>JAWWMU010000036.1:6861047-6936394 GCA_035048155.1 Cinnycerthia olivascens | reverse complement strand
CTAACTGCTTTAAAAGGGCTGGTTTTTGCAATAAAGAGACTCTCCTTTGCACCTGCCTGGGGACTCTGTGTCACTACGGACCCTCACCCACATGTGAGTGCAACAAAATGAACATGATAAAAATCAAACATATTTGAAGATTATAATTAACTGTTATGGACGGAGTTTAACTAACTAGGGTTCAGGTGAAATCAGGTGACTTGAGAAATTTAAATGCAATTAAAGAGGTATAATAAAGTATAGTATCATAGAAAATGCTTTGGCATTTTTTAGTAATGAAAGTCTGCCTTGCTTGGAAAAATTTAAAGTAGATAAAGTATATCTTAAAGAACACTGTGAGAAAGAAAGCATTTAAACATAGGTCTGTACCATCTGCAATTCAATTTTTTGTTCTCTCCTTTTGGTGTTATGTGATTCATTCCAACAACACAGCAGTTTATCTACAGAGCACGATTATTAAAGTTTTGGTACCAAAAGAACAAACTCCTCAATCAAATATCTAGGTTATTGCATCTCTGCAAGACACTTAAATACCTATTAATTGTTTCTCATTTTTTCAATTAAACATTCTTTAAATACACTACTGGAAGTGTCTTTTCTTAATTTGACCAGTAGACTAGATTTCCCATTTCAGCTGATCTCTGTGAAAAGAAAATTAGAATAAATATGTTTACAGGCCAGCTTATTTAATTTTAATTTCCCTTGCTCTGTGTTGAAAGAAGGTAAATTACTGCATTTTCCCTGGTCTTCAAGAAAGTTTTGGGGAACATTCAGTATCTGGATAAGTTTGGCTTGCCTTTGTATTTCTTTTGGAACAGGTGCCAGAGTCCTTATTAAAATCTGAAATAAAGACAACATACGCTCTAAGATTACCTCTTAAAATCTAAATAATATTTCATCTAGGATGGAAGATCAGTTGTTCTATTAGAAATAACTTTTTGCTGCTGCAAGATTAACAAAATTTGCAGTGCCCCAAAAAGACTTTCACTTATGTTAAAACAATTACCTATTTTCATGATTCATATGGAAGAAAATTAGAAGACATCATGCCCTTCCATGACTTTGCAGCTAGCAAGAAGAACAAGAAATATCAGCTTCCCAAAGCACCAGTGAAGCCTGATTGAAATTATTCATAATATAATAAGCTGTAGTGACTGATCTGATGGCATTTGTTATTACCCACAATTTTTCCAGACAGGATGAATGCTGTAGTCTGAAGCCCTTCTCATTTTCCTTTTCCTTACACCACCTTTTTGGGCCATAAAACTTTGGTAAAAGACACGATCCTAGACAAGACTGATTCATAGATCAAAATCTTTTTTATGGGATGGAACAACCAATTTTAAGGCAGGCTCATCTCATGTTTCTGCATAACAATCTTGAATCTGGATCTGAATATATGTTGTAATTCCATGGGGGATATTTTTCCCTTATACAAAACAAATTCTATTGTATTCCCTACTTCTCATGTTCCCATGGTAAAAGGCTTTCAGCTCTAAACTGACACAGTTTCTGTGTGTAAAGAGGAAATAAATAAGATCCCTCTGCAGATTTATTCATTAGCACCTACTGCTCCACTTATACTCTCCCATACTGGTTTCAACAAGTATTAACAAATAATCCATTGCCTCATGGGCTAGTGCAACACTGGAAAAGCTAGAACATTCAGCCAGATTGAAATTCCAAAGATAGGCAGAAAAGGCAGCTTGCCACCCTACCCAAGGAGCTACAATATTGACATTCTTCACCACAGAAGAGATCTTAAATCCACAATACTTAGAAAATTGTAAAATGCTGGCTTTTAAAAAAAACTTGGCAAGGAAAGGAGTCCAGTTTTTTTTATAACAAATCATTATCTATATGTGGGCCTAAGTTTAGCCCCTAAACAAGCAAGCCCATTGCTTTTCTGTTTAACTAGCAGGACATAAAAATCTAACAAATACATGCAGGAGATTCAAACATAAATGATGCCAGGCCCATGTGATAAAAGCCAGAGCTCTGCAAGATCTTGCCCATGGAAGCACCTGTTATATAAAGCACTGTTGATTAATTTGAGGGACGACAGGCACATTCACGGAGATGGAAAGTTTTGCACTTCTGACTCCCAGATGTGATATTTTATATTTTATCAGGGAGAAGTTATTTGCTACTTTGCTGAGAGAACAGTTTTGATACAATAAAACATAATTTTCAATCTTCTGAATGTCCTAAAAGCAAGAAGACATGAAACACTTTGAAGAAGTGAGCACAGACACATGTAGTTAATTCATTTAGAGGTGACTAAACAGAGGCATATGTTACTATCTTTCATTTTTAGACTGTGTTTTTACAGGTTCATTTTACATACTGCCTAAGAAAGAAAAAATAACCGAAAGCTAGTCAACAATGTAGAGTATAAAATAAAATGTGGTTCAAAGGGCCAGGTTTTTAAGCAATTTCTTGGCATCTAAGAATGCAAACAAGTCCCATGACAGATCTTGTTCTGTGCTACCTTATATCGATAGAATTAAACTCTCTTGAAAATATCAGAAATGTAGCTGCTTGTAGCTCTTTAAGCATCTTTTTTCAGTCCATTGCATGTCTAAGAGGCTGACAGACACACCATTATAATGAAACTCAAACTTAAATTCCAGTACAAAACTGCTTAAAAAAAAATAAATCATTCCCTGTATGACAACAAATACCAGGTGATATATAGGGCCATGACTTTTCCCTATTTCACCTAATGGCTGTGATTTTTAAGCAGATTTTTACTGATTTTTTTCAACAAAAAGCCTCACCATTGATAAAAGCTCTTGAGCCAATGTTTTTGGTAATAAGAAAGCTATACAAAGCTTACCTGCTGTAAATGTAGCATCCCATATGATTGATTTCTTTGTCTAATTTATACCGTCGGAAGTCCTCCCAAGCATCTTTAATGGCTGTAATGGCCATTATAACACAAATTGGGATCACAGACATCTCTGGTTGGAAAGCATTCACCACTGGCACAAAATTCAGCAGGGCAATGAACACAAAATAAATATTGGCAAAGCGGTGAAACTGCTCATAGATATTTTTAGGGAGGAAAGTTAAGATGGTATATTTTGTGGTCTTAATTTCGTTGGAGTCATAGTATCTGTTTGGATTTTCCTTCCACTTCTTGTTTCCAAAGGGCAGATTGGAGATGATCACACGTCTATTTTCATTTTTCTTCTTTCTTTTCCTTACTTTTCCTCTCATTTCCAGCTCCTCATTTTGTATTTCCGTGTCTGAAGCACCACATTGGCAGCAGGATTCCTTGAAAAAATGTTTTTTCCATATCATTGTAGAAAAGCAGCCTGGAACAATTTTCCTTGACATCTTGTTTGCCTTTCAAAAAGTAGCTTCAAGTCAAAACCCAACGAAGTTAGAAGAGTCCAGTAGCCCAAATGGCCTCCCAGATGGTGGAGAGAAGAGTTGTCCGAAGCCCTGGGCTGCCTCTTCCACTCCAACCTCCACCTAGCCAGGGACAGGGATCATCCTGACTCAGCGGCACCAGGAGCTAGAGCCTGCTGGGGCGGCTGCGCCTCACGTGTGCCAAAAGCATCTGGAATGTTTTGTTCTTCCTGCCAGCAGACGCCTGCAGGCCCTGCTTAGACCATTTCCCTGGCAGGAGCTCTCGGCTCTCATGGAGTGTCTCTGCGTTAACACACAGCAGTGGCAAAGCTGAGAACATACACCCGATTTTCACAGGCCACTCCAGGAGTTTCAGAATCACTTTACAACCCTGGGAGTTGCCAGGAAGCTCAAAGGTAATGGGCAGAGCTCCGTGTCCCAGATGCCAACAAGAGATTGCTACAAGCCTCAGTACAGACAGCATTTCTCTTTTATTTCCTCTATCTATTGTTTGTTTTCATGACCATAACATGGATTATTATTAAACAAACAACCAACCTCCATTCCCCCAAGCTAGGTATGGTTTTGTAGCCAGAGGAATCATACACAGACACAAGCAAGTGAAGTGCAATGTATCTGGATTGCCCCTCAGCCCGATCCTTCTCCCTGATAGACCCCAAACCTTCCTCTCTCACCCAGATACCCTTTCCCCTTTCATCCTTCCTCCTCTGACACATAAGTATCATAGTACAAATGAGGGCTAATTTCCAGAAGAGCTAATGACATGTATGTAAACCATAGCAATTTTTTTCCTCTGTGGCCTGTGCTTAAAGGCAGCTGAAAAAAGGAAAGCACACAAATATTTGGACTTATTTTAAATGAAAGCTATTTGCTTCATGGTGTAGTGACAAGTTAAGAAGTCTCAAGTTAGTACTTGGACAAGAAACTCTGATGAAATCGAAATGTTGCAATAAAAATTGCAGTGAAAATACTCCTTCCTTCTGAGTCAGTGTTGAGCAAACATCTTTCTGCAGGTGTTGCACCAGCTCCAAAGCCAAGCCGGGTTGTATTGATCTCTCGGCTTACTGGAAGTCCTAGGACTTTTTTCATCTCCTGATTATGGTTTCACCTTGAATGTAGTTGATCATTAATTTCTGTATTACTGGTCTTAGTGCAACATCTGAAAGACATTTGGAATTGTTCCAATTTTCTGTACAGCCCAAGTTTTCTGTTCCAGACTTGAGTAAGTTCCATTTATCCTCCATATCCTTCTGCCAGCAGGAGAGGATGTTGTGTGTGTTGGCAAGCTGCTCTGAAAACTTGGAATGAAAACCTGTATATATCAGCACACACTGTTGTGATATGAAACAAAGCATCAGTGATACTGAGATGATTTGAGCGAGATAAATAAGGCATTTTTAAAGGTAGAAAAATTATTTTGTAATGGTTTTTCCAAACTTTACAGTATTCTGAAAGGATAGTGATGGGGTTATTGTAAATTCAGATGAGCAGTTTCTACCACAACAGAAGCAAGGAAACAAATAATTGATTTAGTTTACTTACTTGTTGTATACCCTGGTTTTAGTGAAGTTTATTGTCTTATCATACTGGTATTTTCTATAGTCTTCAATAGCATCCTTAATCATACTAGCAAGCAGCACCACAACCAGAGGCAGCATCGTAATCTCCCTGTGGAAGACTTCAACTTGTGGGAACCAGTTCAGAACCATCAGAAAGAAAAAGTAAAGATTACTCAGCCTGAAAAGGTATAAAATAAATTAAAAGTAGTGAGAAATTAGAATGTATACTTTCCTTAATGAAGAACCTTCATTCTTTGTCAAAGGAACATTAATAATTTCATTCCTCTACCCTCCTTTTTCTTTCTCCAGAATGAATTAATCAGCTGCTTAACCAAGATGCTAATTTTTTCTTTAAAGGAGTCTGTGACATACATTTTCATACTATTATAGCAAGCTTCAGTTTTCTCACATGTTAGAAACACTGTTTGTCTCTGGGATCTCCAAGGTCTTTAATGGCCCCACAGCACTTCAGTCTTGAAAATAAGCACAAAATTAAGCAAAAGCCAAACAAACCTTAAAAAAACTAACCAATAAATTGTAGAAATGTTCCCATCAGGAATTCATGAAGGATTCTGCAAATGGCAGGTAGAATTAGGAATGGCCAATCTAGCACACAAAATGAAAATTTCAGAGCTAGAGATGGATATACAACTTCAATTTCTCATTATTGTGATGGGCATGGTTCCCTGGGCATCTTTTCGACTTGTTTCTTTATGCTGAGAGGGTATACATAATTTTAAACCAGCACTTGGAAAGACACCTGACCTTGCACATACATATATACTATTTCTACATCAGTAGACAGTCGTCTTGTGACATTAAAAATATATTAAAATTGAGCTGCTGAAATCCACAGAATTTCATAGGTGTCTCAACAATCCAATGAATTCTTTTTGTGCCCTAAAAATCAGAGGTTTATGCAACACAAAACCAGAAGGATTTTTAAATGAAAACTTGATTTTTTTACAAAGAGAACTGTTGCAACATTCAAGTAAAAAAATGGTCACAGCAGTGGTTAAGCACTCCCCGTGCTTGCTTTAATCTGCCATTTCAATGTCAACCTAGTGCCATTTTGTTACAAATTATCATCACCTATGTTTTAGTAGGGTTGCAACTACAAAAGCAGCCCTTCTCCATCACACCCAAATATCATGGTTTCAGAGAGAGTTCCTGAATGTCATAGATCATTGAATGAATTTTTTTACCTGCGAAACTGTCCCAGGAGATTTTGGGGCAAAAAAGTGAACCATGTGTATTTTGTGGTCTGTATCCTGTTTCTAGAATAAAATGCAGAAGCTTGTTTCCAGTCTTTCCACTGCCTCCCATTGTCAGGCAACACAATCCTCCATTTGTTTAGACTGAGGTTTGGTCTGTCTCTGACAGGAACCAGCAGTGGTGTTGATTCTGAGGGAGCCTGGGAGGGACTGCGAGCTCCCAGGCGCTGCCAGCGGTACAAAGCCGAGTCCACGGACAGAGCCATTCCCAGCAGGGGTGGCAGGCTGAAAGACAAGTGCATGACAAGTGCTGAAATCCAATTCCATTCCGGTGGAAAACTCCCTTCGTGTTTTGCAAGCAGAGGTTTAACACAAAGACAATTCTCCTGCTCAGTGCATTCGCTGCATGATTTTCGATCTCAGAACTTCTGCAGAGAATGCACAGAATAAAAGACACAACAAAATCTTCAATATGAGAAAATCTATTTCTATTTCTGGGGACAAAAAAAATACTTGAAATCTATTTGCTGTGTCTTATAACAGCAAATTGACAGATATAAAGCCAATTTAACAGTGGTAAACATTGGCTTTTCCATCATAGATCCTGTATCCTATATTTCAAATTATAAAGTGCCACCAAATCTGTTCAGGCATTTTTCTTAAAATGTCTGACTTTCTTACAATACTTTTCCTGTTCATCATTACTTATAGTGGGACTGGTTCAGGTGTTGAATCTTAATAGCTCAGATAATAAAGAACTGCAGCATCAACTTAATCACATTTACACATAAGTAACAGTTTCCCAAAGTCTTCAAAGAAATCTGATTTGAAAGGAAAATGCCAGCCAGCACTAAAACAACGGATGTTTTATAGGCTGGAGAGATAAAGGAGCAAAATCTCCCAATACTAATCCTGTTATCCTTGCACACGTGTCCCCTGGTTTGCTCCCACGTCCACAGCTGAGGTGATGCAGCGTGCCAGACGCTCGGGCTCCAGCCGCGCACGGCTCGGCGCTGCTGGGCTCCATCTGAACACGGCAAACCTCAAACAGGGTGAGCCTGACAACTGGAAGCTGCCATACAGTGACAAGGCACCAAATGTGCAAAAGCAAACCAGAAATAAAAGGCACTGGCCTTGTGTAGCTTCAAAGTTCCACAGAACAAAAATCTGTGAACTGAATCCTCCTAATTCAGACCAGGGGAAATACAGAGTATGCGACTTTCTTTAGAAAAAGAACCCTAAATCATATTCAAAAATATGTGCATGTTTGAGTCTTGGAAGAAGAGCAAACTACTCCGCCAGTGTGCAAATGAATGAGTATTTATCTGAAATCAAAGTTATACTCAACATATACTAACTTAGAGCCGTGTCCTTAAAGTGCAATCTTTAAACTCTGGTGCTGAAGGATTTTATAATGAAAAGGCAGAAATTACATTGTTGGTGGTTACTAAAAAACACACAGTGAGCACTCAGTGAAAACATTGTAGTGAAATGATGCAGCTCATATTTTCTAGGTTAAAGGCTGGACCCCTGGAAAATTTTGCCACCTTGTTCTTGTTCTGAGCAATTAACTCCCCAGTTGGTTTCAGCTTAAATTAAGATCTGAAAAGTGGATGGAAAAGTGACCCAGATACATATTGTACTACATACATCTTTAACCACATTATGCATATATATATATATATATCTATATATATCTTCATAAAAGTTGCAGGTGACAGAGTTACACACTACATATCAGAGCACTTCATTCTGTGTCTGAGATACATCAAGGTAGGTTGAAATTCCTTAGAACATACAAAAGAATAAAGCAATAATTTCAGGCATATTGCTAAAAATAAAAGCAGAAAAGATTAATTAAGGCAGCTTTACCCATAATACAACCATGTTTTCCACAACTTCCCCTGGGAAACTCTTTCTAGAGCTTCACAAATCACAATTAGGCAAGCCTGCTTGACATTCAAGAGAGGGTCTCTCTGTACTGCATCTTAACAAATTTCTTACTGTATAAATGAATTAATGAAGTGATTTAGTTTTATCCAGTTTGGAAATCAGCCCCCCTCCCGATTGTCTTTGAAAGGCAGTAGACAAACAGTGTCACATCCATGAAGAGAGAGGCCAATTGCTGCCATCAGGCAACAGAATGTGTTACAGAAAATGTAGAAATGTCCTCATAAACCACACAGAACTAAGCAAGTGCTCCATGGGGGGAATTACATAACTGCATGCATAATCAAAGCAGCAAGATAATGGCTTTCTTGACCTGTGAACTTCAGTGCTGAGAGTGAAAAAGTAGCAGAAGAAAACAAAACTTTTTATTTCAGATCACTAAAGACATACAGGATACTAAATGTGCCATCATTGTTAGCAGATCATCCAAGAGGAAAGAAGAAAGAACTCAAAGATATGTCCTTCTCTAAAATGACAATTTGCTATAACTCAGACAACTTCTTACACGAATATTCCAACTTGCTAGAAGTTTGATGTGTTGTGTCATTTTCTGTATGGCAGGAAATCTACAAAAAATATTGCACTTCTTTGGCAATATATTTAATGTGTCTGTCCCAACTCCTTCTGAAAGAGCTTCATAAAACCCATTTTCTGCAATTCTAGGATATTTTACGAACTTATTTGATTCATATTTTCACAGAGATATCACTGAAAGAACCTATGAAGTGTGGATTTTTTCAACATACTTTTATGAAAGTAGCTGGCTTACTTTCATCTGGTTAGTGAAGCTTCAATACCACAATTCATATCCTGAAAGAGAAAGATCAAGAGGATGCAGACTTTTCCAACATCATTATGTTTGGGATTTGCCATCTATTCCACTTCAGCACAGTGATTACAATGAGTGCTTTTTCCAGTGCTGGCACATTTAGAACTACTGCAGGCAGCCTTGCCTGAGCCCTTTGTCAGCCCCTTCTGAAATACTGTCTTCAAATGGGATCAGTAAGCTCCTGCTTGATTTCTGACTGGGATTTTGAGCCTTTCCATGGGACAAGGTCAGAAACAGCAGACAGGGCTGCAGAAAGTTGCATTGTGCTCAGTCACCCTGTCCCTGTGCAATAGGATGAGAAATACACGGACAACCCACGGCTGAGCTTCAGCTCAGCCCCTGTCAGACTTGGAAAGGAGAGCACAAAAAAAAGTCAAGTATGTTCTTAAACTCACAAAAGGTAATAAGTAGGAGGCAACAACTTCAGGTAAGCCATGTAGAGGAATATCCATTGACAATTTCCCCTCTTTTGCTATATAATCATACAGCATAAGCTTTCAGTGTCTCATTGTCCAGTCTTTCGTACAGTTTCAGTTGATTAATGCTGTTATCATCATTTCCTAATAGAAAACCTAAAAATTTTCAGTTTCAAGAATCTATTTACCCTCTTTCTTTCTATTCTATTACTGATAGATGTGCTGTGGGCAGTTTTCAACAGGGAAGACACAGTTTCCCATCTGTAACTCCCACATGGTGTTCTAGGAGAAATCTGCAATCTAGCTGAGGACAAGGTCCTCCCCCCTTGTGTAGGTGCTCCTCAAAACTTCTAGACCCACAGAGGGGGGTCTTTATTTTCATTGTATGAAGTTATAATGGATCATTACCCCCTTCATTCTTCCTTTTAGAAAAAGGACTCCTCTCCGCAGTCCAATTTTTTGTCACTCTTCTCTGTGCTTCCAGCGGAGGTACTACAGTCTCAAGAGATGGGCAGAAAGCTAAAACGTATTTAAGTGTCTCAAATTCCTGAACTTCTGCATTAAGAATGAACCAGACAATCAACATAGAAGTGATCAAAGTACCATCTATTTGTAGCAAAGGTGACTTACCCATGCAGAAATATGTCAGCTAGACACTCAGACACTAAGATGTGACACGATAAAAGTGTAAGATGGTGCTAGTGCAGGAGGGTAGATGCAGTACTCACATTATTTCACAAACTGCATCAAAATGTCTGATATATAAAGTAGTAATGAAAGTGTGGAAACCTTTGCACCTCTCCCAAAAAGCTATGGAAGAAAGTGCGTGCCAGAAAGTTTCCAAGATTTCTGATATTTGATGGAAGGATGAAGTGAACAATACGCTGTAAATTAAAATGGTATCATTCACAATGTCATCAGGCAGCTATTGAAAAAAGAGAATTTCTTTGCAACAAAAGGAGCACTGACATATTCTTTCTGTAGAGTCTGGGGTGTCATTTGGTAACTTGTGTCATCAGGCAGTTCAGAGGAACAATGTAAGGAAACAATTTTTCTTTGTCATTTGCATGTGGATTAAAATATCAATCTTCTATTAACTAAAAAGAGTGCATCGTGCTATTCCTGGAACAGACACTTTTTGCCGAACTGCTTTGTAATGGTACTCTGAAAAAGTTCCTGTTTGTGAAAAGCTATTGACAAGCCTATTCCTAAAAGGGATTTTACATATGGAACAAACACAATAGCAATGTATTCACTGCAATAAGCAGCTGTTAACTCTACCTTATAAAAACCAAGGCCACCATTCATGTTTTGAAAGCCTCTTTTATTTTCTTCTTCCTGTATTTAATGAATGAATGAAACTTTCATTGTTGGTAAGATTGTGCTAGATTTCTGTCCTAAACATCTGTGAAGTCACTGTGCCTGTGATTTAGCCTGAGCTGTGATAAACTTTCACAGATAGCCCTTGCTTGTATCCATCACATAAAGTATCCAGGGCACATGAACACATTTGAAAAAAAAGAGAGAAACAGGATAATTATTTATTCCTTTCGTTAGAAGAGCTGAAAGGCACACTGGGTTGGCAGAGGCAAAGGGAATCACAGTGGCAAGTTCTTTCCAAGTGTGGATTATAACATGTACAGGTGGATCTGCATATCACAGATGAACTACCTTATACTTACCTGTCTCAAACCTTCTCAGGCAGGCCTATGTTTATTTTAAAATTATTTTATATATGTCATATTATAGTGGGAAGCTGTTAGCATTTTTATGCAACTTGTGAACTTTCTTTTTAAGAACTTAACAAGAAAGAAACCAGAAGCAAGGTAGCATTATACATCCTAGCATGCAGTAGACACAATTTGGCATTTTTTTCCCCAAATGCTTTATCTTCTAGTTGTGAGTACTGCAATTGTATGCCAGGAAAAAGTATTCAGGAAATACTTCCATTTATTGGAAAAGGGATGCTTACAGCAGAGCACTGATGGTGTTTTCCATTTGCATCCTTGTGTCACACAGGAAAAAGCCCTTCTCAATTTTTCATTGCTAGCCTACATAAGTAGCATTCTCCCTGTGATTGCTTCATCTCATCCAATCTAAAGAAAAATTCCCTCTTATATGATACAAACAGACTGCATTAGAGAGCTATGCTGATGCTATTAGCGAGGAAGGAGAGGGTGTGACATAATTTTAGAAGTATTTTTTCAAATGCTATCTCTGTTTTGAGGACTCTTGTGTAGAAAAAAGGTATTGTTAACTGTAGGAGAAAGCTCACTAGAAAGTCAGCAATAAGAAAACAATTTTCTCTCTTTTGAAGTTGCCTCTTTCTTGTCAAACAACAGCTTCAGCTGCAGATCTCTGCATCCCAGACTTAAAAGGCTGGAGAAAGGAGTCCTGTCTCCTGCATATGTACAAAAAGTTTTACACAATCATGCCTCATGTGCTGTTTATTAAAGGGATCCACATTAAATGAAAAACAACCCTGCTCATAGGCAAATGTAAAAACAATTTCAGAAGGTAGAGATAAAAAACAGTCATTTTCAGAGCTATCAAAGAAAGACAAGAATTACACCTTCTTTTCAAAAGCTTTAGGGCAAAATTTCAGACATGGTGGAGCTTATTTTTGAAAATCAGTGAGAAAGTGCAGTGGTAGCACTTGCTTTCAGGAGTGTGCATTATCAAGAATTATAACTAAATGATTCCACGTTTTGACCTGATATTCTCACCTCTACATTACCTGTAAATCAAGAAGGTCTCAAATAACACAAGTCTCCTCTAAGGCTTAATTCCATTTTTCCTAAATTTTTATTTTATTTTCTAATTGAAAGCCGCAGTAACTTTTCTTGTTGGCTCATATGGATGATGCAGCATCCATTCAAAAGAACCATTCTGGGGAAGGTTTGACCAGGAAGTTAAACATTACCAGCTGAACTGAGTATTATAGAAATTTCAGCCACAAGCTTCTTTTATCTGCTTTGCAATTATCTGTTAGAAACCTCTGTCACTTTTTGGTGACACTCTATAGAAATTCTTCCTCAGTCACAGTTCAGAGAAAGTATCATGTAGTTAAGACTAATGGAAAAAGGAAAGGAGATTGGGGAGAATGAAGAATGCACTTGTATTGATTAGCAGGATACAGACCACAGCCTAAAATTATCCTGTAGCATTTTATAGTAGAGCTATAATACTTGCAGTATTAAAGAAAGTTGCTAGAATGAAAAAAGAGCTCTGAAAAGCTACTTCATTCAAAAACCTTCATCAGTGCAGACTGTTGTCATTCAGCTGACAAGAGAAATGTATTATGGATTAACAATTATATAATGATTTTGAGTCCAAGTTTGTGTTTGTGGGAATAGAATAGAAAAGAGCTTTCCATGAATCTAATACGTCATTAGACCACAGAGCTTCACTGTTCTATTACGGTATCAGATTGACACGTTTTTCATGTCTTACCTAGATGCTCTTTCCTCGGGGAGTAAACTCAAAAATCTTGCAATAATAGGTTAATTATAAGGCTCTTTCCTGAGCCCAGAGCAGATTTCAGTCCTTGATGCAGAACTTTTCTGTAGCTGAGCAGTGTGGAGGCGTGTTCAGGCAGCCCTCCCTTCTGCAGGGCTGCAGCTGTGTTATTAAGACTGGTTTCAAAATAGATGTGCTCTCAGCATATGCTGACACACAGGTCATGCAGACAAAGATGATTATCAAATATTATTCAAGAAGGAAGTTTCCAGCTTGCAAACAGTAATGCTGGATGCTGTGTTAACTTCATTCTGCGAATAAGGAGCTTGCTCTGGTCTCCCACATTATGTGCTTATTTAAATACAGAGTTAGACTAAAATTATCTGGCTTGCTGCAAGGAATAGCACTGCTGCCAGCACGCCCAAGAACTATAGTGGGCTATTATTACATTTACTGTACTTTTCACAAATGCAGGCAGAGGCAGCTTCTGCCACCTTTCAAAGCAGGGGTGACATTTGCCCCACTCACATTTTCAGCTGAGGAGAAATTGGAAAATGACACTTTCATGGAGCCCTTACAAAGTCCAAAATGGCATGGTGGAAACAGCAGCCAGGGATGTGGTTTCATGACTTTTCCTCTGGCTTTTCTTACTGCCAGACTTTGGCAGTGAATTCCTAAAAATATTTTATGTGCATATGTATTTTCAAATAAGTAAACATAGCTGCAGACAGGAGACTGCAGGCTCAGGCCAATGCAGAAGTGAGACTGAGAAGTGAGGCCATTTTAAGGAATAGTCAGAACTACACTTCTTGGCATGGGTATTGTTCTGAGGATGAAGGTACTGTCCTAAATACAGATGTTTTCTGAAAATAGGCCTTTATTACTCTTATCCAAGAAACTTAGAAAGATACATAATACAGAATCTCTTATAGTTCACTTTAAATAATATTAAAACATTTTCTATGCCACATGAAGATACATTGACCTAAACAAAACTGTATATACAGCCTATACCACTGACCTTTGGAAATAGTCTCCATAAGCTCTTAAATCCAGGCAAGCATACAATTCTTTCTTTGCTTATAGAAGAAAGAGTAATTCATAGAGAAAAAGTAAAAATAATCCAGACCTAACTCCTTCCTGAGAAAACTTCATCTCCATTATTTCCATAACCTGGTTATCAGAAAAAGAAACCCAGATAAGGAAATGAAAACATGGGTATGCTACAGTGCCTGTCACTCATTCAGCTGACATGATATAAATCTCCAGCTCGCCTCTGCTCTTTTGAATGGATGATGCATCATCCATATGGGACAGCAAGAAGAAAAGTTGCTGCTGCTTTCAATTAGGAAATAAAATAAAAAATTTGGAAAAATGGAATTAAGCCTTAGAAGGGACTTGTTTTTATTTGTTTTTTTATTTGAGACCTTCTTGATTTACAGGTAACATAGAAGTGAAAATATCTTGATAGCATTCTGCACCTGGGAACCTGCCTTATCTATAAAAACATTTAAGACACTGATAATCAGAGAAAACAGCAGCAACCAGCCCCATCAGGGTTCTACAATTCTTACCATCTCTCTCCATGGATGAGAAAAGTCCATCTTTAAGGAATTAAAAAGTATTAAAGAATTTGGGACCCAGTACATTCTGGGAGTAGTGGAGTAACAGACTGCAATAAGCCATCCTAAACATCACTTAAGCAAGACTAGAGTAATTCAATTTGAGGAAAGTAACCTCAGGGGTAGACCCAATCCTGGCCACCAGCATGGCACTGTAAGAAGCCATCTCCACCCAGATCCTGGGGAAAAGGAAGCACAGATCAGGGAGACAAGTCAAGAACACAGCAGGGCAAAGCGAGATAACTTGTAGGCTCACTGTACTGGGAGCCCATTTAATCAGAAAAGGTTTACTTACTAAACTGCAAATACACACTTCCTGCCCAATATCTATGTCTGGGTGGGGCTTTTGCACAGCTGTCTCTTGTTTCTCTAAATAAACCACATGAGCAGCATTTTCTGCTGCAGGATGGGGAAATGTTCCCTTGTGCTCTCATCTGCCTATCTAGAAGTCCATGGAGTTTGCTATTAGAAAAGAAACCAGTACCTGTTATCCAGTGCATGCCTCTGTCTCCAGCTCTCTGAGTGGTCCTGTACACTACTTAATTAGGAGACCATGTATTTGAAAATCCAGCAATAGCAGAATTTAGTTGCATTTTAGCCCAAAAATGAGGACACCAAAATTAGAGCAATTGTCTGAATAATAATTTTTTTTGTTTGTTCCACTTAATATTCAAAATCAAAGTGAAGTGGCCTCTAAAAGACAATCTAATATTTATAGTGTGTATGATTATAAAGCACTTAGGCTGAAAATTATGTTGCAGATGTTCATGTGGGAACTCAGCAATGCTGAAAAATTCCAAAAGGAGGCAGAAAAAAATGAAAATAAACTGGAAACTGACCAGAAGATCCTTTATATGTAAAAATCTTTTATGCATCTATGTTTTTGTCAGAATGTGCTGACTCTAATTTCAGTTCTCCAAATCTGAATATTAAAGTTCCCCAAAGAGAATAGTTACTTATTTATATGAAATGGAAAGAAAAACCAGAGAGGCTAAAAAGACTGCCAATCCACTAGGGCACAGTTGAATATCACTCAAAGAGAAAGGGAAAGCTTAATCAGGACCTAATCATGCAGGAGGAATGTCCAGTGACACCTGGGCTGGTGGCACAGGTGTGCACAACGTGTACACAGCACAAACTTGCTCTGGTTCCATCCAGAGCAATTTCTTTTCAGGCATTTTTGGAAGAATGACATGAAAATCACTTCAGTCCAGAAATGCACTCCTGGTAGTTGTGTACTACGTGGAGAGCTCCTGGAGACCTGAGAGGACCATGTCAGCTACTGGAGGATGAACACAGGTTAAACTGGACACAGGAAACTCATCTCCCCTTCCTGCTCACAGGTTTCCTTGGCCTTGAAGACTATCACAAATTTCTATATAAGAATCTGAGAATAAAATGCATAATAATATGTACTTGTAAAATGCTCCTTAGAAGCATTAATTCCCTTTTAATAAAATTAGTAAAATTCCTTTCAATCCTATTTCTCCTTCTATACTGCCATCCTCTCCCAGGCTAGGTTAACTAGGATATGCATTTTTGCACTTAAATTAACTAGATAGATGAAATAGGATAAGATGACAGAAACTATTTTATAAGATCACAAAAGAGTATAATACAAAAATTCACTTGTTGACAGGGTGTTTCTCCCCAAACCCCTGTTAATGAAATCTAAAAGACCAAAATTTACAATATGGCCAGTCAAGGCTGGTTTTCCTAGAAAGGTTTCTAACCACCTTTTCCTTTCCATATCTCTAATCTCTCTTGCTCCTCCATCTGTCAGGTCACAGAGTAATAATATTAACCTTAGGAAATGTCACCTTATTCCAGAGAAAATGAGTTGCTTGACAGGCAGCACTGATGGGGGGAGTGGGAGAGGACAGGGGTGGGAGGCAAACCCTGATGCACTCACACTGCAAATTAACTTCAGGTGCCTAAAACCAGTCCAGCTGTTCTGGCTCTTTCTAAAGCAAGAAATCAGGGAGAAGTGGCCTACAGGCAATGTTCCATAGAGACAAAAAGAGCTTATGTTTGTACTGGAAGGTGACCCAAGCCAGACCTTCTGCAAGGGAACAGGGATTATTAAGTAATTTTGGGAAACGTCGCATCTTATCCTCATAGAAAAATACATAAATGAAGCAAGAGAAATTAACCCAGTCATGTCAGAAACGAAGTCTTTGCAGATTATCAGATGTACTACAGCGAGGCAGCATAAGCAGAGACCCAAATGCACATTAAAAATTTGATATCTAGAAAAATTTCAGAAAAATTATTTTAGTCCATTTGCTCAGGCTACATTTAGACAACATAGTGATGATATATAAATACCAGAATTAGGAAGCAGAACTGGGTCATACCTGAGGAAGCACCTCTGTTATTCAGCAGTGTAGTTATTTTATAAAATTGGGTAAGGCCAAGAAAAATGGGCTGACAGGAAGCAGATTCTCCACACTGTAACTATTTCAGGCCTGACAGAGCATCTCCTCAGGCTGGGAACAGACACTTCCATGTCAGAATCTCTGGCAAATTCAAACTTCCTCTCCCAATCTATGTTCAAGCTCTATGTTTCGCGTAAAGTTTATCACAAAATCTCTGATAAGGAAATGAAGAGCAAACATTGGCAGATTTTTATTTCTGGTCTGAAATCTCATATGAAACCTTAAGGTAAAAAACAAAGACATGTCTCTGTCCTTTTGAAGATTGCCTAGGCTTACTTTTTGTTGCTTTGCAACAAATGATTTATGCAGTCATTTTTTGTGAGTGCAAAATAATCATGCCAATGAGCAAACAGTTGACTGATCCCAGAAATGAGAGGCAGAATGGAATCCAAGAGATACCAGAGCAGCAACTGTTAAGGCTAAACCCAAAATTAATTTAATAAATCTAATTCTAAACCTGATCTTCACTTTCATCTGGTTGCAATGTCTGAGACAATATTATCATAATATGTTAATTACTACTTAACCAATGAAAATGAAGAAATTTTAATTTTGCTTAAGATTGCTCAAGTCTGAAATATGTCCTTAAAGCAGAATGATAAGTATCAGACTGCGAAAACATTCTGAAGATTTGCATTAAATGACAAAAACACAAACAAACCAATCCAAACATCTTTTCTGCTATTATTCTCTTAATTTCTAAAATTTAAGACTTGAAGTTCTAACTTATGAAAATCTGTTTTTTTTTTTCTGTTTAGTGAGGTATTTGTTTGGTTGTAGGACTTTATAATATCATAAATGCTGGCACAAATTTCAGTTTTAATTAGTATGTATTTATGTATGGTTTTAATTAGTATGTATTTAAAGAGCAGAACATGAAACATACTCTGATGATTTGTAGTCAAGGTTTGTTTAAAAAAAATAGCAAATATTTCTTGCTCACCTTCAAAGTTGGAGGGTAGGTAATTTCTGTTACGAACTAAAAGACTGGTTATTCAAAGTACTCAATTCATTTAATTATAATCAAAACCAGATGACATTCAAAGTCAAACAACAAAAAGCACTAGTAACATAAATGCTCTTTGAGTCTGATATATAAATGACTTCACTTCCAGGCTTTTTACATACAGTAATTTCCACTGAAAATTGCATTAGGTCATGAGTCTGTTCTTGTGTCAAAGAAAGAAAGTTCTTATCATCCTCTTCTTGCTTATACTGCTGACACAAGAGAGACTTGCAGCCAAGTCTTCCTCACAAATTCTGAAGTGTTACAACTGGTCCCAGAGTGTGTGAAAGAGCTTCTGTACCACTGCCAAAGGTTGTGTTTTTGTCTACCTGTGTGTTACCACAGTGATTTCAAGCTGACTTCTCTTGCTTTTAAAAGCACTAGATTGCAATTTGTATCTTCACACTGAAGTTGATTACACCCTGCTGTTACACGTGGCACTTGACTCAGCCATCTTCTCCACCCATTAACGAGCTGGGTTTAGCTGTAACCCTGAAGTGGATGGTGGAAACCATAATTTTTTTTATGGCTTTGCATTGAGCAGGAAGTGCTAGGAGCTTGGAAAGCCATCAGTCTAACTTCCTGGAATTTTACTCATTTGTTATTATCTTACGTAAGCCCAGCAAACCTGCCGTAAACAGTGGAACTTCTTTTCCTCTAAATTCAGAGACAGATTCAACAACTTAAATTGTGTTCTTTCTTCTCTTCTATTCCTTAATTATTTTCTCTAACTTGAGTGTTGTGGGTGTTGATCTCTGTGTCCTTTCTCATTACATGAGCATACAGTGAAGTTATAAACACCTCAGGGTGCTGGGAGTTGCATTACCTGGAATAAGAGGTGTGACATTTGCAAACTCTTAATAACATTACCTGCCATCCCTGCTCGAGTGGGTGAATGTTATGAGCAATCTGTAGTTACTATTACACCAGTCTAAACTAGAAGTTACTGCACAGTGGTTTTACTGCTTTTCTTAGCAGTTAGAAGACAAAGTCTCTTGGCAAAATCATCTATTTCTGTACCCAGTACACCATGTTTTCATTCATCAGTGCACTGCAGTGCCTCAAGATATGGTTTGTTACTGTACCATGTGAATTCTACAGAAGACATTATTTTCAGAAGAAAGCTCCCCTTGGACAAAACCCACAGGTCACATTGGTCAGCCTTGCCATTACACAACAGTCTAGCACTTTGATAAAATCCAAGCCACATTTCATGGAACACTGGCACAAAAGGCAATGGATACAACTGGGAACCTTGTTCACAAGGGCTCATTGTGGCATCCTTACCAAGGAGCTGTGCTTCCCCTGGTAAGAGAAAAGTGAGCTCTTTTTAAGGATGGACTGTCAGTGTTCCTGGTTTTGTAGCTGTCTGAGGCATGAGATTGCACAGCCTGATTTCCTGTTAACACTCCTCAATACTTCCCCATTGCCACACTTGCCAGTACTTTGATCAAATTGTTCCTATATTAAGGATGTGCTTGATGGAATTCTTGATTTGACAACACTAAGAAATAAAGCAGAAATCTCTCCTAAAACAAATTTCCCTCAATCACATAAAATACAGGTTTATATAGACACAGCAGGGTGATTTCCTACAGTAATTTGAAAGGAACAAAAACAATTTCAAGACTATTGTATAGCAAGTTTCACTCTTTGCTGACATTTCCAAGAGGTGATGATGGTACTTGGGGTTAGTGGTACTACATGAGGCAGGTCTCCAGAATATCTACAGAACGAGGTCTGTCACACAGTGTGCTGCAAATAGGTGGTTACCCAAAGAATAGCAACCCAGATGCTAAGGTTACAAAAAGAAATGCCTTTCGGAGATTTTTTCAGTGCAGAGGCAAGACAGGGAGGTTGCACAACCCCAGCTGATCACCCAGGACACAACTGAACTTGTAAGTAGTGACAGCATGAGAAAACAGGCAGAGAGCTCAAATATCAAATGATGCCATATCAAATGATTCTGGCTCTAATTGATACAGGAACAGGATAAGAAAGATTTTACCAATTATTTTAAAGCCCTCTGTCTGTCTTGTAATCATTAACCAGGTAGTCATTGTAAAGAGTTGATGATGTAAATGAACCACCTATTTTGCAAATAGAAAAATGACTGTTAGTGTCACAGGCAAGGACAAAAATTCAGAAACAACTGTCCCAGTTTTACACTCATCCCAACAGGATTTCACATAAAAATATTGCTTGTAAAAATGTACAACTGTGAAGAATATGAAGGATTAACCCACATCAGCTGAGTATTTTACAAGTCTCCGAGCTTGGCAAATTGCCAGCTATAATTTTAACAGCACAATATTGAAAGGCAAACAGCAGGCAGACAATGTGAATTCAGGGCTCTATTTCCTATTTTTCCCCTATGTTTACATGTTTTAGCTTTGCAGGATACTCCCATATTTAAAGAAAGATTAACACATTATTTTGCCCCAATTACACATGTAACAGCACTAAAGTAGGTCAGTTCCATTTATTAGAAATGAATGTCTTAGTGCAAACAATATATTTATCTTGTTGCCCTTGGAGGAGAAATATCTACGGAATTTAATGGGAAGACACTTTTCTACTAGATTAGATTTTGAACATAAATTTATTTAAAATGTTCCTTTTTTTTCTTAATGAACCCAGAAGGTGCACTTCTTGAATCACAGGAGCTAAACAAACTTCCTCTCTGAGCTACATGGTGTTAAGAAACAAACTAAAAACAGTAACAATATTTCCTTTTATACAGTGTGCAAGGTACAAGTAGAATTAGATATGTCACTTTTATAAGTTTGTGAGTTGTTCCCAGTGCAGATTCAGGTTTTTTTTTCCCTCTGCAGCACAGTAGAGATTACCAGGACAGAGGCAGTAGGTGACTTACAGGGCACACTGAAGACAAGCAGAACTGCCTAAGACTCAGACATACTTATACTGAAAATATTTCCACTCAGACTGTATCAGGCAGCAAGTGAGGTATAAACAGAGCAAAGATAACTCTTTAAGTAGCAAGGCTCTTGTTTTACAGCCTGCCCAGCCTGTCTGCTTCCTCCATTAGAGCACTTTGCTGAAGGTAAAGAACTCTCCTGAAGGCAGTTACATTTATGAGCTGTTTGCTCTGTGCTCGCCTTGCAGCCAGCATGGCACAACCATCACTCACTGCAAGGGAAAGGGAACCTGGTGAAGAAAAACAGCTCTCCCCAAATGCCTTCATAAATTCACATGGAGAAATAACTGTGCAGCACTACCCAAACCCTTTAGTTTTATTAATGGCAGGAAGGCAGTATTTCTTTCAAATAAATCTCCTCAGCTTCACCTACTGGTTGAAATGGAAGATGCTCCATGTTGGACAGTCCTACTTGTCTCGTTATTACAACTCCTGCAAAATGTTAAATCATGTAATCTGGTTCACAGGACTGCCTGTGGCAGAAATACACTCTGAGAACAAATAAGCAACGTGGGAGTTTGAGCCCCAGCAGCCTTCCCTGAAAGAAGGGCTACAGTGCAAGTGTAGCTGTGATATTCTGCAGTGGCTGATACTTCTGCCCTAAACCATGCTCAAGTGTTTGTTTGTTTTGTTGTTTTTTCAAAGCCTCAGAGCATAAACAGGTTACTGAAAATTTAGAATGTGGTGTTATTAGCAAGAATATCCTAGATTCATTTTTTTACTACAGATCTCTAAGTGGAAGTTTCATTGCGACTCTTTTACAAAAACTGACAATAAGTTTGTGCTGCATGTTTTGTTCTGCTTTCTTGTCTTTCCCAGTGAGGAACATACTCTTCTAAAACAAGTTTTCTTTTTTTTTCCCTTCCTTGTTTTGAGGAGGCTGCAGGAGACAGGATGGAAATGGCATCAAAACACATTTTCCACAAGAATTATGTGAAGTCTACCCTGAACAGCTTAACATTTTTAATAATTTTAATTATCCCAAGCACATACCTTATGTGAGCAATAGAGCTAAAATAATGTGCTTATTAAATGGTGGCAAGCCTAAAAAAGCACAAACCGGATGAACGGATACTCAAGTATCTGCTTAATTACAGTTAAATATAGGAGAACTTGCACGATTTCAGCCTTCAATACCCGCACCTGGCACTACCCACTTCAGAGCTTTGTGTGATAAGCACTTCAAGATCAGATTTCAGATGGCCCTGGAAATGGGAAAATGGGAATCATGAACCATGTGGATGGACCAGCCAGTCCTGGATACACCAGTATCTCCTACAATAGTGATGGTGCTGATATTGATCTACCTAATTTTGCACTACTTCATTATATTTGATTAAAGATTATAACTCAACATTATGGCCAGATTCTGGATGCACGGAAGCTTCTGTAGGGGGTGTCTACATCTGGAATAATTTCATTCTCATCACTGAACTTCAGGTCACTTTAAAGGAGACACAGGCCAGTGATGTTTTGCACACGTTGAAAAACTGATAAAAACCAAGCAAAGGTAAAAAAGACTTATTGTGAAAGCAGGAGAAAGTAACTGTATGATAGAAGAACTTTGAAAAATTAATTTTTAGGTAAACTAGAAGCAACTACTTTACAAGTACATAGTACAAGAAATATATCATTGGGGAGATGGCAGCTAGGATGAAGCACGCAGGAAAAAGTAACATTTTTTTACATGGATTTGCAGTTGATGATGGGGACACTACAATCCTTACACTCCACTGAAATGGAGTTGCCTGTAGAGTGGAAGGTAGTTACCAATTAAGAGCAGATAACAACACGATAAAAACAACTTTCAGCAATGGATTTCAAAAAGCTGTAAGGGGGAACTTTAGGTAGGCAGAATGTAATTATCCATTTGGAACTCTGCCAGATACACAAAACTCTGAACTCTGTGTTTGCTGCCAATCTAAATAGCACCACATCCCCACCATTTGCAGCGGCAGAACTGCTAGCTAGGCTCACAGATTAGCACTAGGTATCTCATGATCTATTTGCAGGATGGCTATAGCAAAACCCTGCTGTCTGGGAAGGAAAAAGTCAGAAAAAAAGCCAGACAAGTATCAGGCAGCGTGACAAAAACTCTGTTACTTTGGAGTCAAGGGCCGATCCCTTTTCACACATTAGAGATGTAAAAAGTTATTTGGCATATCAACCTTCTTGCAAGCAACTGCAGCCATCTGGCTTTCCTTCAAACCCACCCAGACAGCTCCTGCGTGTGGACAGCCCCTGGGGAACCTCACACGCTGCTGACAGCTCCGGCAGATGGGTGCTCTCTCCTCCCTGTTCCTATCTGCCTAAATCCCTGCTTTGACTCACAGTAGCTTTCTGTTTCCAGACACGCTGCTGGAGCTGGAAACAAGTGCCAACTGAATCAGATCTTTTCAACAAGACACACTCTAAACTATGTTCTCAGCACTTAACAGGCCATCTTACAATCCTCTTGGCGCATGCTCTCAGTCTGTTTTCCTGCAACTACTGGATCCTCCACACTTGCTATTCATGGGAAGAGACAGGCATATTATCCATGTTAGCCACGTGGCCTGGAAAGCAGCCCTTGGAGCCCATCCAGATCACTTTACCTACTTAGTGCTGTATCCAGGATGCTCTTTTCATCCAGCATATTCAAGCACCATTTCAGAGAGCAACAGAGTAGACTTAGAGCAAGTAAAACCCTCCCCAGACCCTGAACTGTTTTTCCTTCTGACTTACTAGACAAAGCATAAATGATTTTTGCTGGTTTCTGAGCACTTTGTCTTTCAAGGAATGCTTAGAGCTTGAAGAACAGCAGTAACTCCAGAAATTCATATGGGAAAATATCAGTTACACTGGGAGCATTTTTTTGCTGTCCAAGTTGGAATTATAGTTGTATCATTTATAAACATATAACATTTATGTATTCTCCTTCATTTCCTGCTTCAGGGGATGAACCTGTTCTGAATTGAGAACTTGAAAGGAAACTCTTGCAAGGTTATGCCCTCAGCTGTTGAATTTAGTGGCACAGAATAATTTACATTAGCCAGGACCCCCAGACATCCAATGTCCCACACAAGAGCTGAGCAAACATCAGAGGCAGAGCAGGTTGCTCTGGGCCTTGCCTACTCAAGTTCTGCACATCTCCAAGGACAGAGGCACCACAGATACTTCTTAAAGAAATTCACAGACATTCAGACCATGGGTCTCATAAGGGTACCAATTCTGCTGTGTGATGGTAATAGTTCTAGGGAGATACTCCCTGCCAAAATACCCATATTCATATCCTAATCTTCCTTCAGGTAAAAGGAAAGGTGAGAGACTTGCAAAGGATGATTTGAGAGAATCTGAGATGGTACAAGGAACCTGTCTCTTGTAACTATGGAAATTGTTGAGGGAAATAAGTGTACAAGGTCAATGCTTTAAATTAAATTTCTAAACACAGGAGATGCAAATATCCAGCAAAGAGAAAATTACAATTTCTTAAAAATCCAGAAAACCTTGGAAAAATAGCACCTTCCACTATTACTGTAGCACTGTAGATGTTCAGAATTTAAACTAACATATTTAGAAATCTTCCCAATTTCAAACTGCCCTCCTTGTTCCACACAACTGAGCCAGTCAGGCACAATATAAAATAAACCTCTTAGAAGAGGTGGGTATGACCCAAAAGGTGCAGCCTTTTATTCAAGTAATTTTTTATTTAGAGCCACTTGAAATTGTACTAGATAGTAGAACAAGGGTAGGGGAAGGAATAATGTACTCTTTCTTCTCTCTGTATTGTAAAATCCACTCATGCTCCAGAGAGGTACAGAAAAAAGGGCAAACTTTTCTGCAGCCAGATATGTCTCTAGTTTGTTATGGGTAGTGTGGCCTAATTTTTAATTACAGTCTAATACATGTTTAGGGCTGTTAACCTAATTAGCTACCACATCAGAAGTGGGACACCAAATTATTTCCAACACAAAGTAGTTAAGCTATAGTAGAATGATTCAGAGTTTTGTTGGAGTCAAGGATTTAATACAAATTAATATTCAGGAAAGTATGACACCTGTTTTCATACAGAATTTAGCTGCAATGCCTTTAATACAGCTCCTTTGACAACATTTTCATTTAACTAAACCAAACCTTCTGGAAATTGACTGCTAAATTTTTAAATGTGAGTTTAATTAGAAGCTCAGTTAATGGGCACAACTAATCTGGAATCATATATTCAGATCAGGATATGACCAAAAAAAATAGTAAATGGTCAGGAAAATCAAAACTATGAATTTTTCATTAAAACCACAGCAAATATGTGAAAACTCTGTGTGACAGCTTTGAGGTGGATCCATCTTCTATTGCAACACATTTCTGTGGCTCTGCAGTAAGGATTGGTGACCCCAGTGATGAGAGAAGGCGGTGAGAGGTCCAGCCAGACCAGCCCTGAGCACCTCTGGCAGAGAGCAGAGCTCCAAAGGGAGCTGAGACCACAGTGATTCCAAACTGCATCAGAGGGGTGAGCTGCTCGTGCAGGACTGGTAGTAAGGATAAGGATTAGTGGGGAAGCAAACTTCCCACACCCCTATAAGTGCCAAATAAATAGTTGAGGGGCTGTAGGCTGTTATTTGACTGTGAGCAAACAAGAGCCACAGCTACACTCAGGCCTATTGGATAAATTATTCACAGTACAGCAGTACAACTCTCAGCATTTCCTGGCAGAAATCTTGCCCCTGCTCCTTGACCAGCCCCAGTTAGTCAAGCAGAAACCAGACATGGCCATCTCAGTGTGTTCTGTGCTTTGCCTCCTCTCTGCCCACCATATCAGTGACAGAAATGAACTAATGTTTTTTAGAGAGCCCGTGCTGAACAACTGTGATGGCAAAGTTAGGCTGAGGAGGGCAAGAAGCCATAAGGAGTTATGTTATACAGTTCACTTGGAGGAACTGCTATCAAGTTCACTAAGATTAACAATGTCCATGTCACTGAAAAACAAGCAATAAATAAAGAATGCTGCACTCTGTGATTTTCTGCATCAATTATTCCAGCTGCCATTTATGAGTAGATTTTAATTAAAGGATGGCATAAATGTCTGAACAGGCTAAGTGGCAAGGAAGCAAAGCATTATAGGACATTTTCAGACTCCTGGTTGTAAAGCAATATATTCTTTCAACATTAAGGATTGGGTTGCCTTTCCTATTTACCACATCTAAGATGTACAAATACTGTGCCATTTCCACCTTCAAATCTGCCCCCTTTTCCAAGCATCCAGATAAAACAGTCTTGCAGAATGTTCCAAATCTAAACTTCTGTTCCAACAACTTAGTTGTAGCAGTAGGAGGAATGTTGTCTCCAAGCTTACTAGGACACAAGTAATTCAGAAATTTCAAGCAGCTTATTGGGTTGCACGGAGATGTGTTTCCTGCAGGAAGCAGCACTGTGAAGGCAGGCAGACATTGTCTGCACTGACACATTCCTGAGTGCTCTGCAGAGCCAGCCCTGCCCAGCAGCCCAGCCTGGGGCCTCAGGGACCGGGATCGAACAGGAGCCAGTTCCTGCAGACCTGACTCTGTGGATGGAAAACACTTTGCAATGCCCATGGCTGGGGCTCAGAGCTGCTTCTCAAAGTCCAATCCGACTCAGAGCAGACACCCACGATGCCTCCTTGTGCTTGTCATCACAGGACAGAATTTGCAATTAGATGCAGAAGTGAAGGGAACCAACTCCTCTCTATTCCAGTCACACACAACTCTCCCATGAAAGGGATCAAATGCTTGATCGTTGTCTCAGATGCAAGCAGGAAGGGCAGGCTTAAAGGTGTTTTTTTGACCTTTCCTATCTCCATAAAATGCTTTAGGGTAAAGCCCAAACATCAGAATTAGTGTTATTATTATTCTTCCACTGGTACAAGAAAGATCCAGGTAAAGGTCTCATCTCAGTTACCCAGGCAACTGCAAACAGCAGAGCCTGCTCATGCTCATTAGAATTATTTTTTAAAAAAGCATTCAGTCCTGGAGTCTGCAGTGCTTCCAAGTGATTATATTCATATGGTGCATATATGCTGCAAAAATAGCTTCATTTTCTGCCAGCCAAATTAACCATGAAAATGGACCAGTTTAAGAATGTAATTATTATAGACTAATTTGGCAAACTAGACAGGCAGTGTTTCCTCAGCCTGGGCAGCTCTGTCTCCTGGGATTTCACTTGCCTGAGGGTTTTGTCAAAGAGCAAAGGCAGCTGGAAGCAAGCACTGTGCAGGGAGAGCAGGTAGGCAAGAAGAGCTGTGGTGGAACGGGCTCTTTGAACCTCATGTCTGCAAAAAGAGCGCTGCAAATCTTCAGCAAATGCTCAGAAAACTGTCATTACTGCAGTGGGGAAGGGATAGCCACCCCCACACTGGGAGCTGGGATTCAGAGCTTTAACAGCTATGGACATGATGCAGACAGCCCCATCTGAACCACGCCTGAGGAGGAGGAATCTCCAAATGGTGGATTGCTGTCAGTGGGTGTAAGGCACCACACCCGGGACCTGCGGGAGGGAAAAGGTGTCTGGTTCCAGAATGGAAACATATTTGCTGTTCTGGACCCCAAGATGCCTGAGTTGCAATAGGCAGGACTCAGCTGGGGTAGGCTCAGTTTAAGCACTCAGCTGTTGTGAATAGCCCTGCTGAGCTATCCATGAGCAGGACTGGAGCTTAATGTAAAGAAAAATAAGGTTGCATTAGTTTTTATTTCATCTTTTTTGTCTCTCTGCTAATGACAGAGATGGAAATAAGGCCACATTATGCATGGTGCTCGAGTACTGCAGATGAATTTCTGTAAAATGTACAGCAGTCTGGAAAAGCACAGAGAGACTTCCAGGTTCCTGCCCTGGCCAAATAACAGCACATACACCTCAGCAAGTGAAAAACCAACCAAGAGACCTCCACTATTGCACCACATTATGGTAGTGATGCACTCTTGAAGACCACTTCTATAACCTGAGGGTGACTGTTAAGAAAAGAATGGATGTAATTAAAAAAGATTTTTTTAAAGTTAGATGTTGATAAGACATTTCATTTCCTCTGCCATAAAAAGAAGTAATAAACATTAAGGTACAATGGGAACTAGGAGCATGAATTCATTCTTTAGATGAGGCTTGAAAGATAGCAACATAGGAAGCTCATAAAGACTATTTTTGGATGGCACAAAACCAAGGACAAGTGTGGATTTTTACCATTTGGAGGAAAAAAAAGAAGACACCTCAAGAGATACAGTGGCAATAAGTCAAAGCAGGAAAACAAGAATAGATGAAGCAGACAGAAAAAGTGAATAATAGCTGTGGGGAATGTTAGTCAGGGCACTGATGCTTCACTTTTTGTCTGTCATCTGGAGTGATTGTCACAGAAGCTGGTCACTATTATCTTGACTACAGACATTTTCTCTACAGGAGATTTATCAAGCTGGACATTTTAATGAAATACCTTTGGAAACAAAAAAGCTCTTTTTCATTATTTTTCATAAAGAGATGATAACTTGATGAGGATCTTTAAAAGTGACTGTTTTCTGATGTAACACACGTATTAGCTGCAAAATCTTTAATATAAAAACAATTTGTTAAAGAGATTAGTATAAATCTATATGAAAACCTTGGGGGTTTTTTCTTAATGGAAAGAACCTGTCATTTCCTGTCAAATATTCTCTGTTGGCAATTATTGTACCTATATATTTTTTTTGTCTTTCATGTATTATGAGCTATGTGGGGAAAAGAAGTCACTTATATCAAAGTACAAATATAAAAATAGGTTGGAAAAGCCTTGCAAAGGGGATGCTTTAGAAAATACACCAGATGACATTCTCATGTCGAGGCAAGGTAGGAGTTATTAAACCTTACATCTGGAGTTAGGAAAGAATGGTTCTCTTTGCAGGAAGAAAACGAAAGTCCCAGCAGCTAACAAAGACAAATAATAATTTGTTATTGACAGGAACAGTTCCAAGTGAATGGCTGTGACAGTGACTGTGTCCTGGCCAAACCCAGCACGCTGTGTTATGTTTGTCACCTCTTTCTCATCAGCCCCTCAATGCTTCTCCTGCTGATGTCAATCCCACTGCCCATTTGTACAGAACAGCTCTGTGTAAACTCTTCTGGGACAGCAACTTTCATGACTCAGAGAATCCTCTGACTTCCACTTCTGGGAAAAGCTGATTCACATTCCTTCTGCTGTGCTGACTGCACCCTCTCCCAGGCCAGTTCCACTCACCCCTGAGGTGGCTTTATCTGTACAACTCAGTATCCTCAGGAACATGAGGGTGAATTGCAACTGCTTTTCTGCAGAGCAGGAGCATTCACCATCTGGTGCACTGTTTTTCTGTGGTTAGATCAGACAGATAAATCTAGCCATTTGTTTTTACATTTAACTTCTGGAAATACTGGAGACATTTCTGCACATTCAAAAGAAGAAGAGATCTTTGACATAATTAATACTCTTTTTGGTTTTAAATTAAATGTAGACTTTCACTCAAATGAAAAATAGAACTCTAAAATTGATTGGTGAGGTCATCTTAGGAATTATTCCAACAGCAGAAAAAGTTTGTTTCATAGAAATATTTGTTCCAACTCAAGAACTAATGTACAAACAGAAGCTACATTTACAACTGCATAAAGCATTATCCTTTCTACAAGAAATTAAACATCTTCTTTTTTAATCACGTCCAGCTACTCCAGCTTCTAGGATTTTCACACTCAAAATCAAAAGCTGCATACCACACAGCACCATTAACATTCTTTTATGACTCCCAGTTTCAAAGTCGGGTTCTTTAGCCAAAGAAACTGTATCTCAATCTTGATCAAAACTTCTATATATTTATTAAATATTTGAATTGATTTAGAACCCCAGAAAATAAGAGCCAACTGAACTTTCCATTTCTTCCAGCCTAGATTTGACCCATTGCTTTGTGTGACATAAGCAATTCATCTTGCTGAAAGCAGTGTGTAAAGGTTATGACAGTTTGCACAGCCCACGAGAGAACTTGCAATGTCATTACTGACAAGGCTGCAACTTTCACTTGTTGACATCTTATCAAATAATCTCATTCTTGTTTAAATCTTGGCCTGAGCTACTTAATATGATACTTTTTCCATCGCCAGTGACTGAGTCAGCCAGTAATTGCTGCTCAAAATAATATAAATTCATAAAAGTAAATGATAGGAGATAGTTATTTTTAACATGTTTGACTTGGTTCCTGAAATATCACTCAGTGACACAGAATAATAACTCATGGAAGGGTGAACCAGCTGGAAAGCTGGAGTGGATTTCATCATGGGATTGACAGCCCTGCAAGTAACAACACAAGAGGCTCTGCTGGCTCCTGCTTCCTTCCCCCCACTGCTGCATCAGATTTGCACAGGACCTATCAAAACACTCACTGTACAGGTCAGGTAGGTGCCAAAATCTGTTCAAACATCTGGAGACCTTGAACTGCTTTGTGAGGGACATGAGATGAAATGAAACTTTCTGGGGTTTGTCATGCTAGTTTTCATTTTTCCATCTAACCAGAATTTTAAAACACGCCTTCAGAGGAGAAAGAGTTAAATATTTTAACTTTCAAGTATCTTCTCTCCAAAGCACAAGCTTGCAGATACACAGGTACACCCTTACTAACACTCAGATGTAGCAGAAGAATAAGAATAATTTCTGTATCAAAAAGATCATGATCCCAAACCAAATTGAGTTTTGTAGTTTTATAGGGGCTCTTGACTTGCTTACTCTTCACACAGCCATTGATTTTAACACATTATAACTCTGGGGACTCATTACCAGATCTTTTTTTTTATTTCTGAAATGGTTCCAATTCAATGGGAAGGAAAAACTATGTATTTCAAGTTAGAAGACTTTAGTTACTGTAACATGAAGAGAAAGAGTAAGATTCTAAGTTCTGGGGATGAATATATGTCTCTGTTATCTTTTCTGTCCCCAGGGTGATGGTTTAACCATGAGGACATACACTCTTGTTCATTAACAGTGTCTTGTCCCCATGGATGCCTACTGCCAGTATTGGGAAGGTCAGTGTAGCCCTGCAATTCCTGCACTTGCTGTATTTGGGAGCTCCTTCCTGGTTTTCACTTTGCCACAGGACTGTGGCACCTGCACTTGTGATGGTTTTTAAACTACCTGTCTTAATTGCAAGATCTTTTGCCATTTCATTCATGGCACAGCAAGTCCCTCTGAATCTTTCCAGTGCTAGTCAGAACTTGAAAAGAAAAGTTTTTCCACAAAGAAGTTGCTGTCTACAGTTCCACCATCATTTATCTTCAATTAATGTCATTTTAGTATAGGCAGTATTATGTTGCCATATCCAGAGACTGAGTGCTTCCCTTTTCACTCAGCAGCACATTTACTTGCTTTGGAAAAGATATTCTGCATTTCTAATAATCAAAGAACAGCTGTTTCTCTTCATTAAGCAATTATTTAATCAATAGGTATGTGACATGCCAAGAAGAAGTTCCAACTGCAAGATGGACACAACATGCACTGCTGGTTCTGAGACACAGTGCCTTGTGCCTGTGGGGCTCTGGCTTTTCAGAGCTTGGTTTGACTGATGCTGAGCCCAATTCTGTATTACCAGACAATAAGCCAAGGACTAAAGCCAACAGAATCAGACATATTTCAGTTTGCACTCGTACATCTACCTCTGCTCTTGACAGACATACAGAGAATGAGCTGACTGACCTAGTTAAAATTGCCCAATTAGCTGAGTGAATGACAGTCTGAAAAAAGTGAAAAAGAGAAATATTCTGGGAAGGGAACTATCAAGGACTCTGCTGAGAGTAGGAAGAATCTCCCTACTTATGATGAAACCAAAGTCAAGTTTCTAGTCCTGTTGTTTCTACTATTTCCTACAGGAAATTTAACAATGCAGGTGAAGAGACCTGCAGTAAAAGGTGCTTTAATACCCTGTGTATGAGACAGTTTGTATCCATCCTCAAAGAACACTTCTTTCTGATGCTATTCTAATGCTATAAACCACATTCACTGAAAACAAAACAGCAAAACCCTAACCAAGCTCATAGAGATTTTTTAAAATATTTGACTAAGAAAATACTAACTTTTTCAGCCATATGTTTAAAAGTGTTATCTGCCATATGGTATCACCTTCTGTGTTACTTGGAAAGCAAATACATTTACCTTCTGTTTCCCATTATTATCTTTAAGAACATAAAGGAGTGATTTGAAGACAGCAGAGGAGAAAATAGTGAAAATATATAAATAATAACAACATACTGGTTCAAGAGACTGGATCAAATTTCATTATACTGATTTTCTTGGACAGAAGCTCTACAAAGGCAGTAGAACATTGTGGACTTAGCAAAATATGTTAAAACACAGGCTCTCTCATCACTTCAGCCAAGTTTCCCTTCTCTCTTGCTGGAACTATTTTGTGCTCCTCAAGATTTACAGGCCTCTGAGAAAAGGGTTGAGCACAACTTATTAGTTAATATATTCAGAGCAATCTTCATGTCTCATCCTATTGATGACATGGCCGGAAACTTCAAAGGAATATTTACTGTTCAGGATTTGGGCAAAAGGGCAGAGACTGCACAGGAGACAAAACAAAAAAACCCAACTTAAAAAAAAAAAAAAAATCTGGTGGAGCCCCTCTTTTCTGCTATTAAAGTTCTGTAGCCAAAGCAAATGACAAGCATCAGTGCCATGTCACTCAGTCCTGTCTGGTGGCCAAAGAGCATGGCAGGATTTCCTTGTTACCAGGCTCTAATGTTGCAGCATTTATGCTTGTGATTAACTATTGCTATAGTGAAAGATTGTACAATACCTCCCACTGATACTGTTGCCAAATTGGCGATCAAGGAGCAAGGTTTAGAGTCATTGCTTTTGACCAGCTGTAAAAGTAGATCACAGCTAGTGGGATGATAATTCTTCAGCTCTAGTCCCTCTAAATCTTTCCTTCATGGTTTGCATGGAAGTGATGCTGCCCAGGTAAAGCATTTTCTCCCATTCCAATCTCTCTTTAAAAAAAAAAAAAATCTAACTCATAGATATTTGTATATGCTAATGGAAAGTTCATTTTTTGATTTATCACATTTGCCTAGCCCAATTATTAATTATTTTAGGACAAACTCATAACACTACTGCAGTGTGTGCTATATGGGTTGTCTTGGCTTTTTTTCAAGCAAATAAGAGCCTGTGAGCAGAACAGATTTTTTCTCAGAGATTCTGAAAACAAGAGAACTGGAAACCAGGTATAAATCACAAGCTATAATTTCTTCCAGATGCTACAAACCTATAAAATAGATATACATCTGATATCCAGACAGATGCTTTGAGGCCCTGCAAGTCCTTATTTGTGATGCCCATAGGTGAACAAATAAAAAGATTTGCGGTCCAGACTATATATCAAGACCTAAATAAGCCTCTAAAGCAGCAGAACTTCAGGCTTCCCCTCCCAGCAGCAGTGTCGGATTTTGCATACCAAAAGGAAAGGGCCTTGCAGTATAAATGACAGAGTCCCAGCATTTGCTGCAGCTTACAGGGGTGAATCCCTCCCTCAGGTGCTGCTGAAGGAGCTGAAGAGGTGATGTGAGTGACTTCATGCTGCATCCTTGAGATTAGAAGTCCTTGCAACACCCTGCAAGGACAGTCAGGACCTCAAAAGGGATGGATAGTTTAAAAAGCAGAGCACATAGCATTTCTGGTAATAAAATAAGTTTTTCTCCATCTTCCCTATGTATCATTAAACCCTCTCTTACTTTTTTCTTTTTTTTCAACCCTTTTCTCTGCCTGAAAACAGCAGAAAAATGAGTAAAGAATACCTGTGACTTTAAACAGGAGAATTGTCTAAAACAAAACATGGGTCTTGTCTCCAGCTCTCATTTCTCCAGAGGAATTTCTGGCAAAGGAGAGCAGAGGAGAATGACACTAATACAGCAAAATTTCGAAGTTGCTGTAGAAAATTGTTAATGTGATCCTTAGCTTCAAGGTTTGGCAGTGTTGTGGTTGATTCAGTACTTATACGTAGGACAAACAAGTAATTATACAAAGGTTTAGGAATATTTCTTAATATGAAGTCTGTGGCTAAAACTAAAGTCCAGAACAAACAAGATCATTAAAGTAATTATGAATGCTGAGTGAACTTTGCTGGCCTCTGACTGTTTGATGTGAGATTCCTCAGGCACAACTTAGCCCAAATGAGCTGTACAATGTATTTTCTTCATGGATATCCACTCCAGTCCCTTGTAAATGTTACATGTTATTAAAAATCAAAGTGGGTTTCAACAAAACCTTTGCTGCTCTCAAAGATTGTTTATTGTCAAGACTATCCCTTTGCCTTTCTATCAATGATGAAAATTGACAGAAAGGGAAAGTGCTATTTATGAAATGAACAGCTTTTAAATACCTAGAACCTATATGGCATACAAATTTTACAATACTTATACGTTCAATACATTCTTCAGAATTACTATATAAAATTAAAGCACTAAACTCCATCTGCAGACAAATTTTTCAGGTACTTGGGATTTCTTCATATCAAATAGCCTGCAGGTGTGCAAATAAGCATTCACAGTCCATACCAGATGTCAATGTCTAATTAAAATTAAAATTAAAATTTTAAAGGGCATGCTCTTGATGATATTGTTGATTTTCTGTACAGCACATCACTGCTCTTCACTGCCTGCATGGAACAAAAAGATGTATTGACAGAAACTGGTGAAACACACAATTCAATTACTACCACTAAATCAGATTACACAGAAGAATAACGGAAGTGTTAAATTAGACCCAAAGATTGCCATTACCTTCCCAAGTACCCAAAGGAGCTAAGAGTTGTTTGTCTCTTTTCTCTTGCTATGAGAAATGCAAGAACAATTAGTACCTAGCTCATGTACTCCATTAAGAAGATGACTGCTGTCATGGACAGCTGGACTAGAGAAAGCTGCATCAGTCTGGATCCTCCTCTTCTGATTGACCAGTCCCACAGAATCCCCTATCAATTATTATTGATTATTCCAGTATTTAAAATAGCAGCACTCCCAACATAAATACTTCCAGAGGGAGGAGGCTGTTTTAGTACTGCCTCAGTTATGAGCAAGAAGATCACTGTTCATTATTTTCTAGATAAGTAATGAGCAAAGTTTGGCAAAGCCAAGGAATACTGTAGCCTAGGAGAAGAGCTCTTCTCTCCATCCTTAATACAGAAAATCTAGTCACATTTCTCCCTAAGGCTGCATCCTAGATTGGAGTCACAGTTTCTTTATAAAGAGCTTAGAAACATAAAGGTCTCTGAGCAAGTGTTGAACACCAAAATGTGTAACAGCTTGTGGATACACAAGTAGGAATCTCTTTTAAAATTCTAGAAATATCTCTCTTTTTTCATCTTACAGAAAGAAACTCTTGCTTATAATACACATTAATGAAATTATACCATGGGGACCATGGTCTCAAGTGTCGATATAGATGTAAAAGGCACTGTGACATCTAAGATCTTGTCTTTACAACATAAATAACTGGCAAAGACATATGCATGACTTTCCAAATATAGGTTAAGCACTGAGGGTGCTGATGAGGAGCTGCTTTATAAAATTATAGAAGTTGTGGTGTCGGTTATTCTACTTTCCCCCCTTCTTTTGAAAGTCTCAAATCAGGAATTTCCACTTATTCTTTTTTTTAACCTAGCTATAGAGATAAGTCAAAACAGGTTAAAAAAAGGATGGGTAAATTGTACAACTATATTAGACTTAGAAAAATTTAACTACCTGTATTTCAGAGCTCACTTGTGTCATAGTAGAAGACTCATATGTTTCTGAGAGGGGAACTCATGGTTTACATAAAAGCTTGACATTTTCACCTGTACCGGTGTCATGTTCCACTTGGCAAAGAGAAATGCCGGTACCATCTCAGAAGTTTGTCTTCAAGTGCAATACAGGGATTGAGCATTTTGAAATCATCCCCCATATCAATGTAGTACCAGGAAAAGAGAAAAAAAGAAATCCACAGCAATGAGAAATCATGTTCACCATTACAAAAGTATAAAATTCTATTCTGGAGGTGAAGGAAGTGACAAGCACCAAAGCCTGTTCATTTTTGCTACAAGGAGGCCATTTCAAAGTTGGCTCCATCAATATAAAATACCAAGAAACACATTCAATAAAAATGCAGTTACAGTGTTAAGTTTTGTATAGCAGCTGCTCCAATGTGCAGTAAACACAATTATGGTATCAAGAGGAATTAATACTGTTTGCAATGTTTTATGAGACTAAAAGCAATTAATTAAAAAGCAATATGGTGGCACATAATGGATTCTGGCTACTTGCCACCATAAACAAGAATGAAATTAATTGAAATAATAATAATAATTTCACAGATTTTTTTTTTCCCACTGGAAAAAAATCCCCTATTTACACATCAAGTGTTGGGTCAATGAGCATTTGAGAATCTTCTTTTTTTCCCTTGGAAAACACACATGCAAATACAAAACTAAAGGATAGATTTCAGGTCAGCCAAAAATGAATACAAGTATTTCTGCTCTCCTGCTTATAAGGGTAATAATTCTAGGCATTGTATTCTTCCTGCATAAACAAATAAATAGTGACAAGAGCTATCAGAAAATGCCACCATGATTTGACTGGCGCAAAGTCTAGGCAGGAAAATCTAGAGAGTGCTCTGCAGACAGCCTTTTAATAAAACCAATTTCTTGTTTATAAATTAGAATCATGGGTCCTTAAGCTTTTTGTGATAAACATAATGCTATCCAACTAGTCAACCAAAGCAATGAGCCATGAAGGACAAGTAAGATTATGTATTTTCCTAATTTCAGTTTGGAAATATGAAAAGAAAGCTTGTTGACTAGCAGTGATTTTGTCCTGCATAGATCTGTGGCCATGTAATTCAGCCATGGTATTTAAGATAATGTTGCCTTAGAAGTTAATTGAAAAAAAACCCTCCACATTCTCTGTGCAAACTCCTTCACATCTTTTTTACCTTGCCCTCATTATTTCATAGCACTTATATGCTTTACTGAAATACTGTACGCCTGCCTGAAGGACAGCAAAACATTCCAGGAAACAGAATGTATGATGAGAAAAAAGAGTCTATAGCCTTATCTGAACCTTTCTGCAACTTTGCCTTTCTTCCTTGTTAGATTATCTTCTACCACTGTGTCTTGGGTTACAATGAAAGGTGCAACCAAAAGAATGTACTCTATTACCATCTACATGAGATGTTAAAATAGGTGAAGTGTTCCTTATGGAGAAGTGTTCCTTATCTGCATGATTCAGCTCCCATAACTCCCTCCAGGGGGTTATCTCCTCTAAGGGCCATCAAGGTCTCCCAGCAAGACTCACAGAATCACATCATCCCATTGTGAGATGCCCCGCCCAGAGGGAGGAATCAAACATTCCTACCTGGATATAATCTGAGGCTTGGAGCACTATGAGAGCACTACCACTGCATGCCCTGAGGACAAGAGCTCCATAACCACCACTTGACCTCCAGAGAAGCACAAGATCTTTCTCCAGGATCACTGCTTCAACAGAACCACATTCATCATTCCAACAAGACTGTAGCCACTATTTAATTGGACTGCTACCACCACCCTGCCAATAGGGTGTCAGGTTATATTCTGACTTTTTTCAGTTTAAGCCAGTGTTTCTGTACTATTGCCTTCATTTTAATTTTCCTATTAAATTGTAGTTCTGGCTTGGAATCTCTTGCAAGATATTTGTGTGGAGTTAATTCCTGCCTGTGGTCTGCCCTCAGACTAGCACATACTTTTACAGCTTACAACAGCCCTGAACTTCCCTTCTATGCAACCTTTGTTAAGTCAAGCTTTGCTTAAAGCTTTTCAACAGTTTCTTTTCCTTTTAATTGCTTTCCCCATCTTGACATAATGACCTCATTTCTATTCTCTTACTCAAGGGTCTCAGTTTCTTTCAAAAAGACTCAAGCTCTTCTATTGCATATTGTGAAAAAAATCACTTTGCTGTCCAGTGATGCTTAAAACATGTTTTGCAATTTTCTAGAATCTCATATCTCTTCTCACATTCTGTAAGCAGAATTTACAAGAGCACTATGAAATGGGCTTTAAGGGACAAGTGTAATGATAGAATTTTATTTTGCCCCATGGCTTCTCAACATTTTTATGCTTTTAGTGATCAGCATCATTATTTTCCTCTATCCTGACATTATATTAATCTTTATTGAAAATAAAATAGTTTAAAAATATTTTACATTATTGATTTCTTTTTAAAAAATGCCTTTCTGGATACATTTAATAATAGTGCTCCAATTTCTATCCAGTCAGATAATTTAAATGAGGACATCTGGACTTGGTATACAAGGCTTGTCTATTCTCTATTCTTCATCAACTCATGCAAAATTCTTAAAAATGAGCACTACCCCCTCCCATGAAAGAGGGTTGTGGCAGAAATTCCTTGCTGTGATAATTCACCTGAACAAGGCAACGACTAGAATTTTTTTCAGATAGTGTTTTTATGTACAAGGTGTTCCAAAGTGATTTACGAAGTACTGAGTTATAAAGCAGCCTGGCAGAGCAGATACTGTGAACTGAAAGATACATTATATGCTTCTAAAGGCTCCAGCGTGTTCTGAAAATTGGGTATGGGAAACTTGCTGCTAAATTGGTAATGCTTAGGTCTAGTTGGAAAATGAGTTAAAATACCAGAGAACATTACTAAAGGAATATAACAAGGTCTGGTGGATGAAGGATCATCCAAATGTCAGGAGAGGAATACAAGAGGAACTCTTAGTCTTACTATTTGCCCAATTACCACATCATGTTGGCTGGTAAGCCATATTCTACTGAACCATCAGACCTTGAATAAATACCATGTGGATTGTAATGTGAGCCTAGCAGTAATGGCAAGGGTTCATCAGTCTCAGCCTGCCATGGGAGAGCAGAAGAGACCCCTAACTCCATCCTGACTACAGAGAAATGCACTCAGTGACACTGCAGGGAAGTCTGCCTAACCCTAAGAGAGCTAACTCTTGCCAGAGTAATAAATAAATAAATAAATAAATAACAGTGATGATAAAATGCATGTCACCAACTAAAACTGAACTTCCTTAGAACTCTGCTCAGACCTGTCATAAGAGAAAAGCAGCATTGATGCATCTTGGTACATACATGCACAATCTCTCACACAGTTTTTAATCATGCTTCCATCATTTTTCTCATCTAGACCTTGAAACATGAAAACAAGAGCATGCAGCCACACGTTTGAGATGTGACCATAGGTGGTAGCTCCAAACCAAAAGCCTCTCTCTCTTTTGAATTACCGCTCACAGAGATCTCTCCATGTCAGAAATCAGCTACTCTCAAGTTTAATCCTTCTTGAAGGTCATACAGTGGCAGGCATGGAAGAAACAGCAGGAATGTTCAGCAACCAGAGAACCCCTGGTGACCCCTGGATCTTTCTGGTCTGTCTTTCCCATGCTCTCCTGGCTGGCCCCAGGCAGGAGCCAAGAACACCTCTCAGACTGCCATCCACAAATCTGGATGTCAAGGAGTTCTGCCCTCCCAGCCCACTCCACACTGTGGGAAGTCCCTTTGCTAGGAAAATTGAGACTGAAAAGCCATTAATGAAATGGACATCATACAGCAACAGGTTTAAAAAATTCCAAAAATTATTTCTTTTTTTCATTTTTAGATAATCATCCCCATATGCATGCTGTGCTATAGAAAAAAAATGAGCTAAAATAAAAAAGGAATCAAATAAGGATATGTGATAAAACAGATAAATCCCCATTTATTAAAGTCCATTTTTGTAAAGAAAAAGAAATTTGTCTCATCTTCCATAAATTGGACTTCCAGCATTTAAAAAAAACTCCCTTTTTTGCTCATAATAAAGACGTACAATAAGACAAATGGAAAACTTTTCACAGGAGGGGAAATTTCTCTTTTGATCCAAGTGGTTGAAAAAGTGATTAAAACCTACAGAGTTCCACAGCTGTAACAGAAACAAACTCTCAAATGTGAAGGTTATTTTATGGAGAGTAATGAATAATCTAGGTGGATGTGCAGGTCTCTCACTTCTTGATCTTTGCCATAAGAAATCAGTAATGAAAAGAGCATTGCTGGTACCTTTTGTTGCAAGGTATTCTTCCATCCTTGCAATCATTTAGCATTCAGATGAAATAAGTGCAGGGGTTTTTATCACCTCAAAGAGAAAATAAGTCAATTTGGAAAAAGCATTGCAGCTGTATAAGAAGGAGCTTGTTAGAAACAGCCATTGCAACTTTCTACTTGAAGATCAGGTTATCAATCCAGAAATATTTCTTTCAAAATATAATTCTTTTTCCATTAATATAGTTTTGCTAAGTGCAAATTAAGCATAGAGTAATGGAGATATTTAAAATATATGTTTCTATTTACTGAAACTAAATGCCAAATGCAAACTGCATTTTGTAAGAACTCACAGTAGTCATCAGCACAAAGACAAAACCCTGCTGAATTCCCCAAACACAGTATTAAAATCTATTAAAGGAAAATTTTAACTTTCTTCTTCCTTAAAAAAAACCCAAACCCCAAAACTTTTGAGTGTGCTGCTCATAGTTGAGCCTAGAGAAATAAATAGGATATTGAACTCAGAGTAAACATAGGGTTTTCTAAGAAAAAAAAAGTCAATGTTAAGCTTCTAACCAGCATCTCAGGCTCTCTAGTACTGCAGAAGAAAAAAAATTAAAATTAATTATTTTTAAAAAAATTAAAAAGACACTAGAAAAGTTTGAAGCTTTAGCTTTTCTAGTTGGGATCTTATTACTGTGGTCTGAGACAATGACGACTTTGGAATATAATCTCAGAAAATTAATATTTTCCTAGCTAAAAAGCCAAGAAGCACCAGCCTGTGTGATTTAAGTACTTTTCATGCTGGGATATACAAAGAAACACCTGAAATAGTCACTGCCTTGTAGGCTGGACAGGTGGCAGCAGTGAAATTATCAGGTGATTATGGCAGCCTGGCCCAGACATTTGGTAATTTATTTTCAGTTTTGAATATTCCTTGTAGAAGAGTATAATCTCAAAGGTGTGCTCTCACTTTTTGTTAGTCACTGGGGTCAGCAGAGCATCACGGTCCCAGTGAAGGTCACCAGCACACACCAGTGTGACTGAGGTTGGTGTGCTCTGTTATTTTGTCTGCAGCAGGAGCTCTCAGCCTGTCTGTTGAGCTCGGAAGATGTGACTGGGCTCTGAAGCAGAAAGCTGTGTAGCTGTGGTTAAAAGCACTGAGCCCAGGCTAATGAGCCCCTTAGAGATGTGGGATTTAATGGCCTGGCCTGGCTGCCTCTGCCTCACACAGCACTTGAGTTGAGCAGGTGGAGCAAAGCCTGCCAGCAAAAGCTTGTCTGCATCCCCCTAGGAGCCTGTGCTGCTGTTTCCACAGGGAAATGAACTCACAAAGCATGCAGGTATTCCTGATAACTCTGCTTGCATTTCCCAGCTCAGGACTGATTGAAAACCACTGGCAAACCTGGCAGCTTGCAAGGTCACATCCCTGAGCCCTCTGCCTAAGTCCTCTGCCAGAGGTCACCACTCGTGCCTGGGCACTATTGCCTGCTCCTGATGGCACAGCTCACACTCAGCTCAGCCAGGACCCTACTCTGGGACACTGACCTGAACCTTTCTGCCAGCTGCTCTGCACGGCAGCGGCCCAGGGCTGAGCTGGGCAACTTCTAAAACTCTTGCAGCAAGACCCATTTGCACTCCCCTGCCAAGAACAACTGCAAAACTGTGTACAGCAAAGGGGTAAATAAGCTGTGTGCTTGAATTATGTCCAAATTGGTTGCTGTGGACAGCACTGAAAATCCAAACTGGACCTTCAGAAGCCCACACACTCCTTGAAGAGCATCCCAGGTAGCAAAAGCACACACCACAGTAACTTCAAGACTCACATTCCTTTAAGACAGAGTCAAAAACTAGAATTGCTGCTGACTAAAACAGCAAACAAAATAATCCACATGGTACAAGAACTTTAGCTATTGGTTATTTTAGTTTTGGAGGTACATAAATCCACTAATCAGCTCACAAAACCTACAAAGTTCAAGATGTAAAGGCTGGTCTCCTAGTAAAGTCAAGCCCTGCAGTAAACCTCTGAGTTAGATTACACTGCCAAAGACATCTTTAAAACTTTATTAAATGAATCAGTTTGCTTGCTACTGCTTTGATCACTCTCAACAACATGCAGGCAATAAACACTGACAAAAGCTCAGGACTAGACTACAGCTACAATACTGCTTTTCCTCATACAGTCACAACATGCAATTTCTTCTTACAGATCCTGTGTCGCTTGAGATTATCATAACACAAAGATATAAGAAAGAGAAAACATGCTTCTTTTCCCAGGTGGTTTTACAATGACAGCACTTTCTACTTAGTCAGTATCAGTACTTTTCTTGTATTCCCACGTTTTGTGTCTACATCAACTTATTTAATTTCCTGGTACTATCACACTACTGGTGGGAGTAGCAGAGCTGTCGCATCACCTACACTTTTTCTGAAGTTTGGGGAAAATGGTGACCATGCCAGCTGCCAGTCAGGCACAGCAGATGCGGCGCAGAGCAGGGGTGAAGAAGGGATCACTGCAGGGAAGACCTTCACCTGCCAGTTTCTGTCCTGGACAGGTCTGACACAGGAACAGAGAAAAGATACCACTCAGAAAGACACCAAAGAGGAGCAGTTTTGAAGCACGTACAGCACCTGAACCAAACTAGCAATAGGTGAACAGTTTCATTAATATTTGTGAATGAATAAGAGTTTCTGACCAGACGCCATGCAAGCACATAGAACAAATGATTAATACAATGTCAAACAATAAGATCTGTGATCCTGCAAAATGACAATAACACATAGAACATCTCTATCTATATGATTTATATACTTTAAGAACTACTTAATGTCAACTTTCCAGCTGTGAGTAACATGGCTGGCCCCCAAATTTGTTTGAAAGCAGATTCATGTCCTCAGGTGCTTTGATAGAAGCTTACACAGTGTGCCAATAGACTAATTAAGAGGGGAGAGGTGTGTATAACAGGATATTTGGCCTCAATATCTGTAAAACATGTAACTCTCTTCTTTATAACCAGAAAAAGAACACCTGACTAGACTGAAGTCAGAGTGGTTTGGCCTGAAAGCATCCACACACACAGGCCCACAGTCTACTGACCATGCTGCTCAGAATGTCCCAGAGCTCCCCAAACTTCTCTCTGGATAATTAAACTCCAGACATAGTAGAAAATTACAGTATTAGATCTCTACTTGCTGTGCTGGGTGATTTTATAAGCAATTCCTTGCAGACCTGCCTGAAAAGCCTTTTGGTAAAAATAAGATAATGAGTTAGAAAAAGGAATAAAAAAGAACATCCTCTCACACCTGGTGTGTAAAGGCCACTTCTGAGGATCTCAATGCCTTATCTTCCAGAAGATGTTAATGAAGTAGAACTTTACTGCGCACGAAAGAAGGAGGAGAGGCAGAGAAATGAAGCATAGGGAGGGATGGCTTGGGAGAAATATTCCTGTTCTCTAAAAGCATCTTCTGTAAATCCTCATGGCTTACTGTCCAATCCAGAACAGACTATTTACAAGTTCTCTGCAAGACTCAAATCCACAAATTAGTTTTAAATAAGAGGCTGTAAAATTATTTCAGTGTGATGGGAACATTAACGCTGCCCAGTATATGCAAGTACTAACTTCCTGAATTTCTGCTTTTCAAATGTACTTTTAACTATTCTAGGCTAAAATATGTATGCTGCATGCTCAGGCAAACCTCCAGCTGCATAGAAATGAAATATTACTGAAAGAGGTTGTTTACAAGAGCCAGCTGGAGCAGCTAATACATATTATAATATGCCAAGCTCTGATAGTCCCATATCATTTGCAATTACTTAAAAATGCAGGAGCTCTGAGGCAAATTAAATTCTCTTTAGTCATGAAGTAACTAAAACAATGGGCAGGAAAATAAAAGGATATCTGTGGTAAAAGGTAGCACTTGGTAACAGACAGGCTGCAAGCAGCAAAATATGCTTGTTGACAGCATCCTGAAGAATGCTAAAGAAAACATCCAGATTTCTTTAATTGGTTCTTACTTACATTATTTGATCCAGGCACATAAAATCTAATAAAACAATAAAAAACAGCCTCCTTATGTTTAATCATTACATAAAGTTTATTTTAAAATGAGACCCTGGGTGCCTAGCAAAGACCCTCCACTCTTCCAAAGAATTTTTCTGAGGATGGTACAGAGAGGCAGCCCCAGGTCTGCCCTTCTTAATAACTGGGCCCACTCCTTCAAGATAGCTACTCTAATAATTACAAAGCTCACTAAGAGCAAAAACAGGGAGAAAACATTGTGTTGAGTGGTTTATTCAGATGGATGCTGCACATAGCTCAAGGCAGGAATAAAAGTGGCAGAGTCAAAGGACAAACATAGCACATGAGTTATTATATAAATCTAAAGTTTTCTTTATTTACCTGTGCAGATTTCTTGCAAAATCTCACCTACCTCTGCTAGCCTTTGTCAGCTGAGAATGCTGGATTATTGTTAGTTGTACAATTGATGGAGAAACTACTAAAACATGTTTCCAGAGTGACTGAGAACATGTGGAATTGGATAACCTCAAATTAGGGCACTTGCTTGGAGAGTTCTGCCTGCAAAACCACACGGGAGAAGAATCTGCCCAAGTGGAGTAACTCTGGTGTATTTGTAGTCAGAGGTGTGGAAGGGCAGGAGAGTGAGTGCTGGCTGCTGAACCTGAGGTCAGCACAAACCGAGGAAAGGGGAACAGGCAATCCCAGAACAATGATATTTAAACATAGGTGCATTTCTGAAACAGGGAGGAGTTAAAAAAAATAGCACAAAACCATAAGTATGCATGCTTGTTAATGAACTTCACTGTTCAACAGAACCCAGAGGTCTCTGTTGTACAATGTAATAACAGCAATCTGCCAAAATTAGCTCTGTTTTCTGAACAACAATGGGTGAAGGGACAACAAGGTGTAAGGGCTTGGTCTGTAACATAACAGAGAGAGTTACAAAAGGATATGGCTATAAGAAACAATTAAATAATTTAGAAATTGGTCCTCAGGGTCAGGAAGTTTGGTAGCCTCTGCCCTATAGCTTCACAGTATGCATTAACTTGAGCTCAACAGCTCAGGAGCTTAAATCCGTGCAAGATTTACTTTATCCACATAAGGTGGGTGGAACAAGCAGCTGAGCTGGTGGTTCAAATTAAGCCTCAGAAATCCAAGAAAATTCAACTGTTGGTATGTGTTCCTAGTCCACACCTTCCCAATCCTCCTGAAATTACCGTATAAATAAAGTGTCTCTGTGGATTTAGTCAGTCAGTGATCACTTGCAGGTAAATCCCATTACTGGTCACACTAATGGGATGATTGTAAATAGATAAGAAAATAAAGAGAATGGAGTCTCCAACTTTTTGTAAAAATGGTATTCAAAATGAAAGCCTTTCAGAAATCTTAACAACAACATTATTGTTCATATGGACTAAATATAGCAATAATGTTCTTACCTTTCTGAAAGAAATTACTATTAGCCATTACAACCATCCCCCTCCCACACAGCCAATACTTAGGCATGACTCTGACAGAGATTGATTCCTCAACTTGACTAATTGGTCTGAGGATACAGAAAATTAACTGGATCTTGCTCTGCCTGAGCTAGAAGCTTTTCTCTTTCCTAGGAACACAAAAAAAGAAAGATTACACAGTACTTATTGTTATGTCATTCTCACTAGAAAAAGCTAGAAGTAGTTTTCTCTGCCAGAGTAATTATTTCTTTTGCATAGAAGCTTATAATTTTTGTTTTGTTTGCTTGATAATTGTTTGTTTTCATGATGTTTGTTTTAATTATTTAATTTCTAAAAGCTTTTTTAAAACCCTGGAATTAAGGATGTTATTGCTTTGGAATGGGGAATAGTGAAGGATGACTCAGAATGCTCACAGAGGTAAATGCAAACACATCTTTGCTTGTCTCAAAGTCCACACAAACAGCCCTGCAATGAAATTGCTGAGGACAGAAACACCCAGGGTAGTGATGCACCAGCACTAAGGACACACCATTCATCCTTTAGAGCTCCTTAGACTCTGTAAGCACTCCATCTTTGAATTATTTTTTCCCTCATACATCTTTCAGTGCACAAACCAGAATCAACCGAGAACCTCAGAAATGCTGCTCTGAGCAGCACCACCACTGTTTGCTGTGGCTGCCTCCCAGTTAGAGTTTTCAGTGGCCAACACTGGGCTGAAGTTGCTCTGCAGCCTTTGCATTAGTGGGGTCACTTACTCTACACAAATCTGCTTGAAGCTATGATATAAATTGCCCCAGGACAGGTCCCCTCAGGAGACAACCATTTTCTCTGGGGCAAAAGTTTCCCTCCCTAACTGCTCCCCAAACCAGGCTTTCTTTAAAATATGAACCAGACATAAAGCTCACAAAAGTTCCCAGTGCATTATTCTCTTCTTTTTGTTAACAAAAGGATTATTTTTTTATTCCTGCCTCCTTGAGAGTTCTTTAATTTTAATTTTTAAACTTCTGTATTTCTTCCCTGCATCTCCCTGGCAGGGTTCTTCTGCAGTCTCCCGTGAAGCTCTATCAATATTAGTATTCCGCTGCTAATGCAGCTCCTCTGCTCTCCAGCCACACCAGAGTCCCTTAACATAATCATATTGTCTGCCATCCACAGCAATAAAGATATTCTTTTCTGAACCCCCTCATATATTGGCAAGCTGTGGTTTAATGGATTACTCTTTGGAGGAATTTAAAGATGTATCTAAATTGTAAAATAAAACTTTACCAGAAACAGCTTCAAAAGTCAACAAGACCACTATTTTATATTAAAACAGAAAGTTTCCATTTTATGCTCCATTTCTTCCTAATACAGACTACTTGTTACTATAAAAGTCTCTCTTTGGCCTGTTTTAAAACCTGTGTGTTTCCAAAAACCCTGGAAAAATTAAAAAGTCAAATAAGTAATTCATATCAATGATGATTTTTTTTTTGGTGTTACTGAATTCTGCAGTTATGTTTACTGTTTCAAGGGGAGCTTATAATTATGCAAATTGCTAAGCAGTCTGCATAATGTACAACATGTTTGGGTTCACTGACTGGAAGCTGAAATACATTTCTTTAATGCTGCTTGTATGCTATGCAATTCAGTTTGCATTTCTTACGCTCTACTGCACTGTACCTGTCTCCAGCAGTACCCTTGTGTTTCTGAATTTACATGCAACCTCAGTACCTTTGCAGACATTTGGCTTTCAAGAATTACTTAAATAATTCATGCGTGCCAACTTAACATTTTCACAAAGCAAAGCAACATTTTGATAGCCCTGTACTTGCTGAAACCTAGTGAAGAGGCTTTCACCCTTTTCATTATAAGCTCAATTGTTATCATCATAGTTAAACACTGTTCTAAGCTGTGTATATGACATTTAAGTGGGTGTTGTTTTATTTTCCAAATCAGATTTTCTTATATGCACTCCATTTCTTTAAACACTGCATATCTCCTTCCTACCATAAATATCCTGTCTGCAGTCACTAATAGACTGTAGTATTAGAGTATAATTCATTTTCACCTGCTTGTGCAAAGCAGTTCTGTGACTAGCTCTGTCCCAACCTTGTGGATCCTCTGTCCTGTAGTGCTGTTCATCAGTCAGGTTTCCTTGGCTTTGAGATAAAATTACCCCTGGCTTTTGCCCAAGGCCTGGATGAGTGCCCCAGACTGATGTGGTCAGCCCTGATCCACTCTATCTGTATCCTCAGGTTATCACACAGGAAGGGGCTGGAGAGAAAAACTACAAAAAAAGTAGCATCAAGCTAAGCATGAAACCAGTTGGAAAGGTTTGCTCTCTTCAGTATCTGCTGCTCACTGTGGTGGCAAGACAGCACTCACTCACCCTGTCTTGGGATTCACCTGGGCTGACCAGTGAGTGGTGTTTTATATTTTCATGTTAACAACAGCCTCTCAGAATCACAGTCAACACTGGCTTGTGCCCCTTCTGCACACATCTCCCTTGTGCTACAACAGCACAAATTTAGTAGATGGTTAATTAGAACAATTATTAACTTCAGCCCATCATCAGAGTGTGGGATGCTACACAAACTGACAGACTCAAAACCACAGAAGGTCTTGACTCAGCTCTGGTTATGCTTTTATATGGTCTCTGTGGGACAGTGATGCTCAATTAACTTATGTCACTGTCTACAAACTTAATAGAGTTTTATAGCTAGATGTATCTGTGACATTTTTTCACGCGCTCGTATCTGAGATCAGCTGAAAATGGTTTTTGTTCTGCTGGTGCAGGGCTGTAGTGGATAAGACCCAGCAAGCCTGGGACCAGACATGGGAGAGGCTGTGCAATGCCAGACTCGATTTCCCCATTCTACCCAGCAGACAGTATGAAATCCACTCTTTTCAGCCATTTCTGAAAGGGAAAATATTCAATTAACATCCACCCTTCAAAATGAAAGAAAATATTCTGGAAGATTTTCTTTCCCACCTTGTGTCTGCTTTCCATGTTAGTTATTTAATGTCTAAAGCTGAAAATGGATTTTATAATTTTTCTAATATACACTTATTTTAAAAAAGGAATTTGTTTCAGCACTTTCTAAGCCCCCTTGTATAATTATATGAGAAATATAAAACATTCTTCCTCCAGGGAATAAGCCAGCTCACGCAGTTAAGAAGAAATTTTCCTTAGAGACAGATAATTTCATAATTAGCCACTACAGGATTTCTGGTGGCTTCCAGCTATTATGGGGGAAAAGATATTTAACCAGCCTGACTCATTGGCCTCAAACAACATCACTATAATTGTGTTTGGACAGAACAGGAGTGGGGAGGACAAAAGCTCTGATAAAAATGCTAAAAAACAAACCAGCTCACCATTTTTAGCAATGCCTCCTTTTTCCATTTTTTGTTTTCTTTCATGTTTTGAGATTATTCTCAACTTACCCACTGAGTTTATCCCTGATAAATTAAACAGCATTGATTGGTCAGGACAAGCACCTTCTACATTTACAAACTGGAACATTTTGAGTTTATCTGTGTGATCAGATGACGCTTCTGCTGCAGATTTGCCAAGTCTAATAGTGACCATGCATGTGCAAGATCCAATAACACAGTGACTCATGTTGTCATTGCAACACCTGCTGTTTCTTTGCAAGACTTCAAAAAAATGCATTAAAACAATCAGTTCTTTCTCATGCCAAGATGCATAACTTATCAAAATATGCAAAAGTCCCTCCTTGAAGGAACACACAATTTCATTGAAAGAAAAAAACAAGGGCATGAGAAAAGATGGCTATAGAGCTACAGTGAGAAAATATTTTGTCCAACATTACAAGAAGTACTCCAGTTTTCTCAAGAGTCTCAAATCCATACCCTTAGTAACAGATCACCTTTATTCCTCTTCCTGGAAGGTAATTGTTTTCACCTAGATAGATGAACCATTTCTCAGAATATATACCAGATGTTACAGTAACATGGAGCTCATGTACAGTTTATAAACATTCTACCTTCACTTCTCACCATAACTAAGTCAGCTAATTGATTCCAACTGTTATTAGTGCATTAAGTATCCTTTCATCATTGCTTTCTGCTCATGAAAAACGCTCACATCAGTCATATCCTTTAAAATGGCATTTGGATGATTGTGGCCCAGTCAATGGCTAAGCAAACAGTACTTAACTGCTCATATCAGTGGGTCTAGGCAGCAGGAAAGCTTGAAAGAAGACTTTGAACAAGAATAAATGACAATATTATGATCAGTGATCTAGCCTGAGGAAAAACAATCAAAGAATAGCTCTGAAAGGCTGAGATGATGAAATCCAGTGGATGGCTGGCTGGCTCGAAAAGAAAACCTGAAGCAGAAGAAAAACAACCACAATTGAAATACATTAATTTTAATGCAAGTTATTTCCTTGATGTTTTTTATTTATTGTCTTACCTTACAGTTTGATCTTGCTAAAGTTAACACTTTGTATCTCTTTCCCTTCTCTTTCCACATACAAGAGTCACACCCCACCCAAGTCTTCCATCCTCCATCACCTTGGTCACCTCCTTAAGTGGCTCAGCTGCTCTGAGAGGGACCTGAGCAGGACCTCCTACCTCAATGAGCCAAGACACAGGCTGGTGTCTTGACCAGAATTTACTGCTCTGAGCTCTTTGGTCTCAGCTTTGCTTCCCTGAACAGCCAAGTTCCTTTTTAACCTCAGTATCTAACACAGCATCACAAAGATCAAAACTGCTGTAAGATAATACCCTCATAGAGCAATTTTGAACACAACTTTACTGCCTTTCCCCCTTATGGAAGTGATTCAGACTAACTGCTGGCTGTCAGCTCAGAAGCAATGTGAAATTGAAGTGATCAAGTTAAATATAAATATCTCATATCTACTTTACTAATGTCTATTAATTTCTGACCCACGGTCTTAGGTTTTAAAAGAATCCTGAAGAACCAAACACATGAACCAGTCTGGTCAAGCAAAGCAAGTGGCTTGGCCCTGCTTTGGGCCAAGGGGAGAGATGAAACCTTCTCAGGAAAGCAAACGCTGAGCAGGCAGCCAGATGGAGACTATATCAATGACCTCAGACAGGGGTAGGAACATGGAAAACAGATGAAAATGGAAGAGCTTAGCTTGAAATTTTTTTAAGCCAAGCACCACAACCTCTGAATTTTCAAGCAGAAAACATATACCCCCAAATGATCAATTGTTACTGTTGGGAATTTGCAAACTCTCCCAGTGCCCCAGGGCTGTGGTAACTGTAATAACACAGCTGAACATTATGGCTGTGGTAAAGAATATGTTTATATAAAGGCTGCAGTGTTATTTCTAACACAAGCCTACAAACAAAAATGAGAAGGGTTTGTGAGTGATCTAACTAGGTGTTCTACTTTTTACTTAACAGAGAAATAAAATTAATTCAAAAAGGAGGAAAAACTACTACCACGTTCAAAATAAAAACACTCAAACTACTGTAAGGAGAGCAGGATTTTCTTAAGCACTAACTTGATAATGTGTGTAATATCCTATATGGAAATATTTGCAATTAAGCTGTTATAGCTGCAAATGACCTTATTGTAAGTTCAATGAAAAGAGAGTTATCACTAAATAAATACTGTGACTAACTCCTGCAAGTACAGCTACCAGAAAATTTTGTTTAGAAGTTATTTTTAATCTAGTCAGTGAAAATCACTTATAAAGATACATGTAAATTGAACAGATTATCTAAAGAAAATGGTGTGCTTGAGACTTTAGTTAAAAGGTAGAGATTTTAAATATTTGCAGTCCTTTTTCTCATCTCCAGAAAGAGGTAACTGATAAAATTTTACTGTGCTGGAATGTTATTCAGTGTTAATAACATACAGTGTTGACCTATATTTATTTTATTTTCTATAGTGAAAGGGTGAAACAGTTCCTAAAAAAGCTGTGATAATTTTTATATAACTGCATACATTAATGAGACTCAATAAATAAACAATATTTAGCTGATATAAAAATATATTTTTATTTTAAAAATATAAAGCTTCTCTTTAAAAGATAACCAAGTGCACAGAAACTGCTCTTTCCTCAAATGGCACTAATATTTTCTTACTAGATACTTACTAATTTTGAATGTCTGTACCTGTTAAGATAGTTTTCAGGTAGTTCTTTTCCATTTCAGAAAAAGAGATATTCTCTTCATTTCACTCTCATATTGAAAGCTTGTCTGAGAGACAGGAAGTATCACAAAAAGAAAATTAAAAATTCTGGGTTGTATAATAGGTAATCCCAAGTTCTCTAAGACAAGCAGTACAAAAGTAACTCCAACATAGTTTTTTTCTGGAAACATATTTTAAATAGAAATGGACTCTAACTTTTAATAGGTATTTATAAAAGAAAGTGGTCAGAGAATAGTAGTTTTGTCTGAGTCAATCTGCTCAGATTTTTCATCGCAAAAAAACCTGAGAAACAGATCAAATGAAAGCATGACTACAAAAGCAACAATTTTTCATTAAACCTGCAGAATACAATATCTGCTTTATCTCTGCATACATTTCTATATTAGCTTTTGATTGCTTGATGTTATTCAGAATGATTTGCAATTCTAATATTATTTTGGGGAGGAGAATCTGTAACTGTTTCAAGGGGGGAAGGGCTAATTCACATGCTATTTATTGTGACTTTGAATGCACCAAAATATGAAGGACTGATCTTGAACCAGGTACAGCACTTACACAGCAGAGCTCCTGAAAGCATCACTTGTAGTTTGGTGTATGGATACCCACCACAGCAATCATCTCACTGGCTTTAGAGCAGTATTTGAATAATTTTGTTTTGATAAGAGCCTGGCAGAATACATGCAGGGCTAGCCAGCTGTTTCCTTGGTCTCCATGGAAATGAGCTCCTCTGGAATCAAACTCTCTTTCAGCTGGGGTGGGGTAAGGTCTGAGCCATGTGCAGCAGACAAGAGAAACCACAGGACACTTTCCCATTTCCACTTGTAAACTCCCTTCTTCTCATATTTCTCTCATCCCTGATAGAAAATTCTCACTGGCTGATTTCACCATCTACATGTGCCCTTTTCCCACCTAAAATCTGAATCTGTGTGTCCCAGGGTGTCTTTCTGTCCTGTAAAAATCTATGGCAGTCACGTCTATGTATGGAAGATCAACTGTGCCTGAGCTCACAGCACAAGCCCACGGCTTACAGTGATTTATCAACTTGCCTGACATTGAGAAGGGAAGATCTTTACTTCTGGAGGAATAAATTCACCTTCCTTCTGCTAATACCTGCTGTTGGAATGACAAAAAAATAACCCTTCATAAGGCACAGACATCTGAAGTAAATTCTAGTCCAGAGGAGTGACAGGATGTTGCTAGTGTATAAAATGAAGCCAATGATAGAATATTCTTTATCAACAGAAAGAAGTTGCTTTCAATTCAGTTAGATACAACATTTACCTTTTTATTATTATATTAAGTAAACATAATTTTCCTTGGATAGAAGATCTGCAAAACTCATTTGTCTATATTCCTGCACTATGTACACCCTGCATTTAAACAACACTCATATGTCATCTTAATAGTAAATATTGCAGCAATGAAGACCTACAAAATGATACTTGATTAAAAGAAGTTTCATTAGTTTTCATTGACCAATAGAAAAAGAAATACAGAAGGGGGAAAAAAAGAAAAAACCACCAACCAGAATCACTTTCATCATACATGTGAGCAAAGCTTTCAGTAAAATTCAGCAAATTTGAGTGTCTTTTTAGATCTCGTATAATCTCATTAGACAGGAGTATAAACTAGAAACAAAAACACATGAGCAATCAAGACAGTAAACATAAAATATTTATTGGAGAAACTTATAAGTGTTTGCAAAACTGTAGAAAAGCAAGATTTCTCATAACCAAAGAAATGCACAGCTGTAAAAGCATTACAACCCTACCTGAATTAATTCCTCATCTCTCAGTCCAAATTTTAAATTTTTACACTGAATTTCAAAGATTGAGACTGTATTGAACACAAAGAACAGCCACTTGACTACAGAAAAGGGGATCCCAGAAGGTTTTGTGGACATTTGTTAATCTGTGTTTGTGAGGAGAAAAGGGCAGTAAATAAGAAGCCTTCTAAAATACAGGCAAAATAGAGCTCCAGGAATAAAATTATTACAATTACCTGTGATCACACCACATTACATCACAGATTTTGGTTGTGGGGAGTTCTGCAGTTCCTCTGGAACTCCCTGGCAGCCGATCTGCACTATTCCCCTGGCTAGAGCTGTGCTGATGTTCCCAGCTGGAGGAAGGCTGAGCTAAAGGCTCCTGCCTGGCTGCTGCTGGCTTGGGAGAGACACCCTGGAGAAAGGGCTCTTCAAACAGTGGCTAAGACAACTTGGGTTATGAGGAACTTCTTCATATTTGTGGTTGAAGAAAGACAGAACAGAAAAATCAATAGTGGAATGTGAGAAAGAATCAATCATGGGGGTGCAACGGAGCAGTAAATAAACACGCAGCCTGACAGGCTGCTTGGGGCTATCAGGCTGCAATTCTGAAAGAAGCTTTCAGTGTAGCAGTTCATTTTACTTAAGAAGTGACTGGATCTAAAATCAATGCATCTCTTAAAGAGGCACTTCTACCATTCATTATATATGTTTAAGTCATGTTACCAGCACCTAAAGCAGGAAGGGGAGCACACTCAACCTGCTCACGCTGCCCCCCTCAGTGCTGAAAGCCATGGACAATGTGCTGTTCTGCAAGCTGTTGGGGGCACTGCTAAAAATTGGGATTTCCCCTATAAGACATGATTTTTTTTGTATTCAAATGTGTCCTGTACACATTATTTCAGAACAAATCCCCAGAGATATAAAATACTTTCTTGAATAGTTTCCTTTCTCCTTATTTCATTAAGGTTATTTTTGAGAATTTTTATCACAGAACTGCAGGGACACCTTCTCCAAGGGAAAGTTCTTTCCCACAGGTGAATGAGACTCTGTGGTGAGAAGCTCATTTGTGTCAACTCTTCTAACAGCTTCCAGCAGAACAGTGAGAGGAAGAGCACAGACAGAAGTTTACTCTCTGCACTTTCCACTGCAGTTGACTCCAATACTGAACACAATCCTTTAGAAACTGTGCAAAAGCTGATGTTCTTAGCATCGTCATAAAACACTTAATATTATTATGACATTAGATAGGAAGTAATTTCTTTGAGGAAAAAAAAAAGACTAAAATGAAAGTTTGGGAAAAAAAAACCAGTATTTTTCTCACTTGAGAACTCCACAGTTACAAGTGATGCTCAAAGACTCTCTGATACCACTGGGCTAAAGAAGTGTAATATCCCAGGACGGGGACACTAGATGGCACTGTTAGATTTTATTTAGTCATGTGATTGCAGCAATGATCAAGGCTCTCCTAAGAGAGGAAAAACCTATTTTGAGTTATAAAGGAAGAGAGCACTCTCTGATCTGGCTAAGAATCATGATCTGAATCTTCACAACTAATCCATCTATAATCACAGAAAAATCAGCAGAATACTTTTCCGTGAGATACAAAATACATGTGGATGTGATCACTAAGTAGACAAATAAAATGAATATACTGTGGTAAGAGCACAATGTGCAGTAAAACAATAAGAATTTATTACTGTCTCTTAAAAAAATGTATGTTACAGTTTCATTACTTCACAGTAAGAAACAAAAGAAATGTAAATTTAACAGTCTTTTACCAAACTCTTCCCTTCTCTCTATTTCAGGTATTGAGACATCTGAGGACACCAAGTTTCCCCAGACATCATGAATCTCAGCTTAAATTTCACTACAGTCTGGAGAAAGGAAAAGCAATATTTGCACCTAACATACAACTGCAAAGAAGAAATGTTTTTAGGGCTATTCCTGGGAGAAATGATGTTAGGAGAGAGTTGGAGAGATAATACAGTTTTATGATATGCAGAAAGCCTAGATTTTTACTAGACTGTCTTTTCAAATCTATTTCACAGATACTATAGGCGTGAGCCTGTCTCCCTACACAACAGAAAATGTGTGAAATAAGAGGTAATTTCTTTTAGCTTGCCAGTCTAACAGCAACAACCACCATTTTTGCTTTGTCTTTCAAAGAAGAGCAAGATTCAGACAAAAGTACAGAGATCAGTTCCATTGCCTGGCTTTTTGATCTGCCCTTGCTGCAAAGCACCCTTTTTTTCAAACCACTTCCTGTTGAGTGTTCAATAGCTTCTTAAAATTTTGTATGTATGTGTCTCCACATTAGAATCCTTACCTACAGAAATGAACAGGCAAATGAATAATATTTTATAAATAAAATCAAGTGATCTAGTTGTGCTACCTCACAGTCTCACTCTGTGCTGCACAGGGAGTGTTAAACATGCGACCCCTCATGCTCTCTTTGGGAAACATTCACTAATCTTGTAGGCCAACAGACTTCAAAAATGTTCCCACTAATTCAGTAATTGAGTAATTGCTTTTACTCATCATCAGATTTGGGGAGAATCAAACTATTTAAAGAACATCTAAACCAAACCCAATAAAAAGCTGTTTTCCTTCAGTTGCAGTCATTTTTATCTTCATAGGTTTAGAAAAAACCACATATGCAAGACATATTTAATGAATCAGCAAATTCAGTCTTATGACTAAGCAACATCAATGATTATTTGAGTGATTCTCACATCAGAGATAATTTTCTCAGAGAAAAATAAGCTCAAGGTTAAATAATTTCAGAAAGAGGAGTCCTGATTTAAATTTTACAACAAACTTCCCAGCTTTCTTGTCTTGCGGTTTGCTGCTGTCTAAGAATAACAGTCAAATCCAATCTGTCTGGTGGGATGCTATGCTACTTCCTTTTCAATAGGCATGGGGGAAAAAAAATTTGGGATGTTAATCTAATTATCTGGTGGAAATACCTTAGGCAGTGTGGTTAAAAAGAGGAAAGCACAGCAGGAGTTGCAATACAATTGCACCAGTGATCACAGATGTTTTCTACCTGTCTAGGCCAAATTAATCTGTCATCCCTCCTTCCAACAGCTCTGTGATGGTTCAGATTTCCACTCATTTCCCCAGCTACAGCTATAAAATAAACATAACAGAAAGAGAAGAAAACAAAAAAAATCTATCATTTTATAATAAAATTGAATTTGTCTGAGATTCAAAAAAAGGCAGATGGGCACTTTGTATTCAGGGCAACTTGATTTTGGAAATGTAACTTAGTCACAAAGTTTGTAGACTGCGAGGGTCCCTGTATACTGGTTAAAGGAGATAAAGGTGAGAAGTACATTTCTATTAGCAATTATGAGGCATAACTCTCCCATCTGATTATCTGTTACTGAGTTCTTGTGCAGCTGCAGCAGGGCCTTGAAGTCTCTTTTCCTATAACTCCCTAAAGAGGTACAAAAATTTTCCCACCTCCAGGATTCCCTAAAGTGAAATCTGAGAAATCCATGCATCTCAAAGCCTGAATTAGCTTAGATGATCTCCCTAAAATAAAGACTGTAGAGCATACTTCTGTGAACTGAAGTTCTCCTGCAAATATTAAATTTTAGTGATTTTTTTAGCTTTAAAGAAAGGATCAAACACTTTCCAAATCTGAAATATATAGATTTTTCAGCACCAGCTATTGAAGAGCTTATAAAGACTCAAAGGAAGTTTGAGTCTTTATATGAAAGTTTTGGATTTATGTTCTTGAGAATGACATATTGCATGCAGAAGATCAATAGGAAAAGAGAAAGGCAATACCCCAAATACCACCTGCTGTTCTTTTGGAGAGATATCTCTGCTCTGGGCAGTCTGCCCAAGAAAGAGCAAAAGATTTTGTCCAAATATAGATTACATTACATAGCAATTATAGAGCCTTCCTGCTTAAACCAGAGTTTGAGTTTTGCCTCCAAGGCTTATTTTTGACTCCTTTCACTGCAGTTCAAGGACAGCACCACACCACGCACTGGTGGCAGTACATCAAAGGGCATTTTAGTTTCATTTGAGGGAGTCAAGACTTTCAGTCCCTAACACAATCATTCATCTTGGATTCTTCACTAACTGACATGCCAAAAAAGTCCATGTTAAGCTTCTCTCCAAAGCAGACATCAATAATATTATATATCACTGATTTAAAAAGCAGCTCAATGAAAAAATCCCAAGTAACAGAGCAAGGACCAAAGATTAAAGTTGTCCTTTCAATTAAAAATCAAGGAATAAATCTTTGTTGTCATTGTTGTTCTTGTGGGTATTTTTTACTCATTTATTTTTAAATTACGGTTTTAAAAACGTAAACAAAACACAAACACCCATCAAAAAAGCCAAACCCCGAATTTGGATATCTCCTTGATAAAGGCTACATTGCTCCTATGACTTACACTTCCATAGAAGATCTACAACTCACAATGAAACTATAGTTCCAGTTCTCATGTAGCTTTAATAAATAAAGAATGCAAATGAGGTCATGGGACTTATGGATCTTTTACTGGATTGACTGATGGATCCAGGGAAAAAAAATAGATAAGCTTTCAGCCACTAGTTAACCAAACAAAGGCCCTTAGTCAAGAGCACAGTATGATAATTCTGATGGTGAAAATAGTATAAGCTAACATATTTATTGGATTTTATTTATTTTTTTCATATGTGTTCTTGTTTTTACTATTACTCAGAGGATTAAATCTGGACACTTGAATACACAGTTCTATTTGATGGACTACAAAAAGCTTCTATGAGACCTCAATAACAAGAAGTTAAAAGTAAGAAGGAACAAAATCCTGTGAGGATGATTGGGGTCACAGGGCATGGGCACTTCTGACCTTGATTGCAGCAGACCTTGGAGGGGGCTCCAGAGGCTCCCCCTGCTCTGCTCTGCAGGGCATCCCAAAGCTGATACCTCAAGTGTGTGCATTCAAAGCATCTGGTAGGCCAGGATTCCTAAAGGGCTTACAAGTAATAATTTCATGAGATTCTTTAGGTTCAAGGTCTAACCAACCATTCAACACTCTCTTATTAGAGGAGCTCAAGTTTTTTTCTCCTGATTACTGAGACAGTTCAGTAAGAGGACCTGGAGTGATGTGGCAAGAGAGCTGGGGAAGATAGTGAAAAGCCAAGTATGCAGAATATTTCTGTGGATGCAACAACCTATTTATGCTGTTTTGGGATATTTGTTGTTCTGCATATACAAATCTGCAGCTGCCTGTCTTTATAGTAATGCATATTGCATCCTTGTTATGGTATGAGGCACAGCACCAAGCTGAAACACCCACCTAACCCAAATATGAGCTTTGTAGGCACTGAGACTTCAGAGTAAGGTATCCAAATGCACTTAATTAAATTTACTGAAAATTAAATTGCACCAGTATTCAGACTTTAAGGTATCAGTGCTGAATCACAGCAAATACTCCCTGAAAACCCTGTGCACAGACAAAGAACATTTCCAAAAAGCTCTGAACCTCAATGAAAGTAACACAGCTGACAACAGCTTGTGAAGAAGCGGTGTGTTAAGCACTAATTATTGAAAACATTAGCTTGTGTGCTCCAAGCAAGAGCATTCCAAAGCATTCCATTGGAAAAAGTAAATTCTAAAAATACAGAAAGCAAAACAGACATTTGGTAAATCTTCTAGCTTCTAAATTAAAATTGGATTTCCTGAAGGCACCACATGTGTTCTTATTGACAGAGCTTTCAATGACAAATATTTTGAAGTATGTTATTAAGCTGCAGCAATGAAGGTGCCAGAGCTAAGCTGGATCCAGTTCAACAGAGCCCAAGGTGGGACTAAGGTTAAAGCTACCATGTCTCTGAATGACCACTGCTCTCTTTGCAACACAGCCACATCCAAGTCATACAGCAGCCTTCAAAAAGAAAAAAAAATAAAGAAGAAAACCCAACCAAACCCCAAAAATCCCTGCTTCAATGAAGTTTTGTCCTACAACTGCTACAGTTTTTTTAAATGGCCCAATGCAAGGGATCAGGTCTGGAATAGGTGGGGCAGATATAATGCACAGCTCAGAACTGCATGTTTTTATTTTCATTTTGAGATAGAAATTAATACATTAAATACCAACTGATTATCCAAACCATTTATTCAGTATTAAGGAACATTAAAAATGTACATCATGCGTAACCGCTAATCAGCAACAAACTCAAACTTAATAAACTGATATTTAATTGTACCTTGTTAAATTTAGCAGCTATCTTAATCATAATTAAAAACATTTCTAAGATGCATTTTAAATCATTGCCAAAACCCCTCACCAGTCCATTTCCAAACAAAAAATAAAATTATCAGAAGTTCCTATTGATTTTTTTCCTTCTCCAAGCTGACGGCAGTAATTTATACACAGCCCTGTCTCTGCCCGAGTAACCATGATTAACCCACATCAGCCAGTGCCAGAAAAGCTGTCCATGGTGACAGCCAAGACAATAAAATATAACTACACTACCAATAGCAATAAAATGCTTTGCCTCACTGCACTGATTTCTTTGGAGCTTCACCTGGCCAGCAGCGCTGTAGTGCTACAGTTCTGTGCAGGATTCTGGGTACATGACTCTACAATGCTCCTCTGGGTTGTATAAAAATGAAATACTGCAAAATGGGGCATGTAACTCACAGAAGTCAGCTGTAAGAAAAAGGACAAGGACCTTGGATTTACTGATCCTTTCATGCCAGCAATAAAAGATTGTAAGGTTCTGTCAGATTGAGGCAGCAGGATGTTTGTAATTGTCCTGTTGTCTTTTCATCAGAGGAGATGAGGAAGAGCTTTTGAGACGATGTGCACTCACTGCCCCAAAGGCTGGCTGGTTCCTGTTGTCCCTGAGAATGCTCTTAACTCTATCCACACACCCACAGGAGAAGGAGGGATGCAGCTGCATGTGCAGAGAGCTGGGAAATGCTGCCACAGCCCATGGAGACAGTCCATGTGCCCCTGCTGTGGCAGTAGATCCTGGACAGACCAGGCATATATCTCCTATATTTCTTGCAATTCTGCAGCTAAGGGGCCTCTATAAATAATCTACCCTAAAGCTGTTTGGACACAGATCTACAACTAGATAGACAACATTTGGTAATATATATACATTATATCTATGGACAGGAGAAGTGAAGATACAGCACATTGGGGCAATAGAGAGAAAAGGGACCCTGCCTGCAATAGCACAACAAACGTGATTTCCAGGTCACTGTGAAGGTATATCAGTGCAATGCCAGAGAGCATAGGCATACTATTAACTTTACTGAAAACACATATGCCTGGAAAATAAACCCATATTGATCTTTTACTTTGGTTCTGATCGTCCAGATTTTCACATTTTTCCATGTAGCTTCATTCCTACAGATGGATAAATGGAATATGAGACAGTTTTTACCACAGAATTACCTCAATTGCTCTTACTGTTGGGAAAAATCTGTAGTTAGAACTGCCTCATAAATCAATTCCATAATACTTTGAAATATTTTTAGGAAAAGGACTGGGAATAATCTGTGGGCCAACTAATCAGGTGTGTAAACATGGCAAAAACCTGGTGCTACCTGAGTGAATTAATTCAATGGGAAACAGTAGTTGTAATGACAGGCTGTTCTTTGTACCTTTCTACTCAGGCTATAAGAGTTATAGCCCTTGAGCTTTATTCTCTTACAGTTTAAATGATTTTTTTTGTTTAGAGCACTTTTCCTGTTTGCTCTATTGTGGTATACATCTGTCTGTATTAAAGCTCCTTTAATACACTAGGGCTCATACTTAAGTCTGGAATTATTTCAAGTCTTCTTTATTATTTGTTCCACATCCTCTGCTGCTCTCAATTTAGTTTAATAAGCAACTAACTAGTTCACTCTCCCTGTCTGTCATGTATATACATTAGATACTGACTGTGTTCAAGGACTACCCCTTTGGGAACCCTGCTTAATACTTTTCTCCAATTTAGGAGAGCCTTTCTGACAAGCAATTGCTTGTTCCAATTTTTTTTTAGCTGTCTTTATCATCTGTAACCACTCTTATGTCCTCCTCCCTTGACTAGCTGTAGCTTTCAGTTTAAGCAGAAGTCTGTGAAGAGGAACTTTTGCAAAGACTTTCCCCAAATCCATAAATTAAGCTGCATACAGTGCACTATGGAGGCCATTGCCATGTCTTCAAAAGAAGCAGAGAGAAATCTTGCACTGTTCCTGCAGTGTTGCTTCTGTGGTCACATGGGCTGGTTCCTCTGAGGTTAATGGAAGATGGGAATGTTTCATCTTTTGTTTCTTTCAAGCATGTTGAGAGAGATTCTACTCTGGGCAACATCAAATTACCCATGGAATAACTCTGTGGGTTTCAAAGACTTAGTGTGTCCCACACCTTTTCCCTACCATGGAAGCCAAAGTCCCAAACCTGATGTTGTGGATTCTAGCATTTAGCACAGTAACAAGCTAATACGCCTCCTAACTGGTTCAAGGAGTAAGAATTTTCTTTAAAAACTCACAAACAAAACAACCAAACAAGAAAGGGACTCTAAGATTAATGCAAACCCTATGCATGGAGTAACAACATGCTTAAGATTTGTTGTGCACAGAGGAGTTCAAGTTGAGAATTCTGCCCTAAGAGACAGGCACTACCCTTAATCTGTGCCTCCAGCTTCCAGCAGCATCACTGCAATATGAAGCAGTTGGACTTTTAAGAAGCCTGTATGCAGCCAGCCTTCATGACTATTTAAAGTCTCTGTCAGGACTCTGTAATGATTTGTAACCAGAACATCTGCCACCTCATGTTCAGCTGTACATCTTTTGTAAGGCCTCAGAGAGCATCCTGGCTCTCTGCAAATGCTGAGCCTAAGTGCACATGTAAAGACAGTGAAAATTGCTCCCAAAACTACCAAACACTTAACTCACTTCTCTCTCTGGGCATCTTAGTGGCATTACAAGAAACTAACTGTATATTTGGAACTATTTTGCATGAGATTCAATTGATATGGAAACAACAATCTAATATAGCCAAGGAACCAACATCTGTGAAAGTTTTTTCAGCATTATTTCCCTACATAGGGAGACAATTTAAGCTTTTTATCCTTGTGTGAAACCATAGGAGGATCCTTGGAAAAACACATCTGAGAGTGAAGTGGGAGAAGGAAGGCATGGAGACAAAAGTGATCTTGAAGTATAAGAGCAATGCTTCTGTGCCCCTTGTTTTGGATTCTGTGATGCAGTCACAGTAATGTTGCTTTAGGCTGAAGAAGAGAGGAAACTGAATACAAGGAGACTATATCAGGCCATATAATCTGACCAAGTAAAACCTTTTGGAAAACTAAAAACAAGATAAGGTGCCTTTAATTTAAGTGTTGTATAAAAATCCCTTCCCTTTTCCTCCAGGAAACTTGCATACAGAATCCCCTTAAATCCAAGGAATTACCCCTCTTCACTTTGCATTCAGCAGCTGGCAGGAGAGAAAAGATAAATCAACAGGAGTTCTCTGTGACATTAAGAGGTTTGCTGCAACATTTCTATTAAACCAAAAAGTGAGTCAAGTCAAGACTGCCAGTAGAAGGAAGGCACACCTTAGCTGTTGGATGTATGGGGAACAGGTCTAATAAAATGAGAAGACAGCACCTCATTGGAAAAGGTGAATGAGGTCCTATACCTGCATTCTCCTCTAAATCCCACCTCAAAAAATATTAAAATGTTTCTTTGCTGAATATGAAGGAAATATGTGCAGATGTCCACCCAGTGGCTAAGATGAAGGATTAAGCACAGATGTCCAGCCTAGGGCTGAAATATCCCCTTTGTTATAATATGTTTAAAAGTAAAAGTTGGAATTTTACAGCATCTGTTACAGTAAACACCAAATAGTGAATATGCATTACTGTGGTAATCAAGGTCGTGGGTAGGGTGGGCTGTCAAGCAGCCACTGAACCTTCCAGAATGACTGACTCAGGTTAAAAGTTTTTGCCATGCCAGGGGTTCCTGTTGGGGGTTATGGGCTGAATGGAAAATCATGACTTTCCAGATGTCATGCAAAGACATTAGAAAAATCTATGCAGAATGTTCAAAGCTGAAGGAAAATGCCACAAACTTCTGAAGCTATCAGAGCCCCTGGTCCAAATGCTCCAATGAAGTCTCAGTGTAAGTTTCATTTTATGACTTTTATACAGCTCTTAATTCCAATTTTTTTACCCTTACTTTAGTGGCACATGAGTATACAGATCATCACTAAAAATCCTGCTTAAAGACCCTAACTAAAAGAGAATCCCTACTATGCTATGCATCATAAAGCAAATAATTTTTGCAAAGAAATTAGAAAAAAAAAGGTACTTGTTAACTTTATTATAGAAACAGTTTGGAATTTACCTGAATCCCACAACTTGTGGAGTACTGACAGAGATAAAATCTACCTTGTTTCCTGTGCGCTCCCTCACAAAACATTTTTTTTCTAGCTTCACCACACTCTTTCATGCATCAACAGAAAACGAGCTCATTCAGTTCCTTCTTTCGTATGATACAAGATATGGAACCTGAAGAATTTTTGATCTAAAACCCTAAACGAAACACAAACTATAATTCCTTCATCAAGATGGTAATTTAAGGCAAAAAGATTCTTTTGGTCCTGGTTCAATGGCCATAAGCAATCAGATATTCAGTGGGCTACACCAATAACTACAATTTTAATTCTGAAAAATTGTATTTTGAATAGCAAGAATACATATTTCCTTCATGCAATGCTTTGAACAGATCATATTTATGTTAGTAGTAATAATTAATTTCATTCCATAACTGCAAATGGAACCATTAATATTCAGTAAAGCATACACTGCCTGTAAATGTCTGTCTATTGAGTTGCTCCCTTGTTATTTTTCGATCCAATCACTTCTGTACATGCTGTTTATAACCAGGTGTCACACGGCACATCCCTTGCCCTTCATCAGTGCCCTTAAAGCCAATTTCCTATGATCATTCTCTTCTCCTCCTCAGTTCTAAGATCAATCAATACAGGATCATTAGAGATGCAGCATTTAGCTACATCACAGAAACTTTGTGAGACTACAAACATAAGCAGGAGCAATTACTGAAATTTTGTAAGACAGCAGAAGAAAAACTAATCTTTTAAAGGATTTCTCCCTATTAATATGGAAAATCATAAGTTCAGAAAACTCATGTGTTTCATAGTAAGCTCCTTAGCTTGTGCTCAGGAGTATTTGAAAATACTGGATATGATCCATTATATCCACCACAGTCTCTTTCCTCACATTTCTTAAAGTTTCTTTGAGCTGCACATTTGCTTTAATAAATATGCCACTCACAAACACATCCTTGTGTTAAATATACTCCTGAACCTAGAAATATATAAATATACCCCTGTGACATAGAACATCAATAGAAATCTAACACAGTTTGTTTTTTTAAATATAAATAAATAAATAACATATCTGATCTCAAGTCAATAATCTCCATAAGACAAATGAAATACAAAACCTCACCAGTACCACAGGAGGGAATTGCCACACTTGTGCTTTTGCTCCAAGCATCACCAAAGAAACCCCCCTGCAATTCAAGTGTGAATGTCATTGACAAACAACATAAAACCCCCCATATCATCCATGTATCATAAAAAACACACAAATATGAAAAAAGCCTTTTTGCTGGATGGTCCTATTCTCAGTGACTGGCAAATTACCCAACTATAAGTTTAATATCTCTTTTTGGAAAATAACCAGTATATGTAGCTTGAGAGAGATCTTGCACACAGATTCAGGTAGGGGAAAAAAAAGGTAAATTTTCACACAGAGTAAAAGCCTGTTCCCTCTGCATCCCCAACCCTTCTCTCTCAGCTATACATACACCCCTTACTGAGTTATAGGCTATTTATTCCCTAAATATGCAGACACATTTGATTGAATTTTTCGGAATGCTCAGTTATTACATGACATTTGCTTGGTAGTAGAAGACAAAACACTTTCTTCATTCTGTAAGGGAAAATACAAACAATTCAAGAAGAAAACAGGATGTAACACAGACCTGGTCTGCTAAATTTATTTATATCAGGCAATAGAAACCACTGTCATAAAAAATCTGGTGACACATCATTCAATAGCATCGGTAGGCCTTAAACTTGAAGGATAGGCTTAAAATACAAATTAATTTACCTCTGATCAAAGTGTAATGGTATGAAGCAGCACCAAAGCATACATCAATTTCCAATCTGGTGCTGACCTTTTTAACACGGTACAGCTATGGTTACAAATTTTAGGAAGGCAGCCAGCACCGCTGGCATCATCCCTCCATTCTCCCCAGAGGCAGGCACAGTAGGGCATGGCTGCAGGGCACACTGCCCTGGAAGCACAGGGGGCCAGGGATCAGCCCACCCAAACTCCAGCCTTTGCTGGGCACAAACTGCAAACAACATGGAGGATTAGATGTAAAGTTTTTGTTGTCCTGGGCTCGTGAGTGAGTTTGGAGCTGTTACTCTGATTCTTTCATGCTTTGCACCTAATTTTATAAATAAACTAAGCCCCACACATATTAGATATCCTTCAGATTCTTGAAACATGGGGTGCCTGCAAAACTCACTCTACAGTTGGTGCAAGGCTTGTTTAGAAAAAATGAATGGCAACTGATTTAGTAAGAAGACAGGATCTGAGGAGTCAGGCTGGATTTACCTGCTTTCCTAGCCCATCAGAAATCCCTAAGAGAAACTGCTAATCATCTCTAAGTATGCCATGCCAGACTGCTGTCTCTTTTAAGTGCAGAGAAGGAATTGAAATAGAAACACAAAAAATATCACCTAAAGGGAAATTAACTTAATTTTAAATAATTGCTTTAGGTCTAGAGTAGAGAAATGCTCATGAAAGCACTGCTAATGAACATTTATACCAGGAGACAGTAGTAGCCATTGGAACAAATGGTACCCAATAATCTTGACATGGTAAAGCTACAGTAAACCACAGCTGATGACTGAAAAAATGCCTGGTTGTGACCATACAGACCTGGAATGAATCAGTCACATCTTTAACCCCAGAAAAGACATTAGTGGAAGATGAACATGTATTGAAATGGAAGGAAAATATTTATACTTCTTCCAGCTGCTTCCCTGGCAGGTAGTCCATTTAGGGCAAATCATTACTCCTAAACTCAGTGACATCTGGTAGAAGAGGAAACCTGAAGCAAACTAGGGAGAGTAGTCTACAAATAAAGCAGTATATTTTGCATCTTGTTTATTACCAGCAATGGGCACACTGGCTGCCAGATGCCAGCAATAACACACAGATGCTGAAAGTGAAAACTTGTCTCCATTTACTCCCTGGAGAATCTGAAGAAATCAGTTGTATTCATGAAACAGGGACAAACATTCTCTTTTTCACCAGGCTCAAAAGAATTTAGTACAGTAGGTGACAAAATCTGTATAACATAAATTGTCAAACAAACCAATAAAAACAAAGGAAGAACTAAAGCAGCACACTAGACATCAAGCCCCTTAAGACACACTCATCATATCATGGGGGTATGAAGCTCTAAAAATGTGAAATTTGCATTACCTTTGCAGAAAGCAGTTTGTTTAACACAGGCAGGGACTTTGGCTGTGTTAACATCATTGTGCCATATCATATTTTAAACTAGGATACCCTTTGTGGTGAGACAACTCTGGCTCTCCAGTAAAAATATTTCCCTTTATATCTCACTCATCAGTTGTGGAACAAACATCCTCCCCTAGAGTTAAGTGATTTAAGAATAGCAATCGTTATATTGCAAGAAAACATTATCAAGTTTCCTACTTTCACTGCTCTATTTATTTCCATTTCACTTTTCCTTACAGTTCACCCCCTGCTTCTACTTTCCTGCCTTCTTCAGATTACATCCTAAATATCAGCTGCCAGCACTCCAACCCACTTACAGCCCATCTGGTGGGAAGATATTGCTGCAGACTCTCAACTTATCACCCCATCCAACACATACCAGTATTTTATTTAATATTTTTATCCTCTAGAAATTACTGCAGAATAAATATCTTTACAACTATCTTCTGTTGTTTAACTAAATAGCTGTTGACCTGGTCCCAAACAGAATGTTGCCTGAGTTTTCTATTATGGGGAAAATTCATCAACTCCTCTGGAACCTTTAAAGTTTGGTGTTTCTCTCTCATCAGATGAGAAGCAGTGGTAGAGCAGTGAGGCTTTAATATGTGTGACTATAGATAATGCTTCAGCTCTTGGGTGTCTAAACTGGTTTTTCACCAATTTGAGAGCCTTGTTACATCAGGGTTAAGCCACTCTAAAAAGGAGCAACACTCAAGTGATTTATCCTAATCCTGGAAGGGGCAGATTTGTCTCTTCACCTATCAAAATCCAGGAATGGAATCTCAGATATCATCCTTTATTCCAGTGGGTGTTTCATATCTCATCCACAAGTGAAGGTAAAACTGAAAAGTTTTATTTCTAGAGAGAAGTTTGAACAATCCTTAGCAATTTCCAGGGGTTCTTATATGAATGGGAAGAGGGAAGATCACACACTTTTCTTTCTCCCCTACCTGTTAAAACTCAGTTTGGTGTGTCCCTAGAGTGGAACACATAAACACTATCTCAGATGGTACAAAATCAGTGAAAATCATAGAATATCCTGATAGGAAGGGACACAAGGATGGTTAAATCTAATTCCTGGCCCTGAGCAGAACAGCCCCAAAATTACACCATGTGCTCAAGAGCATTGTCCAAACACTTCCTGAATTCTCTCAGGAAAAATAGATTTAGTGACAGCATTTTGGTGAGACAGCAGATAGCAAAATAAAAAAAAAATTACATATTAGAATAAAAGTAGAATTTAAATTAGTTTGTGTATGCAAAGAGGAAAAAAGTGCTGTCAGCTGAAAGGAGATGAAGCATTCAGTTGATGTATGATGGCTAATTATAACAATATTCTGAAAAAACCCTAAATATATTGTTTGCCTGATTAGTAACTTAATTTAACCATTCATTTGTTTATAACCTAGAAGCACCTGTTGATGGTTGCATAATTTCCTGACTTGGAAGTGGAAGGTTAGACTCAAGTACATGATAAGTCTCTCATCTGCAGAAAACTTCAAATTTCTTACTTCAAAAAACTAGTATTTATCATTTCAGTGGGAAATCTCCACTTTAAGGTTATAATGACGAGTCAAAAGACAGCTTTAAATAGATCCAAGTATATAATTCTAATAAATAATACATAAATAAAAGTCCACAAAAAATAGGACTTTTTAATTGCCTTGACCTTACATACTCTCACAGAGCAATGCCTCTACCATCACACAGAGATAGGATGAAATTAATTTGCTGCTATACAGATACCATTCTATTCTTGATTTACTGTCTGCAGTGGAAGGATTAATGAAACAGCAGTTTGCCAACTGTCTGCCACAGCGTGTCATAAAGGAAGGAAACACTAGAACTATTTTCTCAGTGTACTCATCTCCCACCTGTGGAGTCAAAATGAAACTTCAACAGTGAATATATCATCATTCCTGTCAAACAGTGTTGAGAAAAGCAGAGACTTCAGGCACATTGTATGAACCCTAATTCACCTTGTTTTATTAAAATGCACAAAGCAGGGCTGAGAATATTTTTAAGAAAATAGGAATTGTTCTGCTCCCAGGCGATTTGTGCATCTCTTAACTTTGAGAACTCAGAGTTTTGCCAACCCCCTTACTTCTATGTACCAAGCCTTTAATCCTAAAACTAAACCACAGCTAGTATTTTTGTGGCTGGAGTAGGTAAAAACCATTTTTTACCTCTTATTATTGCAGTTTCTTGTCAGCTCTCTCTATTAAGAATTAGGGATCATCTAGGAATCCAGAAAGGAGATTCATCGAAGATAATAAGAACAGCTAGCAATTAAATATAAGGTAAATGGATATGACAGTATTAACTTGAGTCTGCAGGCAACAGCACCCCTCCCAAAAATGGAACTTTTCATTTTACCTATGATTCTGAAGTAAGACAACCTTAATTCAAAAAGTTTAACTTTTTCACATTATTTAAATTTGAGGGGAGACAAATTTTAAAGCCACAGTAAGTATAATAACTCAAAAGTTACTACATGGAAGCTGGAATTGTAACTTGTACAAATCACTGTGACAGAAATACAATACAGAGAGTTCTGGAATTAGCCTGCTCTGAGCTGTCTGCAAGCCCCAGGGTTGATCCTGACACACGACAAAGCTAGACCTAAACCACTACAGGATAAGAGATCTTAACTGAAGAACTGTTGAAAAGTTGTTTTGCATGCATAGTTTTAAAAATGCTGAGTAGCTGAATTTCCAGTATGATATAGGTGGAAAAAGAAATCAATTTCTAGGTTAACAAACCCATTTCCCCCTCTGATTTCTTTGATTTAAGATTATTATAATCCAGTTTGTTTGGTGATATGAAATCCAATTTGGTAGCTGTGTCTCAAGGACACATGAATGTAAAAGCAAAGGCTTTTCAAACTGATTTTTATGTGCATATTGGCTATTACTCCATGATCAAGGTCTATAAATCTCTAACTTGAAAGACTAATAGCTCTTATTGATTATAGTTTGATCATGCAAGATAAAGCAAGTGGCAATAATGAATCACCTTTATGGATTATTTGTGTTCATCAAGTGAATGGGATTAAATGTACATTTGACATATTTGTTGATGAATCTGATTTTTATGTAAGGATGTTTCTGTGTATAATCTGTTAATGAACTGTCACACAGAAAAGGAAGAAACATTTTCAGTCAGTTTAAACCATCAGTCTTCTGTCTCAAGAGCAAACGGGGGGAAATACTGGCAAATAAATCATCATTCGCCCTAGAAACTGAGTTTTACATTAACTTAATTAAAAGGCTGCATGAAAACACCACTGAAATTCACTAAATGGAAGCAACTTTCCCAGGCAGATTAGCTGTACCTACTCTAATTGTGCATACAACATCTTTTCTGTGATACTCTTAGGAATTAAACTCTTCCATGACAATAATTTTACAATTTACCTAGAATCACCCAGGAGATATTTGTAACTTGATATGAAGAATAGCTCCTCACTGAATTTACCAGTTTTGAAAATTATGCCAAGATATCCAGATTTTTTTTCCCACAAACATAACCACTTTAGCACTTTTTATTATTCTGTAAATAAGAGAGAATGAAAACCCCAGAAATAAAAGAGATACAATAATTCCTCCTACTTCTAAGCTCTATTGCTATTGCTCCCAGAGCTAGGATAAACTGCATTTGCAATAAACATTGAAAGGTGATTAGCCAAAATTCTGAATTTTGGTGAAATATAACAGTACTTAAGACAGCAATCCTAAACCTGCCTTGGAGGAAGTGCAGTGTTACCCACCTCAGTCTTCCCAAAGTCTCCTCCCATCTTGACTTTTGTTAAGCTTTACTCTCCCCATCCTTCCTGCCCCACTTGCTCTTTCCTCTTTTGTTCATCTGCTTTCTTAAGAAAAAGAAATATGAGGGTTTTGTTAGCCCATGCTTTTATGTGAGCAAACAGAACTTGACTCTTCAGTCCCCATAAAAGTCTGCGGTGTACTGCTCAGGAGAAAAGGAAAAGATTAAGGGCCTCAGTTATGTGCTCTCTGAAAGTGCTTGTGTGGCAGTCACTATGTTTTTTAAACTAATCACCACAGGTCAAAGGAACTTGCAACATTTTCCTATCAGTTTTTACAACATCCAGTGTGTCAGAAATGCTTCTCCCATTTTACCAACAGAAGCAGAGGCACAACCCACCCCAGCAGCTGATGGCTGAATTCACTGCTTCAGCCACACACATTTATTTCTGAAATGCAATTCACTATTTCACCCACTACTGGAACAAAATCTTGTCTCAGAGAGAGTTGGCTGAGCAATAAGATTATATGATGTCGGGAGGTTATATTTCCATTACATTAGAGATTTCTGAAAACAATGACCTTATTATGGTAAGTCATGTCCCCAGAGAACACTCAAGCTGCTTTCTGGGAGACTTGAAGATACAGAGGCAACAGAGCACAAGGGCATCCTGCAAAGTAGGAGAAGAGAAAATTTGCCATCCCTCCCCCTCACCTGACAAAAAGTGCTTTCCATGGCAGATGGAGAGATAAGGTATGTGTGTGGATAATTGCTCATTAAACTATAAGGTAAACCATATCAGTTCTTGGTTCCAACCAAGACCTCTGAGGCCATTCAGGATACTGCTCAAGCTTAAAAAACAAAGTATCATCAGCAAACCCAGATTTCTGATCTGAAGAAAGAACAGCAGATTCAATAACTTTTAACCAATGAAACCCAATTTCCTTTCTAGGCAGCAATGACTGCTGAAACTCTCCATCTCCTGAATCATTAAAATTCAAAGCAAGCGTGATAGAACGTTGGTAAAAGTCATTAGACAGTCTTAGGGAAGAGCCTGCAATCCTGGAATAACAATTAATTCAAATCAATACAGAAATTAGAAGGAAAGATTAGAAATGGTTGAAATTTACCCAGTGAGAACTAATTTATATTTTTAGCAGAATGAATACTGATAGACAATCAGTAAAGCTTCAATTAAGAGTCAAGCTGAAGTTTTCCAACCTATTTTTAGAACAGAGTGTTAATGTACTGCCAAATCTTCAGAAACAAATACATGTAGTAAGCCACTGTGAAAATTTGAAGCACAGATCTAAGGCTGCAACAAGGAAAGGAAAATCTGGCAGAAGTAAACAAATGGACAAGATTAGATTATTTAAGAGGTCTGAGAAGTTTTTTCCTAAAATATGTGACGGGAAGGCTGTACTGCAATATTTAAGCCTCACAGAGGAATCAGTCATGTGTCGGAAGGAACGCATTTGTTCTCAGAGTGATCATGAAGACATGGGCTGGTACCTGACAAGCAGTGACATGGCCAGGCTCCACATGGGCCTCTTGCTGCCCCAGCACTGAAGGTTTTGGTTACAGCTCAACACATGCCCACAATGAACCCTATTCATTCTCTCAAACAGAAACAGCACACTGTAAAATTCTATGCAAGGATTCAAAACAATTTTCCCTCTGGATATCTATACCAACAAATTCTTATTATATATCATATGTATAATAAGGCTGATATACAAAGCCTTGCAACATTCAAGGTAATCATTTGAACTTTACCCTCAATAAATCATAAAAATAACAACTCCCTACTCAGGTTGCAGTCCTCCTCTCCTGTTTTTTTTTCTCTTCATTTGACAACAGAGAACACATTCTGATGCTTTTCTTTTTTTCTTCTCTGTGAAAAAGGGCAATATAAAATAGAAAATGCACACGCACACCAGTAAGTGACAGTCTGCTATGACTGTGAATTATTTGAGGAAAGAGCTGTCCTTAGAGTTCTTCTGAAAGCATTTGAAGTATTGCTGGTATTTTGAAAACCAGAAAGCCACCACTGTGAGCAATGATAACAAAGCATTTCCTTATAATATTTTTTTTACAGAGGATGACACTACCAAATACATTTCTCCACCCATCACATTTGCCTAAAACATCACTACAGTGAATTCACAAACATTATACTATTATCTCTGGTGTGATAAAAAGTCACTCCTAAAAGCCCTCCTCTGCTATGCCTGCAACCTTCTGAAAAGACAATAAAACTCCCAAGGAAGCTGCATCTCTTTCCATGTTTAAAGATGTGAACAACCCCAATAGGTCTGATAATAAGCACAACTGGAATTTCTAAGAAAAAGACGGCTTACAGACCCCCATCTCCTGCACATATCATAACATGAATAGGACATTTAAAGAATGAGTTACATCAGCAGTCTGCAATGTTTAGCTGAAGGACAATGCATTCAGGGGAGGCTCTTCAAATGACCCTTGAGAAGCCATTTGCTTCAAAAAAATCTATTTGTGCAAACACTGACATGAAGATGTGCTGGCCACCTATGTCTTATTGCCATGAGTTCACTGAGACACCACACAGGAGAGAAGCATGCAGGAAAAAAGCTCTTCCTCCTTCCCAGCACAGGAAACAGAGTCAGCAGGAGGCTGGCACAAATGAGATTACTTGGAGGCAAGAAATATTACATGAGATGTTAACAAGAAACACTTTCAGCTCACTAGTTTGTGAAACCATTATAGAAGAAACATCTTTGGATTTCTCATTTCTCACATTTTGGCCATTGTGCCATGAGTCCCTGTGCAGGCCTTTGCCACTGATACATGAAGCACAGAACTACTTTCAAATGTTCAAAGTCCCAGCCAGATCTTTCATGGAGGTTCCCTTTCAAGACCAGTTGCATGCAACCACACCAACTGCTCCATTGCTGCTGCTTTTTTAAGCAGAAGTTTCCTGCTGTCACCTTGGAGCACTTCCTGATGATTGCTCAGCACATGAGAGGAGAGAAAAGAGGGGAAATACAGAAGCATTCAAAAAAGCCCAGAGGCATCACAGGGAATCTTTACCTAGATATAAATAAAGGTAGGGATGCAGGAGAAAGGAAGAGATGAAGCCATAATAACTACAGGGGGGTTGTAGAGGAGTAAAGACTATCTATGGCATGTAGCACAGTGAAACTTTAAATATCCTCCTCTTCTGACAATGTTCCTGTGACTTGGAAATAAATTCTCGAGTTCTACCAGCCTAACAATGTCCAACACATCTGCAAAATAACATCGGACCAGAGAATAGCAAGATGTTTTCACTTTTTAAACCAATTTCTTAATAATGATCTCTTCAAAGGACTTCAACTTCTTTTTTCATTCTTGAAGCTCTCATTAAGCTCGGTGGACTGGTTTCTTGCACTGTAACCATGACAGCTGGACTACCTTTAAAAATGGGAAAACACTGCCAGTACATTAAGCCTTAAGCTACATTTGCTTCACAGTCAGAAATCTGAGAAATTAATAATCCTTCTCTGGCAAATTTTCTAGAAATGAGTGAAAAGCTGCACATACTCTTTGGTGTTAGTAACTCAGTGATAAGGACGGGACATGAGAAAATCAGCATGACATTTGTGTAATTGCTAAATACACAATATATTAAGTATTAATGATCCTAGCACTTACTGAGAACTGAGCAACATAATATTAAAAGCATATTGTAGTTCCATCCCTATATTTAAGTTACTTTTAATATAAATTGCACTAAAAGCCCATTTTCAGCTTTCTGCAAGGCCTGCATGTCTGAAAACTACATCTCAAGCACTGTGAAATGAAACGGGCCCAAGACTACAATTGTCATTAGTATTTTTGTGATCTTACACTTTCAGTTTTCTGGTCAGGAAATAGCTGCAGGAGTTTTTACCAAAGACTGCATTGCTAACATGTTTTTATCTCTTCTGCACTGCATTGGGAAATCTGAGATGTTTGGCAGTATGGTGTTACCAAGCAGCCTCAGCAGTGACCACAGAACCACAACAGTCCCCAAACTACCAGACCCCAAAGCACATGTTCCCACCATCTCCATCAGCAAAGAACTCACTCTGGGTTAAAGGATGATGCTTTTCTGTCCAAACATTCTATTTGCAGAAAACTTTCAAGCCTCTGTTTACAGCCTTTTAGATTAAAAAGCCTCAAACAAAAACAGAATGCTGCAAACAGCACTCTGTAAAAAACGGGGACAGCCTTGATTTCAGATACAACCTATAAGTCAGAAAGACATCCATCAGTCACTGCCTGATTTCTCATTGTACATTACTGTTATTTACAATAATTCTTCTGTAGCATCAACTTCAGTATTTCATGTGGATTCACACCAAATAAAGACCTGCACAACAGACAACATTAAAAAAAAAACCAAAAACCCCAGCAATGAAATTTGTCAACAAAACAGATCTATAAAAGAGTGAAGGGTTGCCAAGAAATATAAATTATCAGGTGGCATTATAAAACCAAAGAATAACATTATCAGCACTGGTTACACAAATTTAAGGCTAAAGATTACGACAATGAATAAAAATATTTTGCTTTTTTTTTTTTTTACATTGTTTTGTTACTTTTGGGTGAAATCTCGGAGATTAGTTCAACACACCAGAAATGTTATGGTCCAGCTTTTAAAGTTATTAGAGATGCCTCTGCCTGAATTAAGGTGCAAATGAGACCATATGCTAAAGTCAATAGTATGGAATTTATTTGATAGTACATATGAGAGAAAGAAAGAAAAAGAGGAAATAGGTGAG
>JAWWMU010000036.1:6782819-6852565 GCA_035048155.1 Cinnycerthia olivascens | reverse complement strand
CTCTTCCGATCTATTTTCAAGCAAAACACATTTTAGGGATCCAGATATTTGGGACAGAGTGAAACACTGGACTGTGCAGTGCTTTATGTGGCTTTGACTTCTGCAGAGAGGCAGATGGTCAGACTGAGGGAGTCATTCCTCCATTCTGGTTTGCAATTGCTACAACTTTACAAGCACGCTCAGTTTTTAACAGAAACACTCTTTTAATTAGAACAATTAGCTCCACTAAACCTTTTTTTAGTCTAATCAAGTAACAAGAAAAAAAAACATTATGTAGTGGATCCCTGAGCAGTAACAGCACTAAAAATAGAGAACAATAAAATGGATAGTTCACATTCCATGAAACAACATAAACAAGCCTGTTAATTAAGGCATTTTTCTTGAGCATTTATTGTAGCAAAGAGGAACAGAGACACACAAACCTTCCTCTTGCTACTACAAAGGAAATAGTTTATTGCAAAAACCCAGACCTTTTTATGTCCCAAACTTAACCCAAACCAGCACACACTGCCTGCCACTGCAATGTCACACATCCCTTTACCCAACCAACTTTTTGATCACCTGCTCTCCATGTGTGTCACCAGCCAATCCCTGCCTCACACGTGCTAGCCATACAACTTGTTCTCTGGTTATATGATCTGTTTTTTACCTCACTGTCAGCTGAACCTTTCCCAGAGTGCTTTCTGGTGAGCAAGAGTGAACAGAAGTGAACAGGATTTCTTATCTCACACAATTTATCTGTTTCAATTCTGAATTGTTTCTTTTCCTACAAGAGATGCAAGTGAAAATCTCTCTACTTTCATTAGTAACTGAAAATGCTTTGCCACCAGACAGTTTTCTTCAGACTGTAAATAGATAAAAAAATGCATGCTACTATCAGAAGGGCAGTGCTGTTTTGAAGTCCCTGCTACCACATAGGGTTCTTGCTGCTAAGATCCCTGATCCTATTTTGTGTACACTTGAAAATTTCTTCTCTCCAAATGCGAGGAACCCAATCACATTATGAGCTGGGGCTTGCCTTTTAGAGTTGCATCAGATTCTCCAGTTGTAAGGAAAAGTTCTGGGCTATTCAGGTGCACTCTGACATACACAAAAAAATCCATGCCATACTTGGCTCGTTATTTTGTGCTCTATAAATACTGGGGGGAAAAAAAAAAGCAAACAAAAACCCAAACAAAACCCCAAAAAGATGACGAAGCCTCCAAAGGACTGTTCCTTTGTACAAGAAGCTGAGCCTTCATTTACTCTGTGCTTAGAAGTCCCTAGGAAAACCATTTCCAAAGATTTTTTTTTTTTAGCAAAACACTGTGAATGGTTATTACAAGAGAACCTAGTGTATCTCTAGCTGTTTTTACATTGAAACAGTAGAAATTTGATTGCACTGAAGACAAAATGTAACCTATCACGAGCAGTTTTATTTTCCTCCCTAGGCTCACATGGGTGTTTCAGTGGAGGAAAATGAATGAGAAAATTTTTCTCTATGAGTAAGTTCCACTCCCATTACAGATCTTGCTTAGCAGAGAAGCTATATCTGTATCCACAGTGCCCATAACTATTGCAGAGCTGAAGGGAGGAGGAGTGCTGAGGTGCCAGTGAGGGCCCGTGGAGGATCAGCCCTGCCCCAGGCAGCAGTGCCTCTCTCCATCCTGCTCTCAGGGGTTACCCCGGGTCCCCAAACTGTCCCTGGGCAGAGCTGCCAGAGAGGCAAGCGGGGGCACAGGTTCAGCTCCTGCTCCAGGGCTGCATTTCTAATCCAATGCTGCTCACAGTCAGCCAGCAGATTTCCAGCAACACCCTCTATTTTGCACAATGGCTACCATTAAAATACTGCCTGCTAAGAAGTGGAGTGTTACTCTTCATTAATGCATTTTTTACTGTATAAGATAAAATTATAGAAACTTGGATGAAAGAGGGAACATGATTAAACTTTTAAATAAATCCATGATGGTATGTTTCGAGGAAAGACTGAATTCTCTTAATGACTTGCAATTCCATGCTGTGCATAGGGAATAAACTGTAAATTTGACAACAACCATATAGTAACAGAAATGAAAAAAATTGGCTTTTTTTTCTCTTGATAGCCAAACATGTAATGATAGATTTAATCTACCTTTTGATTAAATCTGACCTCGAAGCCTGCCTTCTTAAGAACACTGCAAGTCATTCTCGAGTAAGATTGAGATTGCAATTAAAAATAATAGAGCAAAGTTTTGTTGTTCGTATTACAAAACATTTTCTCAAACAATTCAAATATTTGCTTAAAAAATTAACTACATTTTGGCTATTTGTGACATCAACTAATTAGTCATCACATTCACTTAATTACCAATTGTTCATTTTCAGTGGTTAAGTTTGAATTAATGATCACAATTCTCATTAAACTGTCTTCCACATCAGACAGAACATTAAAAATTACACAGCAGGAGGAACGAGGTTCTCATGGGCTCATAGCAGACATCCTTTGGACACAGCTCTCCCTTTGCAGCACAGGGTGGGGAAATATGATTCAGAAACTACATAGTATAAAATGTATTATTTTATAGTTTCAAATAACTGTCAATTTTCCATTGCATTTGTAAACCTTCTAAATCTTAACCTGTATGAAACAATGTATCAGTCCCTGTAAACCAGGATTTTGAGGTTTATTTAGCAAGATGATAATATTTAAGCAGATTTTAAAGCAAGTGCAAGATGTTGACAGGTGGTAAAGTAAATAGTTAGTTATATACTTATTGTAATAAAGTTTCCAAGATGTGGAAGGATTCCAGCTACTATAGGTAGATGGTGTATTTTCTGATTTTTTAAAAACTTTTGAGAACTCTTCAGATAGACAGGTATCAAAATAAAATCAGTTGCAATAAATTTCTAAACATAGTACAATTACTAAATCAGATAAAGATGCCATATTAGGATATGGATCTAATTTAAATAAGTTTCTGTTTCAAGTAACACTTTGCAATTTAAAGATACGCTGATGAGACAGCAGTGATAGAAACCCAAACCATTTTGGTAGAGACAGCGTATGTTTGCAGGATTTTTTTGTTTATTGATCTCTCATCTTCTGCCCCAGTTCAGGATGAAACTATTTCACCTTCTGATACCGACCCAGTAACTCTCAGGTGACAATCTCTGCCCCAAACCCCCCCTCCCTTTTTCAAGGAGATAAAACTGGAAAGAAAAAGTGCTTTGGCAAGGTGTTACTGAAACAGCTTGAGGCAGTGGCGGCTGTTCAACAGAACACAGTCAAATTCATGTCTGCTCCCTGCCAAATATGCAGGAAGAATAAAGAAAACAAACAGGACAGAACAAATTAGTAGATGGAAACAAATAGACCTACCCCAGTCCTCTAAACAGTCTCTAGCTTCCCTTGGCAGTGTTTGGCAAATACAGAGCACTCAAGCAAGCAGGGTAAGAGGCAACATCACTCTACTCATCGTTGGTGGGGAAAGGGGAGCTACGAGCAAAGGTTTGATTGGGATATTCTCAGCACACAAACAAATCCATAGTGGAAATACTGAGTGGGCTAGAGTAGGTTTATCATCAATTATGAATTGTTAAAGTTGCTTGTTAGCATGCATACTGAAAGTATAACCCCTTCCATAACATAACTTAAAAGAACTTAAAATGTTAAATGTAACTATGCTCTATAAATTGTGCAAAGCTTAAAAAGATATCTAGTTTTGACTATAGGTGAAAGTTGGTAGATTTTAAATTCAAATATTCAACATCAGTGGTATATTAAAGCTAATGTAGGAAGCTATTTAAACAAACATAACGAACCTCAGTTTTTAAAAAGAAAATGGATATCAAGGACCAAATTATTAAAAAGTTAATCCCATCTCAGAAGTCTAAACTCATGTAGCTTAAAGCTCCATATCTCTGATATACAGAAAGAACTACAATATTCTTGTAATAAAACTTGTTTTGGTATAAACTCAGGAAAGAATTTTAAGCATGGCCTACACATTTAGCTCACTGCAGAATCTGAGAGGTGTGGGCTATCATTTCCTTGGGCTTCCACAGAATAACATAGGAGGAAAACCCTAGCACTGTCACAAACATGAAAATAGACCATATTTATAGACCCCTCAGGGATCCAGATCAGACTGTAACTACCACCCAAAACCAAAACTGGGGTACTACTGTCTGTACCATAGTCACAGACTGAGTGTATTAATAAGCTATGTACAAACCAGAGAAAGCAAGAGCCTCACTACAGGTGAAAGAACAGGGACAGAAGCCAAGGATCTGAAATTTCAAAACAGGGCTTTTTAAAAGATGATTTCATTTCAGATCCACTTAAAGTTGAATACAGGTACTAATATGCTTTTTAAGCTTAAATATTCTGAAAATATCTTATGAGGTTTTCCTGGCTAAAGCCCAGCTCTGAATCTCCCTGCAATTTGAAAACTCTCTAAAGAGAGACTATAAATTCCTGTTTAATTTTTCTTTCTGATTTGAATGACCTTTAATATGCACAAAAGCCAGCATATGTTGTTTTTCTTTTGATAACAGCAACTACAGATAAATACAGATATAATCTTTTGCAAATAAGCCAATTTAAATCATTGCATAAATAAAGATTAATTGTTTGGTTTCATTTAACTTTGCACTTTCTGAAATTAACTGCTCTGCCTCCTTCAAGGAGTTGATTTACATCAATTTTCACTGATGGCAGCTGAGGAGAATTCATCATCCCTTCAATAGAGTTGCCAATGCTTTCAAACATCACCTTTTCATTCTGCAAACATAGAAGAGCACAAAGAGTAAGTAACTCAGCCTGAGAAACAATTCTCCAAGATTCTCTGCAAATGCCTGGTTTGACAAGATACACTTTGTACCTGAAGGAGCAGAGGGCAAGCAAATTTCCATCCAATACTTTTAAAACAGCAGCTGAAGAAAGAGTGTTTTTTCACATTTTTATAAAAAAATATTACCAGACTCAAAACCCAACAAACCCACTTAGAAAAAAAAAAAATAATCCAACTCCAAACCAAAAGTATCTTTCACAAACTAATCAGAATAAAAGTGAATAATCCATTGACATCTGGGTTTGCCTTTGTTACTGGTTTTTCCCCTTATAATAGGTAATTGGTGGCAGCAAAGGTAGCTCTCATCTTTCTTAAAACCATTTCCATTCCACTATCTCTGTTCCATCCAAAAAATTCCTCTACTATAGATCAATCAAAGAATCGTATTGTGCTAAAATCTGGACAGAAGGCAGTTTCTAGCATTAAGATACAATTTCTATGTCCTGTGGGTTTCTTTGTAAAGAGAGCTCATGTAGAGCTTAAAAAATTATTCTGACATTCTCTGCAATGTTAACAAACGTTATTCTCATTTTAGAGGAAGCTGAAAAGTGAACAACTGATTTGTTCAAGTAAAGCAATGTTTTGGAAAGAGGCCAACAGACCAGGTTTCTTGTCTCCTCTTATAGTAATGACCTCTTTGGAGACTTGTCAAATATAAGAAAAAAAGTCTTCATAGCTCTGAAAACATAGACCTAATGAGAGACTGAGCAAAAAGAAGTGTGTGTGTGAATCAGAGACGCAATAAAAGTCATCAAGAACAGGTTAGAGGCATAGTCCTGGCAGATTAAATTTACAATTTCATATGTGGATCTATGATAATGCGTGTCCTATGCACATGGTTCCTGAATCAGTGGCATTTAAAAAGCAGTAACCATGTTTTACACATGCAGGATTCTGCAATCAAGGGAGATATTCCCTGAAAGAAAACAAAGTATAGTGAAAATCTGAGATTTCAAACACTTGGATTCTAACTTTTTGGAGTGGGTTTCATCATCTAGATGTGATTTTAAGGATGGTATCTTTTGGAAGGGTGTCTCTCAAAAGAGTACAGCTCACTATTTTCACCTTTTCTTTCAAGCCCCAGCTCAATTACATGGCAATGATTGTGTTAGTTAGCCTGGGAATTTGAAGGGATGAACTACAGAGATTTTGAACTCCACTAAATAAGAAAGAGAAATATCATTACCTAATGCACTTGTTTTTAAATGCTTTGAAAGTAATGCTCAAAAATTAACTCTGAAAAATTGGACTACCTGAAGTTCATACGTTAACACTCTCTAATTACCTCATTAACATTTCCTGCTAATCACTAGGGTTAATAAAGTCAAAGAAGAATATTGATTTTTGCTTTTAGACCCATACATTTAAAACTCTGAGATCTACACATGTTGCGTTACAAGGTTCAGAAAATCATTAAAGTATGTTTGATTGTGTTTCAACACTACTCAGTTGCATTGTTTTCTGCTTTTACAATTGCTTAAAATCAAACAAATAACATCCATAAAATCTATTCTTGAGATAAGCAGGGATCAGTGATTCAGTTCAGGTCAGACAAGACAATTTTTGCATGTGTTCATTTTCTCAGTCCTACAGATTGGGGGTACTGGAAGGGTCAAATGACCCTGAAAACCACAGAGATGCTCCATCCCTAAGAGCTCAGGAAACAGAGGCTACACACACACTGGAAAAAGTTCTGTCTATCACTGCTTACAGCTAAGTCTTTACATTTTCCTTCAGACTTTGTCACTCCTGTACCCACGCAGCGTATGCAAACAGAAAACCAAATTCCTGTTTGGCTGTGTCTTCATCTATAATGGAAACAAATTGGATCTCTCTCGGAGCAGCAAGCTGTTGACAACAAAGCTTTCACAGTCAGAGACGTGACTGCTCAGTAACAAACATATTGATATAAACGTAGGCACCAAAGTAAGTTAGAAGGAGAAATCATTCACCCCTGAAATAACACTTCAGATAAACACTAAAAGCTACCCTAAAGAAATAGAAATATAGAAAGAAGCTTTCTATATTTAAATAACATCCAAGTTCTTCAAAGTCTCATGAAGTCTCACGTAGACTAAACCCAGTGACTATCAATCAATTTATCATATGCAGCAATTACTTAGATAAAGGGATGAGCAAAAAGGCCAATTTCAAACTGTCATTTAAAACTCAAGCACTCTTTTCCAAGGCAGATAGTGAAGGTGAGATGCTGTTCTCTAGAAATCTCTTTAAGGTCAAACTATTTTGTCCAAATTAACCCTGAGAGCCCATTTCACTGGCATTGCACCAGAACTGAATGCAACTACAGGGTCCAATGAAGCAAACAGGATTATATCAACCTGAATTAAGCAGGCATTCTACAAGCTGCACACTATTTATATATAGAATGGAGAATTTCATCTTCATATCAGGTATGTGGAGATAATTTATTGTTATAGCAGATATTTTGGTGTTGTTTTTATTTTCTTGTTTATTTTTCCAAAAGTTAAAAAAAAAAAAAAAAAAATCAATTACAGCCGAAGAAGTCCAAGAGTACAAAACTCATGTGAAGCAAACCTGGAGGAGTTTATTCCTCTAAAGCTGCTATGCCATATTCATTACTTTTCATAGAGCTTTAAGTCAGAAATCATTCCACTGAGCCTTTAAGGAATTCCTTGGCTTTAAGGAATTTAACAGAATGTCATATAGCTTAGAGGCTGAAACTGTAACATTTCATAGGTAATTATATTCTTACCATACTGTTCTATCCAAAGAGCTTAAGAAACATAAAAATGCATTATTCTCTAATAATTGACAGAAACTTAGAGTGATTTCTATAAAGTCAAATAGAATACTCAATGGAGAGTTTATGGCAGAGAATAGAAAGTTTGGCATTGCTATCCACTCTGAAATAAACCAATCACAATTCCCAAATTAATCTGAATGAGCAGAACACTTTTACACCAGACTGGGGCTTTGCATCATGTGGCCAGCAATAGCATTTTTGAACCAGGGTGGAAGGTCCTCAACAATTTTATACTGTCTAACCATAGCCATGTGTTGGTTTCCTTGCAAATTTGCTTCTGTGTTTTTCCTTAAATGAGTTTTAATCGCCTGATTTTTCATCAACTGGAAAAGTCTATCATATCTTGGTTTTCTGCCTTTAGCCAAGTAGATTGCAACAGGAAATTAATTTCTGGATAATCCCTTATTTTTCATCACAACCATGATAAAGATAGGGGAATTGAGACTTGCACAAAATAGCCACATGCTTAAGATAAGTTCTCAGTAAACCAACTTGCACCAAAGTTTATGCTTTAGTAGCTAAAGAAATGTCCATAAACAATAGAATAGAAAAAGGAATTTTGTGTCTTAGATGTAATAGATAAATCTTATTCAGGTTCACGGATAATGCTCAGAAATCTCCTCCTCTATCACCAACAAAAGGTGTAGATCACCTACAATATAATTTAAATACAATTATCATTTAAAATTCTGAGAATGTAGCTTTAAATATCCTGGAATCAGTTTTCAGGAAAGGGGAAATACATTCATGGAACTGTTGAAAGCCATAATTACTACAGCATGTTTCAGAGAGTCTGGCTGCTACCTGAGCAGACTGCCCAGACTATAGGGACACCTCAGAGAATATATTGTACTTTCCTACTTAAGCATTTTAACAAAGCACTCTCTGCACTGCTCAGGGCCCAGAGCTTTTCTCTGTTAAGTCATGGAGTAGCATTTCTCAGTTGCAGTCATGAAATACATTTTACACTAAAACCTCCTTCCAAACACAGCCAAGTGTTTACTGTATGTGCATATCCAGTGTTCATGGACATCTGCATATTCAGCTGAATATTAGCAACTAATGAGTATTTCTATACCAGAGGAGCTCTGAAGAAACAAGTTTACGTATAAAAACTACAGCAATGTTGGATTTTCATTTCAGCATTAAACAGGGACTGAACCTCCCCCAAAGCTTTAAATGCTAGATTACAGCACTTACAAGCTGTAATATCTATGATCTGTATTATCATTCTTCCCTCTGCTACACCTTTGTGCATAAGCTTATTGTTTTTGTTAGAAAAGCAACTTCTTGCTACAGAAGTTGAACAAAATACAGCTCTGGTCATTTCCTATTACTCTCAGCCCAATATCTTTGCCTCAACAAGTTTCAATTAATATCTTTCATTATTTCTCAAAAGCAATACTGGAGAAAAATTATTTACATGGAGCTTGTTGTGTAACAGCATCTGTGACACATGAATGAAGAGAGAGACAGTTTGAGAATAGACTAAATTATATCTTGGTTTGCCTTTGGTTAATTGGAATTTATTAAAAAAGATGCTTTTTACTACAGTCTGCAGTGAGAAGCCAAGGCGAAATGTGGTCAGTGGGCATCACTACTAACAGGAAATGATTTTTGTTATCAGAATTGGTTCAGGGAATTTGTAACTGCTTAGAGGCTTAGAAGCCATCTATAGAATGTGCTTTTCTTAACCATTCTGCAGGTTACAACTTACATATCTGCAATTTGAAAATCAAGCTTCTAATCTACAAATAGTGAGCAAACTGCTTCTGCTTCTTACCTGTTAGGATTTTCATCTTAAATAGTTGAAATGCTAAAGGCAAGCAAGTGTGTCAGGGGTAACCAGCAGAATTTGGGATCTTCTTTCCTTGGCCTTAAGCCGGTTTTAAGGCAAAGATTTTTACTTCTTAATCCATTTAGTCAATTCCAATTGAATGCAAAAGGGCAGAGTTAAACCAGTAAGCTGAAAGCTAGATATGTCCTGAAACTCATGTGAATGTACATACTCTGGGTGATAAAATTGGAATTTATGAATGACACTCCACCAAAAAAAAAAAACCGAACCGAACTAAAGCACTTTCTTACTTTATCAAGAAATCTAAAAAAGGCTTTTCCAGGATCAATTCTAGGTGCTAACCAGCTAGATAATATTTAATGCAAGATATGAAAAGACTCATCTTTGAGGTAAGTACTAGCATAACAGAAATGAGTGATAAAACAGACTCCTTGCTGGCATGAAGAGGGAGAACCATTACACATTTTCCTGAAGTACTTCTATGCATATGGAACCATCCTGTCATAACTTTTAAAGATGTTTAGCTCTGGTTGCTTGAATTGGGCCACAGTGACCACAGCACATCCTTTGGTCTGAGGCCACCACCCAGGTGCAGGCCGGACAACTGCACACACCAGGTGCCTCAGGTGCCACCACCATAAAATGAAAGGATTGCTCATCTGCTCCATGGGGAATTCCATGAGCATAATGGTCTGCCACACAGTCAGTCTGTGCATGCACTGAAGTGGCAAAGGGAAATTTCCATCCTTTCCAGGGTTCACTGAAATCAAAAAGATGGAAAGAATCATAGTCTTTTTTTCTCTGCAATAGTGAGTGTGGAAAGCATTTAGATCTGTGGTTAACAGTGGGATCCATGTACCCTCATAATTTCCAAAACATAGTAAGCATCAGATCTATGAAAAATGAGATGTAAAAATCTAGAAAAAGTGATCTTAGGAGAAACAATTTTCACCAGAGGAGAGAATACACAGCATTTTTTATCGAAGTTTCCCTATTTCTAATGCTTTTTAAAATTTTCTCAGATATTTTTGGACAACCATGGGATCTGGAAGGACCTCAGCCCAAAGAGTGTATTTTACATTTGCCAAGCGCCTAGAGACGGGTTTGTTATATTTCTGTATACACCTAAGCAGCAGAGATGGTGCATTCCTTTGGCACAGTCCCCCAGCACACCCACCCTGGCACACGTGGTCACTGCACCTGCTTTGGTGGGCTCTGCTTTTCACCCACCAGGAAAATCCCAACCTGGAGCATTTACAGACATGGCCTTTGCCTCCGGGAGCAGCACAGCTGTTGGAAACCAGCAGTTCACAGCACAACATGGAACAAAATCCTTTACTGTGGAAAGGATTTTTGGGACAGTGGAATTCTCACCTCTCTAGAGCTTCATTGTGTTTGAACACTTCAAGGCAAGAAAACAGCAAACATGGTCTTAGCTGCTTCTTTTAAGTAGCAAGATGATTAAAACTAGGCTATAGACAGGTTGAAAAACTTGGAAGACTAAAATAATGCAGGAAGTTTACTTGGAATACGGAGGCTTATATTTACACAAAAATATGACTGCATATTAAAGTGTTTTATGTAATTTCATTTTTTAGACAGTAGAATTGTTCCAGAGAATACATTTCTGGGAAACTGATTGAATACAGACTCCTATGAATTAAATAATAACACTAATAAAAAAAGCTCTTGGTGCTTTACCTACAAACAAGTGCAAGATTCTTGACATTGTTAAAAAGATTCACGGTGTTAACCTACTGAAGTACTTCATTTGGATTTGAAAGTAATGACTAAGGTCTTCCTCAGGGCTTCTTATTTTATGACATCAGTCCAAACACTTGCTTGTCTGGGGAGGAAGTGTTAATAATATTTTAATTTTCAAAATCCCAAAAACTATATATACCACTGCAGCCTATTTTAAATTTTGATTTTAAAGTTCAAACATTGTGAACTAAGTCAAATCCTCATGTTCTGTGACAGTAATTTCTTTGGATGAGGGACACCATCACTGATTTTGACCTGTCAACATTTTTAAGTAATACGCAATATTTACATTGAAAAATAAATTAAAAAACACCACTTCCCTTTTCTAAACAAACATGTTTCTACTTGTTCCATAAAACTTTACTGTCATTAAGATGGTGAAATATCTGTCCCTATAGAAAGAGGCATGCTGCTGTGACACACTATCTTGTTTGCCTTTCATCACTGAGAACATTAGTGCAGTTCCTGCTGGGATAAAGATTTATAGTTTCTTAGATTTTTGGAAACAGTTAATTAGAGAGCTGCACTGAGTTTCAGTAAAAGGAAGCCCAGAACATTTTGCAAAATGTGAATTAAAGCTGCACATTCAACTCTTTAGTTCCAGCTGGAGGAGCTATAAAGAAGACAACTGGAGAACTCTGAGAAGAAAGGAAACCCTTTTCTAGACATGCAACAATTCACTATTTTAGAGTCCCAGCCTTGGCACTTCTACAGTTAAATACCAGGACAAATAGAAATAAGATTGTAACAGAAGTAATTTCTTACCTCCTTGGGGCACGGACTTGGGAAGGAAGGATCCTGTTTGAAGGAAAACCTGCGTCCAACTATTAGCAAGGGCAGGCAAACTTGGTTCAGAGTCACAAGTTATTCCTGCTTTATTTACTTTATTAGAATGTGCAAGCAAAGTGGAACTGAAGAGAGCTTCCTTAGCTATTGAGATATAAGAAAAAGAGAATTTTTTTTTCTCCTGAGAGGCTCAGAAGAAACAACTGAGCTAAAGATGAAGCTTAGGATACTCTGCAAATTTTCATCCTGTTTATAAAGTGGTGTGTCATGTCTAGGAGGGAAGAAATGAGGAGTTGAGAAGTTTGATATCTTTAACCTCGTTTAATCTATTAGCAATCAAGCAAAGCAAAAGATGCTAAATGGACTAAATCCTCATTTGTCAGTATAAACAAATGATCTCCTGGAATTCCCCATTCCCTTGCAGGCACGCTCAAACGATGCTTTACAGTTTCTTCTCTCTGGTCCTTGGCCCAGAGTGATGAGATGAGAGGGGAGGTCATGAGCTGAGTGACTCCTGAAGGCCCCAGCAGAAGGACTGGCTGTGCTTTCCCACATGCCAGGGAAGGATCAGTGAACATGTGGGCTGCAGCAGGAATGCTACACCAAGAAGGGCTTTCTTTATTCCTTTCTTCCCTTTTTAATGATATTACACTGGAGTTTTCTGTCCAAAGCTGGTGGGTGGAAGCAAATACCTTGGGGACTGTTGGCCTCCTCACATTAACTTGTTAATGTCTGCTCAGAGCCCTGAGGAATTTAATTGTTAGCAATAGGAACCAGTTAATGCTATAATAATCAAATAAGCTTCTGCTCCCTGATGTTAACTAGGCAGAACTATATCAACAATATTATATTTAAAAGAAGAAAAAAATCCAACACATAATATTTTACAGTGTGAGAAGCTGAACGAACCTCTCCCACTTTTTTGTTTTTTTCCGAATAAGAATCACAGACCTACAGAACATCCTGAAATGGAAGTGACCCACAGGAATCACCAAAGTCCAACTTTTATCCCTGTACTGGACACCACCAAGAATCACAGCATGTGCCTGAAAGCAATGTCTAAACTCTTCTTGAAGAAGGCAGAGTTAGTCTGGGGAGAAAAAAAACCCAACAAACAAAACAAAACAAACAAACAAACAAACAACAACAAGACAAAAAACCCAAAGCCAACCTGCCCCATCCTTCCAAAAAATCTGGAGACCTTATATTCTATTATTAGATTGCTAGAGGGAAATGAAAAAGAGAGGACTCTGAAGGAGATTTAGCTCTGGAAGATGTAGGAAGAAAAGAAGATTATTTAGCCTATCCTTAATTCTCCAGTCATATAAATATCTCCCAATTAGTGAGTTTCTATAAAAGCTTGGAAGTTTTCACCATTTTAAGTTAGGAGGTTGTAAAGTCATCCTTACTGTAGACTATTCAGTTTGATTTTCAAAAGCCAGAAAAAATGATTTTGCTCTACTAATCAAATAAGAATCAAAGATCAATGAATGTGCACACATAAACCCTGGCTGATTCTGAGAAGTCTTGTGTGAATGATTTGGGTGTGAATAGAGCTGCCTGCTTGGATCAGCAAATGCAGCAAATCCGAATACTGTGCACAAGAAAGAAAATCCTTTGTAGCAGAGACAGAGTTTGCACAGTTTTAGCTTCCACTGATTTCTACAAAAGCCATTTCCTGACTATACACTGCTTTAAAAGAGAGTATAGCTGTCACACCCATTGATCTTTAATAGCCAAGCAGTTTGAGAATGGATGGAACACCAGCAGAGGACTGGAGAGCTTTGATTTTCTGGGGGGAATATTTTACAGGACTATGACAAATAGAACCTTTCAGAACAGTAAGAAGCTGCAGCTGTTTGCATATGCATCAGGATGGATGATTTTAACAGGCATTAAATTTTCTAGAAATGCAGAAGCATGGCCAAACCTGTAGCACAAATATATAATTACATTTCTATTCCATTTCCTTTGTTCTGCCAGAATCAGGCCACTGAACCATTTAATAAACCTGGTAAATAAAGATGAATAATTACTGAGGATCTGTTTTGAAGGAATGCAATATTATAGCTTTCTGAAAGCTATGGCCTATGAGAAGGATTTCAAGATAATTTCTCATAACTGCTGTCATTTACTGCAGCCTTAGTGAAGTCACTTGTTTTGCTGTTCCAGAAGCCTTCAGGAGACAAAACCCCTCAAACTTTTCCATAGCAAGATAAGAGACACTTATCTTTTTTTTCCAGGATTTCCAGGATTTCCAGAATCCTGGAATTTCCAGAATCCAGAATTTCCAGAATTTCCAGGATTTATTTCCTACAGTACCAAAAAAGACTGTTTCTTGCTGATGCCTACCAGTTTCTGTTTGCAACTTCATATTTATCTACAAAGAGTAGTTGATAAAGTCTCCTAGCAACTCTGCCAAGGAAGGAAACTGCCTCTTCCATCATACAGGAAAACACAGTGATCTTTGCCCCAGAATACATCTGCAAACACACAATTTTGAAAGAGGAAATTGTTAAAATATGAAATGAAAGTCCAAATAATGCTATAACAGAAGGAAATTTTACAGTTAAAATTTTCACTAGGATATAATGCTTAATTAGAAAAAAGAAAAACAGGACGAGGAGGGCAGTATTTGGTTTGGGTGTGAGGTTTCTCCCCCTTCTTTTTTCTTTTTGCATTTTTAACTTTTTGAGCATGACTGGAAGGTACCTTGGCTTTAATTGTCCCTTGAAAAAGGTACTTTAAACTGAGCAGTGACAGTAAATGTGAAGACCATCAATTCTGCTAGTCCCTACAATATATACTTGGCAAATTTGTTACGCAAGTATTACTCTACTAAATTGCAGTTCCTGTTGGAATGCCACAGGGCACTCATTACCAGCAACATAGGGAAGATGGTCCAACAGGAGGTCTGTGATCTGAAAACAACACAGGTGTGATACAGCCTCACATCATTTATACACAACATCAAACTGCTTGGTCTAAGTCTCAAGGTATGACTATTACTCTTGTTCAAGTTAGGAACCTACTAGAGTTAATCACTTTATAAATAAAGTAGTTTGACTAAAATCCCACCTTTAATATGTGTATTTATGTCATCAGTCCTGAGTGAGAGAAGATGTTATCTGAAAAACGAAACTTTCTATGTCAGATGTAGGGAGTTACCTACAGACAATCAACAGTGTTGGACATTACAGTGCTACACTCAGACTTCAGCCTGTGAGTGTTTGGCTGGAATAGGGCATAAATCCAAAAAGCCCTTTTTAACCCTCTGATCTACCTCATCTGAGAGTCATCAGCCCCACTTGAGAGTATTTGCACTGCACTCTGGCATAAGTTAAAGATTGAAGCATCTGATGCTAATTTTAGTCCTACTTCTGACTTTCTGGGGTTTTGCAGCACTCACTCAGAACACTGGTGCTATTCCAGGGTAGAATTCACTTGTGCCATGCTTTACAGAGAGGAAAATATTTAATGCAGAAGTACTGTGCTCACTTGGTGAGTGGTAATCCTGTTTAAAAAAGTTGAATTGCATCAATCTCAAACCATAAATTTTTCTTAGGCTACACAGAACAAGAACACTTTATAAGCACCATTACAGTTCCAATACAAATGACAGAGAAAGGTGTGAGGTCTCCTAACCCAAAGGCAAACATCTACCCACACAGCATCACTTTCAAAGCAGCTGTTTTCAATAACTCGAGCTATGCTTTATGAAAGTGGATGTTTAGGAGCAAAACTACAAAGCAATTCTTGCTGCAAATCTGTTCTATCATTTTTGACAAAGGGAGAGAAAATTTTCTTGTCTCCCTCTCAACACTTTTTTCCCCTGTGTTCTTTACAGAGCAGGGAAGAATATTATGTCAATTCTAAAGTTTAAACAAGTGAGACTAAAGCCCTGGTGATGCTCTTTAATTAAAGCATTTCTCGAAAGAGCTTTGAGGTTCAGGAGAAAAAATAATAAAGCACAGGGATTGAATTTTTTGCAAGTTCCTCATCGAATTGCAGACATATGCAATCTGGTTTAAATCAGTGAAGGAAGGGAGCTTGAGCAACCAGTCAGACTCCACTTCTACATGTTAATGAATCCCTGTAGAGCAGTCTGATATCCAAGAGAAGACTACAAAAATTATATTGCTTTTATTATTTAGAAACATTCTACAACACAATGTAACACACTATCACCTCAGCAGAACAGCTAATGCCTTGGGAAGTAGAACAGTTACATCACAAGTATCTCAGCAAGCACTTACATAAGCAAGAAGCACAAGCCTGTTCCTGTAAGCCTTTCAGACAGCAAGTCTGTATTTCCTTCTGAGATGTTGGCTCTGGCAAAGGGTACAGGAAAAGGCCATCACAGTCCATGTACTGGGCACTTTTCCCCTGTTGTCAGAGCTAGGTACTGGCATGGTATTACTAAAAAGCCCCAGCTTTTAAAGACAAGACAACTTAACAGGATTCTGTAACATTTCCATAATCTCTGTTGGTTATATCAGAGTTTTTTTCAAAGGCTATCTGAACAACAGGTATTAAAAATAACTACTGGGAAGTGCTATTTTTGAGGAGATCAGAAAGGTAACCTGAAGTGTTTCAAAAGAGTTATTAAATGAAACATAACTTGTAAAGATGTGAAGTATTCCAGGCTTTGTTTAGTGGATGGATGTTAACTCCAGAAAGATTTGTGTGCTAAGACTAATGGCTAAGAAAACATCCCAAATAATTGTGGGAAAGTGACTCTCAGGTTAGGACTCCCTGTCCTCCTCCAAATCAGGTTGCACAACAAATTCCACTGGCAATGTGGAATCCTTTCTTAGGATGGGCACAATCAAAGGCTCATTGCAAAACGCCCTTTGTGGGGCTCTGGTTTGTATAAAATGGCACAGATTTTGGGCAGGATCATTTATCTCACCCTCAGCTCCCTGCTGCCACAGCTGGACTGCTCCTAATAACTGAGACCTCTCCCCTTCAGCACTCTGGGATCTGCAGGCAGGCCTGCTTAGTGCACTGCACAGCTTTTTACCTCCACTGCTTTGTAATGAGAAGATAATGCTTGTTACAGTGCACATGCAGAACAAGACAGAGCTGTTTGTTGTTCTGACTGTCTCTAGATCAGAGACTCTACTGATCTAACAGGAAAATTTATCTTATGCCAAATTTCTACATGCCTTTTCTTCCCCCAGACATTAGACAACACAGGGTGAGTTAGGAGATCTGGTCTTGTGCCACTGAGGTGGAAATGGCTGTTATGGCAAAAGTGAAAATATATGCCATTCCTAGGGAGAAATATGAAAAAAAAATATTAAAAATTGTTCTGTCCTCTTCTAAACAGAGATTTAGGTTTACCTGCTTATTTCTTTATGTAGAGAGACAGAATAATTTAAGAAACCACAGAAATAAACCCATGTTGAATGCAATAGGCTAAGTCTTTTCAGTTTACAGTAAATTCACAGTTCTGAAGCTTCTAGAGAAGCATCTTTAATTGAATTTCATGAAGCCACATATACCTTGCTGATACATGCTTATTCAGTTTCAAACACTTGTGGAATATGTGTAGTTTAAACTAATCTAGAGACCTTTGACCTTTCAGTTTGTTAAAACAAACTGATTCAGAAAGGTCATAATGAATGTCTACCATAATAAACATTATCATAATAAATCACAGCAAGTCATGAGTAAGAAAGCTTAACAAATTCATAAAGGCTTAAAGTAATAATCTGTGCCTACTGATCTCCCAGATCACCTTAAAAGTAATTTTTTCCTGAATTATTTCACATACCAGAAGCCAAATATATGTGTGTAGGCAACGTGAGAGAGAACCTCAGCAATGGGTGAAACATAGTAATGAATCCATTTCTACTATGCAGCTGATAAAATAAAAATTAATTCCTAGAGATCATGGTCTTCAGGGGAAGAGGTTACAGAGATCGTGAAAATTGAATGTGGAGTCCTTGAAAGTTTGTGGCCTTATTTGATATAAATGCAATTTAACTAAGGCAAATTAATTGGCACCCATCAGTCTAAACTAGATGGAAATCTTAAATCCTGCACCTCTGGATCTCAGATGTTCAAACGTTCAACTCTACATTCAACTTGTCTCTGGTAATTAAAGAATTGACATAAAGAACACATTGCCAGCAAAGGTTTCTGTATGTCATTTTTGGCACCACTCTTGCCAGACCAAAACAACTTTTTTTTTTTTTTTTTTTTAATTGTTACCACCCCAAAACCAGATTATTAATGCAATATTTGGTCTCAAGGGGAGAAAGCCAAATTCCTTTTGGACTCCATTCCAAACAGACATCCAGTTTTTCTCCTCCATTACCCAAACATGCACTGGAAATGCCACTCTTGCAAGTAGTGACAAATAACATCTGCAACGGGAATGGCAGGGAAAATTAGACAGACAGAATGTAATTAATTGCATTGGAATCTGTCCAAGACAAATTAGCAACAGGAAAATGAAAAAAATCTTGTAAAAAAACCTGAAGTCAAGGAGCACCTGGAGTGCTCTTTTTGCTAAGCAAATGCAATATCAAAAGCTGGAGGATGGCAGCAGCAGCCAGAAACTTGACAGGACTGACCCTAACAGGTGGATGTCACTTGTAAGATACACACAGGATGTGGCAAACCACCTCTTCCTCAAGTCTGAAGGGAATTAAAATCAGCTTCTGAACAAAAGGGCTAGAGCACATTGGCATGTGATCTCTGGCTCCAGAAAGTCTAGAAAAATAAGTTAGAAAAACTGTCATCAAGGCTATAACAATTTGAGCAAGTTTTTCTCGATGTGTTAGGTTTCATTACACTTTCCAGAAGAGATGAAATAACCACCGAAACTGGTTCTGACTTTTTTCACTCTGATTAAATTAAATAACATTTATTCTCTTAAGATTTCATCTGTAGATTACGCTGCCAAACTGAAAACTAAGAAAACAGATCAGATGCTCTGTAAACTAAACACTGCACAGAACTTCTGCTATAGCATAAACCCCCAGCTGCACTTCAGCTGCTTAAAGAGGAACTGGCCTTAGTGGCATAAAGGTCTTCAACTGTTCAAATTAAGTAGAATTTGATTCTAGAGTCAGCTTACTATCTCCCCTTTACTGCAAAACCAACAAAAGATGTTTCTATCATGGGGAAGTAAAGAAGCTGAAAGGACAGTGAGTAAATCAAGGCTTGACACTGAAGGATGAAGTCTGTGGCCCATGCCTGGTTTGAATTCTGCCTGGTTATAGGCAGCTGGAAGATGCAGATTGGCACCTACTGACTTTTCCACATTGGCCCTTTCTCCTGCCTGCAGCTCCTTTCTGTACAAGGAAGATAACAAGACTTGTTTGCTGGGGAAAGCAAAAGATAAAAATAACTGGTGTCAGTAACTGATGTGTAAAAATGTACAGATCCAGAAAATGAAGATGGAAAAATAAATTCTAAACTTGGGCTTGGAGGCTCTTAATTGCTATTGAATGAAAAATATAGTAAACCCAAAATAACATTAATTTAATAAGATTACCTGGCAGATTTCATCATGATACCTTATTAGGGCTAAGGAAATGCTCACTTTGTGATGCAGTATGGAGCATCCTCTTGTTGGAACACTGGTTAAATCTCAGTTGGTTTGATAACAAAGGTAACATAGCTGGTGATAGCTTGAAGATCCCAAGTTATCTGCAATATTTTGTGGGGATGGATTTGGCTGAAGGACAGAAGTGCAGTCAGTAAGAGCAGTCCCAAAATCTGAATCTGGTGCTTTCGACAGAGTGCTGGGGAGCTCTGCAATACCACAGGAAAGTAGGAGGAGAAAAGGAAAGGACACAGGCTACAAAAAAAGAAAAGAAACAAAACTGCTGAACTAGGAATTCCAGCAAGAGTCACAATTATAATTTCTAAAATAACCTCAATTCAAGTAATTTCTGTGAAATTTTGGCTTGAGAGATACTGTGTTATATAATACAGTCACACTCCAAGTGTGTCTGTTATCTAAGCTTATTGCTTGTATTTTGTTTACCTACATCTAGATTTCAAACCACCCGGTTCCCTTAATTTCAAACAGTAACTTTTTGATTCTCTAACCTCTAGGCAAGGCAACAAGAAAACAGCTACAGACCGTGGTCTGCTGGCTCTCAGAGAAGCAAGAAAAAATGCAGTAAAACATTGAAAGGGCTTTGAATATCAGAAGCATGTTTAGCAACCCCTAAAGTCCAGAGTATTTCTGAGTTATGCAAACCTAAAGCAATAGAAAGGATGAGAACAGAGTAGGCTTAAAGACAGCCTCAAAAATGAATGCTGCTCAGAGGTTCCAGGCAGCATGAAACATGACACCAGAAAGGTGTGTAAGGATCAGTTTCAAGAGGATGTTTCTGATTTAACATCAGCAGGATAAGAAAAACAGTGTTCTGCCATTCTGATGAGACAGCCTGAGTACACCCCAAAGAAATAACCAACACATTTCCTTCTGAGTCAACAGTTTTGGGAACCCAACAAACTGCTCTCAAACCCTCATAGTCCATATGTTTCCTAATGCCTGGCCATACACAATGTCACTGCTGTTACAGAACCCATTGGACCCTTCCTATTCCTGACCCAGGGCCAACAAGTGCAGCCAGGTTCCCAGTGCAAACGGGTTGGAGTGGGCAAGTGTGCCACGGGCTCCAGTGAGGCAGACAGGCTCCACAAACAGGGAAGCAAGAGCTGCATGCCAGATTCCTAATTGTGGAGTTGGTGTCTGCTGGGAAGCCAGCTGCCTTCCCAGCCTTCCAGATGGAAGTGAGAATGTTAAAGACAGTAGACAATGAAGGGTACATGAAAATCAAATTAAATAAACACTACTTGCACTACAATTGTGATCTGTTCTGACTGACCTTTTTTTGTGAAAAGCACTCCAGGGTTTTCCTGTTTCTGCATATGGTAAAAAGGTTGAGTATAGAAGGTGATGAAGGAACAAGTACTTTGGAGCATTGTCTCTAATCTCCATGTATACAACCACATATAAGCAGCTATGAGGGAAATAGTCAGAGTTTCCTTTTGAATTACTACACTTTGCACTTTTACATGGATCTTTTCAAAATTCTTCCATTTTGCAAGGTATAACAACTGCTTGTATTTTTGCCTCTGTTTTCATGCAGACAGTGATGCTAAGACCTCTTCCTAGTCTTGATTAATAAGAACAAGAGATAGCAGCTCTTTGGAGCCCCAGAAGAGGGTAGGTAATTTCTGACTCACACAACACTTGGAAGATGTCTGAGATAAGATGAACATTCATCTGAACAAGCTTCCCTATACAGAATATTAGCAGAACAGCAAGGGTTGTGTCCCAGCTGGCTCACTGATGTCAATACTATGATATTTATTTAACTGGGGCATGTTTATCCTTAATTACATAATAAACCATTTTCAACAGTGTCAAATGAATATACAATTAGCCACACCCCCCTGTTGCTAGTACATGGTTATAGCCATTAAGCTACAGCTGAAAATGTCTGCAAAAATCTGATAAAGTCATTGCTGGATTATAAATCACTGCAAATCCAGTCCATCCAAGTCATTATACAATCCTCCCAAAACTCTGGATTTGACCTCTCTCATCAAAGAGTGCAGAAAGAAACATACATATTTCTTGACATGAAATCAGTGCCCAAGTAGGATAAGAGCTTATTGAGGTAACATCATGCAGTAAGTTTAGATTTACATAAAGAAAGCTCTAAGTTTTATTACACGGAACAAAGAGGAGAACAGATAGGATTGAAACATATCAGAATGTGAAAAAGTAGAAATGGTGGGAATTCTCACCTGTCCCACCAGATTTTACTGCCAGCAAGTGTATCTAGCTGTCTATTTCCATATTTGTGTCAGTATTCTTATGAAAGAGTCAATTGATTTTAAGCAGCGCAATAATCCTGTAATGTGTATTGCAGAATCAAACTTAAATCCCTTTACCATTAATTCAGCAAATTAAGTAATTCACTGCCTAATATTGGAAGAAAAAAGTATATTTTCCAGAGTCTCTAAACCTACAAAGTACAATGCACAAACAGAATTTTAAGAAAAAGATCAGATTCAAAGAAAAATATTTGAAAGTTTCTCTGGTATAAGGAAAAAAAATGTAGCAAACCTAGAAAGACTACTTCATTGTGAAAGCTAAATTTGTCCAGCTCAATCCATCAGCACTTTAGGAATTGCCTGTACTGATCATATACTGCTTCTACACTGAACTATAATATGTGACAGGGAGGATAGAGGAATCCTGGATTTCTCTCCAACATATGTTTTAAAATAACAAAGGATGTTGATAAACATGGAATGCTACAATTCTACATTCCTAGTTACCTCCTCAGGTGGTATTTCCATAAAATCCTGGCTAGACAGCAGCTGCCTTCCAAACCATGACACATAGAGACAGAGTCAAAGGCCATTCTAAAGATAATAAAGTCCTTCATACTACTGTTCATGGATTTTCTTCCTGTCAGGAACCCACCCTCTAAGTACTATTTGCCTTTAGTGCAATGGTAGACATCACTTTTAAATTTCCTAGCGATGCAAAATTTAACAGTTAGCCCCGGAAAACCAGAATGAAATTTGCAGAATCATGCATCAAATCTTCTTGTGGCTTTTCTTAACCATTACATGATTGCAGGAATAAGCCCGGGTTCTTAGAATTATGCTATAAGTAGATCAAAAGTGTTCTTACTACCTGCCTGTTGCTGACTTATGGGTCCTTTCCACAGAGGTTTCTGCCAATATAATGAGCTTCTACCCAAGTTCATAGCTGATGAAAACTAATTTGAATGTGCTTCACAATTGGTGTGAATTAGTGGAGCCCAGCTGACCTCGTTCTAATTTGAGAGCTTCTACCACTGCAGATTTGCATTTAGAAATTACTCATCAAGTCAAATTCCAAATACTTTCATATCCTTTCCAATCATAAAGACCATAAGGAGTGTGTGTTCTTTGGCCTTTCAAATGTAATTATTAGTCAGAAAAATACTCCAGCTAAATGGATCTCTCTCTCACCATCTTTTATATTTTCTAGTTCTGCTTTACAATGCTTTCCCCTCTACCTTATGTTCCAGAAATCACCTTCCTCTGTTACTACAACTGAATTTAAAGAAATGATTTTAACATTTGATGAAATAACTATTAAAATAAAGTTCTCTTTCTTCCTTTTGATAGATAGTTTTGTCTGTATTTCAATATTTTAAAGTATCAGGCATGCAGTGATGACCTATGAATAAGACTCATAAGCAGGGATCTGGCCCTGAGTTTATGTAAACAACATCCCAAACCCAAGCACGTAAGTAAAACAAGCCAGTGTTTGTTAAATTGCTTTCTAAACAAACACAGAACTTGCTCCAAATAGCAATGGACTGAAAGAATGGAAATAGTTAAATTTTTCAGCATGGCCACTCAATAGCAAAAGATTAAACTGGCTGCCTTGTAGCTAAAGTAATAGGTAGGATGTCGTTGATGAGGAGATGCCAAGCCCAAGTCCCCAGAGATTTTCAGACCTTTAAAGTCCTACAAATGCCTCCTGGAAGGTGTTTAGAACTCTCAGTCAATATTGCAGGAGTCGGCCTCCTCCCTTGTGAACACACGTGCAGCTGGCAGCTGTCCCTGCACCACCTCAGCCTCCAGTTCCCTTTTCCTTCTGATTCCCTCTGTGGTCATTCAGAACACCCTTTATTTCCTTTAGCATCATGGAAGTTCCTTTTTTTCTCCCCCCTCCAACTGGTATTTATCAGGAAACCATTTCTGTCATCTAACACCTACACAGCATCCTTTCTTTCTGTTTTTATCATATCTATGACCTTAGAATGTCTCCTGTAGTTTTTCCACCTGACGCTGCTGTAGCTACGTGCCAGATATCTCCAGGTATAACAGATGGTGGAGGATCTGTCTGTATTTTCAGTTCAGAGTCAATCTTTTCAACAGGTTATGACAGTTTATGGAACTATCTTTCTTTATGCTTTTTCTGCCTTTTCTTTATTATTTAGAAAACAAACACCACCCTGTGCCTTGCAGCAAGTGAGGGCAGTTGGAATAAGGAAGATGTTTGGGGTGGTGCAGGGTTGATCACAGTTTTGATGTGTGAGTAGATGTGAAGTAGTTCATATAACTGGGATTGAGAAGATCTATTTCTTCACACATCTTTGTAAAAGTATCATTTAAAGCATCTGTTCATTATTATTTCTGGCCTTGAAAGCCTCTGTCATCTCATAGTATGGGGAAGAGGGGAGAGGCAGAAATCCAAGTTCTGCTTAGCATTTCTATTGCTTTTTAATGATCTCTTTGGAGTCTTAAATGATCATTTAATATCTTCTGTCATCGTTTTTCAGAGTTTCACACAATCCTAAGCGTCACTGGTGGTTTTCATGGCTTTTAGCTCTCTAGCATTTCCAAGCATCAGCAAACTTTCACTCCTGCCTAAGCTGGCAAGGATAACAGTTATATCCATCACAACAGGAATTCAGTGACAATTCACTGAGCTCATCCTAAACATCCTCAACACAGCTCATTACCTGCAAGTCCATAAACTCTGTTTTTCCTATGCTCAGTCTGAATCTGCCCCATTTCAGCTCTTTCAAACCAATTTCTCTTATACTTGGAACACCAAATGCTACATATTCCAGATCAGCAACATCAGTGCCTGTGAAAAGCCACTGCCTCTCTTTTGGGCCCATTCTTTACAGCCATCTATCTTGTTTTATAGTCAATAGTTCTAATGTCTCCTAAATTCTATTTTTTCTTTATGTGGAATTGAAAAAATAAAAATTATTTTCACTTAATTTTTCTGACAAAAATTATATCATCTCCTTAGCAACCTCTTCTCTTTGACCTGTTTCCCAGGATCTCATTAAAATTTTGTTATTTTCTCCCCGTTCATATTTTTATCTTCGTTAAATGCATCCGTGCCTGCTTTCACATTTCTCCTAATTAACATCTAACTTATTAGTTAGATGTTTTACTTATTATTTTACTTTTACTTATTACTTTACTTATTCACTTTACTGTTAGATATTTACTGATTTTGCTAGAAGTATCTTGAATGTAGTTTTACATTAACCTTATAAGATTATTTGAAATTAGGATCAATGCATATGCCCTTTCTTCTGCTTTTAATTCTCATAATATGATAGTTTTTTTTCAAGAATTCCTAACATTTGCTTAAACATTTATAAACTGATTTCCAAATTCTAGCAAAGCAAAAACCAAATTATGAAAACCCATAGTTCATTTCACAATTTGCATCCTCTAAAAAACTAGAAAACAAACTATTAGAAACACAAGCAATAGATACTCTGCAAAAACGAAATACAAATTGAAGTATGTAAATGAGTAGGAGAGCTCATTTTAGCAGCATTCAGAACATGTGTAAGTGCACACACGTACCTGCTTTAAGCTTAGATGCCCCATACTGATCATCTGAAAACTCTGATGTTAAAACATTTCTCTGAGTTTTTCTCAGGGTGCATTCTTTGGGTGCCTGCCAGGAGACATTTCACTGCACAGCCTCAGGTTGCTGAGATTATAAGTTTGGCAGAAACATGCATTGGCCTGCTGCTTTTTCTAGTTATTTTTTTTTCCACACAAGTTTTTCATATTTAGGGTTGAGAGGGAAGAAAAAATATACCAACTGGAGGCCTCTTCAAAGTGAAATAAATTTGTGACTTTTTATTTACACTGGCCATAAGATACTTCCTCATGATACAGAAACACAGGTCCTGAAAGTAGAGACTGTCTGAATTTCCCAGTCAGACAATACCTCCCCAGTTTAATGGATAAAAGCAAATTGAAGGGGGGAAACTTTCTTCTCTTCCCTTGAAGGGAGCAAAACCTACAACAACCCTGGCAAAATTTGAAAATGTAGTTTTGGTCCTAACTAAATGCAAAGATATGTGGAAGAAGAAAAAAAAAACTCTATCCTTCTATATATCTCAAAACTCAAACCTACTGTTGTCTCTATTGAGAGGAAGCAATAAAATCCAACACTCCCTCCTCCGCTCCTATAAATTTAGCACTTGGTTAAATTTATTGAGCAGTTATTTCCAGGAAGCTCTTTCCACAATCATTCTGTCTCCTGCCCCTCTCCCTACAGCCAGCAGAGCTGGGAGAAGTGTGATCTTCTGACAGAGGATGGTACTGAGAGGAGACAGAAGAATTAGATGACAACTGGGCACAGAGCCATCAATTCTCTAGCTGGAATATTTCACCTTTAAAGGTTTAAAAAGTGTGAGTAGGGATGAGGGAGAAGGTTTAAAGGGAGACTCTGGGAGAGAGAGAACAGGGCAGGGAAAGCTGCAATATAAGCAATATATATAGGTTTGCAGGATCCTTTGTGTGTCCTGAATTGGATGCTTATCAAAAAGAGCATAAAGGTGTTCTGACAAGATAACACAGTGCGTGGTATCAGAATAAAAAAGGTAATCTGTTAACAGATCCTTACAAAAGGTGATTTTTTTTTTTTTTCGTTACATGAGTGCACTTGGGCATTCATAAAGTGAACATGGCAAACTTCCCAATGAATGGCTGAAAGTTTAAATGGTTGGTCTCTGAGCAAAGACAAAATAATCAAGCAGAAGTTGGTTATGAAAAGCAAAAATTTTTCAAAGAACACGATACTGACAGGCAATTCATTGTCTGTCAGAGATATCAAAAATTTTTTTAGGAAATATTTAACTCTCGTGATTATTGACTTTCTACATGTGGCTCTGGGGCTTTTAGTCTTTTTTAACTTCTATTTGCGTCTGGGAAAGAGCAAAATTAAGTCATGTGCTCCAACTTCTTAGAGCAAATAATGATTAGCATCTTTATTTCATTGAAAAAGGACTTTTTTTCCTGAAGCTTATGTGACTTATTATTTTCTTTGGTTTTTATCAGCATATTTTTCCTGATTTAATGCCACTTCAATATCTTTTCCTAACACTGGATGCAGGGCATGAGGGTCTTATTTGTACAGGCTTGGGAAACCCATTAGGATGAAAAATCATAATCTCTTATGTTTTAAGTACAGTTTTAATCCATACATATCATTGCAGATCTAAAGTGCCAGAATTATTTACCTTGCTGTAAAATAATTACAAAATCACCAGGGACTCTAGAGGAATTTTTCAAGGAAGTTAAAAAAATCAAAAAATTCAGGTTGCATGCCTCAGAATTTTGAAGCAAGGAGATAAGTTACTTGAACTAAAGGAAAAAAACCTGAAACAGATGCAATGTCCAGGCTCACAATAAATGATCTCATTCGAAGTTAACTAGGCAAGAAAGCATTCACAGTTCATGGTAACCTGCTAAGAAAAAATAAAACACATTTTCTTACATAAGAACATAAGGAAAGGTCTGTTGGGTAAGATACTACTCGGTGTTGTGCTGTGCTTTAGGCAGTGCTGTACAAGACAGTTTTAAGAGAACAAACAGGTTTTTTCCCTTTTGTACAGTCCCTTGGCCTTGCTGTTCCCTTGCACTCCATCCCACTGTGTTAGTGCATCTAGAGCACACATTGCTGCAAGGTTCCTTTTAATGAGCAATTAAAAATTTAGTCCTTTTACAGAAGAAATGTGTCCAATTGCCTCTACTCCTTGCTGATACTGTTCAGCTGTCACCTCAGCCTGTTGTGGCAACAAATTCCATTAAATTTGTAAATAAAAAAGTACATCCTTTGTCTTAAACTGACCTCCCAGCAGTCCAACCAACCCATGTTTGTTCTGGCACCAAGGGACTTCATGAACACTAATTTTTCATTCACTTTATTTTCACGACTTTGTAGACCCTGGTTGTGTACACTACTTTTGCCTTTTTGTTTCTTCAGACTGCAGAGTTCCAGCTTTTTTTAGTTTCCTTATAAGACAATGTCCACATCCTTTCACATTGCAGTTGTCTTTCTTTGAACTTTTTCTAACTCCATCAAATCCTGAGATGCAGGAAACAAATCTGCCTACAGCTGAGCACACCAAGGATTCATTTGCTCACAAAGTGTTGCTTCTCTCATTCCCACTTCTCTTCTGACTGAGCACACAATTTTACCACCATTACAAACCTCCTAACCTGCCTTTTCACTCTTCTTACATGCCTGTTTTCTCTTATATTTTATAAGCCTCTTAGTCCTTCCTTTTCCAAACTCAAATGTTGCATCTCACTGAACTCTGTCACATACAGCAGCCTGACAAGACACATCCCATTCAACAGCAGCGTTCAGCAGCTGCTTCATGGACTGCTGTGCCAAGGAACTCAGATACTTCTGTTTTGTTTCTTGGCAAACAAGTGCGAATCACAAGAGACCTGCCACATCTACTCCCAAGCTACTAAAAAAGCCAAAACAAAACAGGTAAATTTAAACCACACAGGAGAAGCTAAAGTGGGGTTTTATTTTCAAGCTCAGAAATTTCCCTTTTGGTATGTAGGGAGGAAGAAAGAAGAGAAAGCCTTGGTAAAGCCAATTGTATTTAACAAAAAAGGATAAATTTAGAGAATGTTTTTTTCTATAGAGTAAGCATACAAGGAAGGACCTTGAAAACCTGATGATGCTTTCTCTTGGACTTTGAGCTTAGACTCCTTTAACAATTCCATCTATGCCACAGGGAACTAGAAACCACTTACAGCATATGTAAAATTCTGAGCAGAACTCCCTAATACTTCACAATTATTCCCCCTCGTGGCCCTCCCCCACCTCACTCCCCATATATTGTACAGAAAAATAATCTTTACTGGGATTTTTTGAGAATTTTGATGACACCTCTCACTAAAACACTGTTTCAGTCATCTATACACAAACATTACAATCTTGGCTTTGTCTGATTCAAACAAGAAAATCAGCACATTTTTTATTTAAGACTTTGGTTCTTTTCTCACTGGTAGCAAAGGTTTGTTTATTTTAAGCCTTGAAGCTGTTCTAGTCAGCTCCCCTCATGCTGAGGGAAAAGCACACTTCATCCATTACTATCTCTTCAAATCTCTTAGGAGATAATTAGGCATTGCAATTGATTGCAATTTATTAATCAGACAGTCTGCTATAACTTTTTTCTTGCCTTGTTTTTAAACCATAACTTTATAGTTGCAGAAAATGACATGGAAATCTAGTCAGATTTTCTTAAGTGCAATTCATCCTGAATCGTTCTTGTTTTCTTTGTATCCCTAATGTCTTGTCTAATATTTTTAATGGATCATGGAAAACTGTTCAGGTACACTGTTATGGCACATAGCAAGTTTGTTTCATACAACAAAAAAGGTAGTATTTTATCCATCTATAGTATACCACTGACTTTTCTGGCTCACGCTTTCCCATAACCTTACTGCCCATCTATACTGTTTATGACTGATGAAAAAACCCCAGTTCTAGCTCAATATTTATGTCTTACCATTCATTTGGTTACCTAGAGCAAGTTTGAATATGTTCCAGTTGTTGCCTAGGCAAATATATTTTTGTGGAATTAAGCAACAGTCAGTCCTACACAATTTCCTGAGGGAAATGCATATTTGGAAACAAACATATGAAAACATGCTTTCATTTAATTTTGCTCTATTGTGTGTGACAGCACTGCTGAAGGGTTTTCATGACATGTTTAAGGATACCACAGGGACACATTACACTGGCATAATATCTTTGATATGTCCAACAGCACTCCAAAATGAAATGGTGGCTCTGATCTCTCAAACCGGAATGCTACAGAATAAAAACCATGAGTTTTTAACAGCTTGATTCCATAAAGTTCCATAGGTAGTACTACAGCCAGGCAAGTCAGCATCCCTCAACTTCAGAGTGCTTAGACTCACTGCCTGCCCTTCTGGAATGGGAACAGAGCTGTTACAGGAAAGGCAGAAGAATCCTCCAAAGTGGAGTAATAACCATTTACTGGAAACAGGCAACACAGGTTGAGTTTTAAGATGCATTTCCACAATAGTGATTTCAGCAGTTGCAACAGTGGTGTCTTGAGGGTTGTGGTTTTGGGGTTGTTTTTTTTGGTATGATTTTTTGTGTGTGTGGCTTTTTTTTTGCTGGCTTTTTATTTGTCTTAGGATTTCCCACAAGTTTGTAAATACACAAAACATATCAGAGGTGTCCTGACTGTTCTGCTATCATTTTCAAATGTGTCAAACCAAGATGACCACAATCACTCCTCTCTCTCTTCCTGATGTACTTAAGCTCTTCTCAAGATTAAGAGATAATAAACAGAAAACCAGTCATCCTGAAACACTGAGCAAGCATTAAAGCACAGCATTGGAGTCAAAGGGAACATTGTGCAGGGCTTGGCAGCTTTTAGGACAGGGAGGCTGAAGGGTTTGAGTTTCGTTTGTCTCAAGCTGCAATTGCTCCCCCCTCTTTTATCACAAGGTACACAAACCAGCCATTGTTTCTGAAGTGCAGGGGTCTTTTCAAATTGGTAATATTAGACTTTACTCCTGTTTTCATCTGGCTGGCAGGTACTGCTCATTTTGAGCCAAACAGAAGGAGAAAAAAAAACCCTCAGGTATGCCCCCCACTCCCAAATCTCCCTCAACTACAACAATAAGAGTTCATTTATTTCCAATTTAGCATTCCCACATGAAAGAACTATATAGCAATATATAGTTATAACAATCATGTGCCAGCTTCCTGACCTAATTTTGTTACTCACAAAATCTTTTCTTTGGGAGACTTCTTGAACAAAACAGTTTCTCTCTCTCAGTTGCCATTTCATAAAAAACCCCAAACAAAACCACACAAAACACCAACCCACCATGTTGGTTATGGACAAAGTTATTCTGATAGAAATTTTGAACAGATATGGCTTGACCATTTAGCAGAATGACATTTTCTAGCCTAAAAGAGGGAGAGATGGGGATCTATCCACTCATCTCAACATCACTGCATTTGCAGTAGTTCCAATGCAACTTTGATCCTGCCTCATCTTTCTCCCCCTCTTCTCCAAGGAATGTATTGAACATGCTTACTTCAGTTTTGAGTAATTTTCATGTTTCACTTAGTTTCTTTTGCATGAAAACATATGTATATCTGCCCTATATCACTGCAATGAAATTTTTCTTACATAAAAGATTTTTCTTACCATTCTTTGCAGATTTGGAAGAAGGTAAGAACATTTCATTCAACTAAACACAACAAAAGTACCTGTGTTAATCACAGGTTTTGATGTGAGTCAGTTTTGCTGGAGATCTGTGAAAGGTCCAGCTCCACAAGGATGAGCACTCCTACACATGCTTGTTACAGGAGATAAGTGTTTAATTCAGTGTAGCCCTTAACATTGCTACTCAGTTTTGAGTGGGGCTCTCTGTAAATCAGAATTTTTCTCCTTAAATCTTCAAGGATTGAATATAGTTGAAGTGAGCAGTGAAATTATGGGAAAGCCACCAAGCTCACTTTGATAATAGGACTATAAACTGGTGTTTCACCCTTGTTTAACTTTCATCAAGAACCCTTAGAACCCTTCTGAAAGTATTTTCACATGGCTGGTACTATTTCACTGGTCGTTTACCATCTGTAAGTGCATGTTTATATGCTGCTCTCATGAGTATTCCACACCGCTGGCACTCTCTTACACAATTATATTTTTCTTTACTTGTAGATACCTTGCAAAAAATTACCAGTGCAAACTAAAAGTAAAGTAGTAAAGTATGACAGGACCAGATTATGTTCATAAGAATTGCTATTCAATGCCAAAGAACTCTTATTGGTGTCTTTGTAAAGAATCACAACTAACTACTGTTTTATAAAAAACATATTAACCTTTTTTTCCCTATCCTAGACACTATCTCTAAATACAGAAATCCTGGGAAAAAGAATTTTAGCACATTAGAACATAATCAGCAACTAGGCATTTAAGCTAAAGTTAGGGAATAATCAACATCCTCATGAGAAATGAGCATTTTCTCTTAATCACAGTGTGCAGCAGCTGACTTTCAAATCGATGTCATTGCTTATTCTGCCAAAGAGAAACCTCTGAGCAGTTTTATTTTTATGGAGTCTCTCGGTTTAAGGACAGACACAGACACAGACGAGAAGCACACTGAAGTAGAGGTTACAACACTCTTGCAATGGTCATTCTATCACATTTTGTATTGTTTTGCTTATTCCACAGGATTCTTGAAAGCTGAAGTTCATGAATAATTGTAAAGAATGAGAACATCCTATACAGAAATGAGTATCATCTTCCCTAATTTTGTCAGCTTACTTCATGCAAGAAATTAAATATATATATTTATATATATACACACACACACACAAAATACACCTCAGGTAAGATGAAACATGGATATGTGAAATATTGCTGTAAAATATTCTCAAATTAGGTGATGCACACAAAATCACCAATTGCCATTTTCTTACAATCTTCCATATCATTGTATGGGATAGATTTTAATGATCAAAGCAATAATTCCATTCTAATAATGGGAAAACATTAATTTTGGAGAACATACCAACTAGATTTTCTTTACATTAAATTAATTGATGAATTTTCCAGTATCTATAGGAAAAATGGTATCAGAAGGGTACTCAGCAATTGAACTGCTAATATTGCCTGCCTGAAAGTATCTGCCATCAAGACTTAGGCAAGTCAGTAATTTAAATGGAGGAACCTAGCCCCAGGGAAACGGTGCCAGGAGAAGCAATTACTTTTCCAAAGTTAAAAAAAGGTAGAGTAAGTACTGGTGAGGTGTCTAAGATGGAATATTATATGCAGAATCCAGAAACCAAACCTCATTAGCACCATTTGTTCAGTTAATGTAAGTAACAATCATGAAAATAAGTTTCCCAGCCTGACAAAACTGAGCCATTTTTAGAGTGTTAACTGTAATTTTCCTGTTTCTAAAAGCATCATGGATATTAAGCATTTCAGAAGCAGCTCTTATCCAAGGTCTCTCTCATACACTCTTAACTAAGAAAATACCATGATTATGTCCTTATTTGTACAATTAAATGATTCCACTTTATATATGAAACAAGTTTATATCCTACTCATGAAGAATTTTTATTAAGCATTTGTGAGCTCAGGTTTTTTGTTTTCTTTACCTAGCACAGTGGGCAGAAAGGGACTTCTAATGTTTCCACAGTATAAATACTTGTTTAAAAGAAAAAAATTACTATTTAGCAGCTTGCATAAGATTCTCCAAATCATCTTTAGCAGCCATACTGAAAAGACTGAATCGGAAATATGGTGTGGAAGAAAAACTCCACTATTAAAAATATATATCCCATATATTCTTATTTCAAAACTGAACCAAAGGAGTTAAGGTAAAAGCAAGGGGGAATATGCAACAGAAACTGAATTGCAGTCATCAGCATAATGAGAACAAATTGTTGCCATGTCCATGCTTGATTCTATCTGCTCCCCTTTCCTGCCTCTCACATCAAATGACAGTAATTACTGCCTAATACTGCTGTTGGACAGTGTATGAAAAAGCAGGGGAGAAAAGGAAAAACTAGAAGCTTAAAATCTAGCAAAATATTCAATCCCTTTGCTAGATTTTAAGCATTAATAGAACCAGGCTCACTCATTTTTTTAATCTTTTTATTTTAAACTTTTTATCAAGAACTCGCAATCAAGGTGTTGTGATGAGAGGGGAATATATTTATATCATTAAGAATCTACAAGGGCTCTAGATGTTATGAAAACTCATAGGTGTAAGCTACTGGCAGAATTCGTCTCTTTATATAATGATATTAGATTGTGTATAAAGAAAAGTTTAATAAAGGTTTATTTTTCATCCAACTGAAAAAAAAAATTGAATCTCACCTCCTTATGTGCCTGCTTGAAACAAATAACATTGATTGTAGTGAATAATATCAACTTGTAGCAGATCCCTTTGATGTTTATGTCTATGCCACTCAAAAATCTTTGTTAGGAGAATGAGTTATGTTATTATTATTCTCCATTAACATGAAGAAATTATTCAACAGCATTAATCATGTGAAATTCTTTGCACTTGACTCTTTTCAGTGCTACAAGATCAAAACCTAATCCTTTCACTGCATTTCAGTTGGAATTTACAATATCTATTTAAGAACAAAGAAAAGCACTGTAGATAACTGTATGACTTGCAAACATATAGCTTTTGTCTTTGCAGTGCTGGGTTGTTGAAAAGAAATGAGTTACTTCAATCTGGATAAACAGATATACTCTTCAGGCTGTTGAATTATTTTTTCTCTCCAGGAGTCTATGTGCTTCCCCCTCTGACAGCAAAGAAAGGAAAGCTGCAAGCTGACACCTGCCCATGGGCAGTAGAGAGGTACAATTCAAAGAACATTGCCAAGAGAGTCTTCCCTTATTTCAGTTTGTTGGCACCAACATCCTGCAAAGGACCCCAGAGGACCTACAGGCAGGAGCAAGCGGTCAGGAGTGGAGCTCCCTGTATCAGACAGTGCTGATACTGGGCTGCCCTCATAGCTTTGGGGTCCAGCACCCAACAGGGAATCAGGGATTTCAGACCACACCTCACTGCCAAGGAATGCCTTTTGCTCAACTCTCACAAACTGTGCTTGTTCCTAGGCTCAAAGTGGGAGACAATCTGACTCAGGCACTACAATCCAATCTGTTTTCTTAGATTTGTTGATCATGTTAAACAATTTGTACCATCTCTCCACATTTTTCAGTCTGCGCAAAGCCCTAAACACCACTGCTAAATGGTTCTTGATGTACATTCTTTCCTACCACTTCTGAATGCAACAAAGATTTTGGAAATGGCAGCACTTGCAGAACATACCTGTGCTAGTTTGGTGTTTCATGTAATGCCTGCTTCTGAGAGGTTGTTATAATGTGTGCAGCAGACCTCAGGGACTGAGCAACATGCAGTTAGGTCAGCCATGCAGAACTGAAGATCAGCAGTGCCTAAAGAATGATAACTTGTTTGCCACATCAGGACAAAAATCGCTGAATGCTATACCAAATGATGCAGATGGTGAACCTGTTAAAATTTATTGCTTGATACCCAGCCAATTTCTTTTACCCTGGATGTAAATTGACATGATAATCAAATGCTATAAACAAAATTAGAGTGCACTGTAGTACAGAATGATATACTAAAATTTCAAAGCAGATACCACAAAATAGCTACTGCTTTGTGATTTCAAAACTTTAGAAAAAAAGTTACATTCATTGGCACAAATTATCAAAAGCATCAGCCAGATACCTTAAAAAGAAAACCATATTACAGAAATTCAAAATGCAGACATTCCACAGCACAGATTATTTTTATTAGCATGATACCAGGAGGAGATTTATTTGCTTTGTTTGAAATTTACACAATAAAAATTCAGGCTTTCCCTGACTAATGTGCTGTCAATGCATAACTGCCTGGTTTGATTTGGCTCAAGACTTGCAAAAGCAATCAATCACTGTGAAATGCCTGACTCTCCAGCTGAATGCACTGCTTACAGAGGGCTGAGCATCTGCTTTAAGGAATAAAATCATGAACATTACCAATTTCTCCTTTCTCCCCTCTCCTCAAACAATTTCTTATGCCCAGGAAGAATGGAAGCTGCATTAGTAATATATTTATGACATCTATGAAGGACATGTCCTGCCCTTTCATGATTGCCCTTATATTAATCTATCTGAAGAGCTACTACTGAGAGATGTGTAACATGTCACTGATAAGGTTAAAAACTGGGAAAAAAAAAGCAGCTATTGTAATAGCAAGCACAATTTGGCCTAATTCATATGTTTCTTTTCTAGACTGGAAAAATATTCTAGTCAACAAAATTAGCCCATCCTTTTATCTGTCACCACCTCCTTTTGAAATTAATCTCTGTAAGATTGCAAAGGAAAAGTTTTTATGTGCCATAATTAAAAGAAAGCTCCATAAAATCACATGTGAAACATCCTGTATTCCTCTGCCAGACCTTGATGAGACACAGTCACATAGAAACAAAAACTGAGACTCTGCTGATGACATCTCTGTGCCTGTGCAGGGACATATGGAATCATGAGATGCAACCAAGCTGAGATGATGAAAAGTCAGACATTACCCTCAAAATGTGGAAGGGACCATGTCCTCCACAACCAAATTAACTTCTCTCTTTTTTGCTGCTGTGAGCTCTCCCTGCCTTGCTAAGGAGCTGTTGGTTTTGCTATCACAGACTGAAACACTGGAGCAATTCTGCTGTTTCTTGAGCATTTCCTACTTCTGCTCATCTGTACAGCCTCTGTGTACATCCTGAACCTAAATTAGGCACTCCAGAGAGGGCTGGAAGCGAAGAACGAAGATGACAGAATAAAACAGCAGCCAAAAAAGTTGTTAAAACAGGAAAATCACTTAATAGAAGTCAGGACTACAAATCAGTCCAAAATCATAATTAAATAATTGTTTCCAAGCCAGAAAGCCCTAACAAATAAAAGCAAACCCAGGTCAATAAACTGATTTTTTTATTGTATATTTTAATCTTCCTTTTCTCTACTGTTTCATCCTTTTCTTGAACCAATAAGAGCAAGGAAAATGGACCCTGCCATTTAGTGTGGTCCAAGAAATTATGTCCCTGCATCTTTCTGCAAAAAATTTTTATTTTCAGAGGATCTGGATAAATCCAAGACAGAGTAAAAGAGGTATTTATGTTCTAATACTGTTGAAATAATGTCCTTATGCTGCATAACTTTTCATCCAAGTACCTGCTGACAATGTTCCTCAGTTTGAATAGGCAACACAGGAAAAATGTGAAAAACAACCCCAGAATTTGGAATCAGAGATTTAGATGACTACATACTCTGTTCCATGACAGCTATTTAAGATAATCAGCATTACTGAACTTTACTAATTATGTACTGCAATTTGTGTTTTGAATACAAATAGGATTCATTTCTCCTATTTTATCTCTAACATGGAAAGTATAATGAATAATAGGAAGGATTAGGCATTCAGAAATTTACAGTAAAATCCTGTTTGCTTATCAAGGAAAAACAGTCCTACAGAACTGGCTTGCATGCCTTTTCTTTTTTTTTTTCTTTTTTTTTAATTTGTCATTTAATATTTTGGCAATAATAGGGAAGTATTATGTGATATTTTCTAACTGGTAACAAAGTATAAGGTATTTTTAACTTTTTTCTATGTTCAGGGAACAGAGTATTTGGGCACTGCTTCTTTTTTAAAAAAACTGAAACCAGTGACAATATAGAACATTATTGTCTTGGCAGAACACAAAGAAAGAGATTTAACCTTAGATAGCATTATTCAGAAGAACTTCTGAAGTTCTTCTCAGATGGAACATATTATCTGAAAGGCAGTTGTTTTTAACTGAGAAATTTGGTTTACAAGGGAAATTAAAGTGCTCCCTTGCTTTCCCTCCAATTCTTCACTCCTATCATAGAAATAGCTGCATTTTCCCAATAGACAGCTTAGAAAAAAAGGGTGACAAGGTTCCAGATCCAATACATGCATGTCTAGTGCTAATACACATTTGCTCACCTCCCAGACATTTCTGGGCAATCCCTTCAGTGTGCTCCCAGCATTTGGCTCTATTCAGCAGGCAGTGGGATCCTCTGCTGCTCTCAGCCTGTGTAATTGTGCTGTGATTACTGTAATGTGGCAATAAACACAGCATGGACTCTGATGCTGTCTCAAGATCAAGGCCTAAACCAATCCTATTATTCACACAGCATCTCAAAGTGCACTAAAAACCAGCTCACAAACAGCTTAAAGCATTTGCACTTTCTTTGCAATTATTTTGCACAGACCTTCCACATCTCCTATTTTTTCTACAGTTTAGCAAAGCAAGATATATCTGCTGATTTTCAAAAAATATAGATTACTTAATCAAATAACATCAATGCAAACTCCATGCTCCTCAGCCCACAAATTCTGTTAAATTATAAAAACTTATAAAAACTCCAAAGAATGTGTTTTCATTTTACAATTGGCCAAATGGGTCTGTCTGCACTCCATGCTATTGCCTACAACACACAAAATACTTCTGGAGTGATTTGAATGACCATTACTTATTTAGGAGATATAAACAAAGTTTTAATAAAGCAGTTAAGTCAGTGTGGGTCCTGAAAGCTATATCCCTCTAGAGCTTGATCAAAATGCTGCTGGAAAAGGAGGTTTCAGTGTTTACTGTATACTTCCAATCAGAACATACCTCTCACTAAAATGAAACCTCCATTACAGAGCACGAAAGCAAGAGACACTTGAGGATTGCTTCACTTTTGATATAACTCCTAAGACAATATTCTGAAGGAAACGGGGTTAGGGTCAGGCTCTAGAAAGGATTATTGTTTGATTTTCAGGTGGCACAATAGAAAAATACTAACAAAGCACAATAATTTATGCTAAATACATAAATGTGGTAGAATGAGAAAAACTACATGTTCTAATGAAGACCATGAAGAAACAGCCCCTTCCCCAAAGATAATCCTTTCAACCTCATGAAGAGCCACTCTCTGTGCCTTGCTTGCTGTTGGTTAAAGAAATTCATGGGATGTGCCAGAAGTTCAGAACTTTCTAACTTCCATTCCTCTGGCACTCGACTTTTGAAATCCTCCCTGCTGTTGAATTTTAAACAGGCAGAACCACCTGTTTCAGTTCATTTGCATTGCCTCTGGCTTAGATGGCATTGCTGGCTGTGCCAGAACAAGCCCTGGGACTGTCTTCACTGTCCCTGGATTACTGATCAGGATATTACCTCTGAATAAAGGAATAAGGGCTTGTTTTGGGAAGCAGTTTCAGGTCTCACCTAAAACCAACAGAAGAGAAGGGTCTGAGTTTCAGAGAAGCCCAACTGAGAAGACCCTCTTTGCCAGCCCAGAGCAGCAAGAGGCTGGGATATGTAGTTAATCAACTGGGCCAACTCCACTCACTGGAATACTGGGGAAAGAAAACCCCCACTCCCACCAGCTCCAGATGATTGTTTCTAGGCAACTTGCACTGTCACTTCTTTCAAGGAAAAAACCCAAACAAACCCTCCCAGCAATCCACCTCCATCTGAATCTCTGCTTTTGATCTACTTTTCCAAATAAGAAGTGTATTTGGGTGACAAGTTACAGACAATGAAAACTGCCCTTCCAGGCAGGCTGAAAAAGGTCAGCATCTTAAATGAATACCATTCCACATATTCCTCAATTAACTAATTAAGAGCTAATCATCAGGCTGTATGTAGTGATGAGTGATACCAAACTTAGTATCTGCTGTAAGGCAAATTTAAAAGAAAAAAAGTATTTACTGGAGAGCTGAAGGTCATGGCTGTCTAATAAAGGATTTGTGACTATGCGAAATTGGAAAAGAAATGGTATATTCTGAAGCTATTTTCATGCCATTAGCTTAAGTCAGAAAGAATAAAAGTAAATGTTGCTTAAAAGATTAGTTTAGAAATCTGATGTGCAAAGAATGAACATGACTGGCACTTCTCCTTTCTCTTATATCTTTTAGATTGGGTTCATTTTTCCTTCAAAGGAACTCAAGTGCAAAGATTTTTTTTTAAAATTTTTTTTTTTGCCTGGTTTCCAAGGGCAGGCCAACCTTTTATTCTGACAAAATGATCAAATTCACTATTTGAGGAATTTACTCTGATGCAGTTGTCCATTCCAGAGGACAATTGATCAATACCCAGAGAGCTTCCTATGGTTATTCACGAGCAGAATAAGCATCCTGATGGTTCCCTTTACTGCATCACTGTCACCCTCCCCTTTTTTAAATCAACCTAGTCATATCAAACGGTAGTGGGCTTGCAATATCAGCGACTTTGATCATTCTTAGAGCATATGTGAACTCAAATTTCTTCATAGAGTCTGTCTCCCATCTTAAATTTATGTTGCTTTATTGTAAATCTAATTTCTTTTAAAAACTTTGGATGAAAAATAAAATCTCCGTGTTTCAGCTAGGAATTAACTGCTGCCAATGAGAGCTAAATAATTATCTCAGCCATTTTCTGCATATGTCTCTTACAGATGCACTTCAACAAAAATATGATGTTCTGCATGCAACATTATTTTTATTAAGAGAGTTACAAAACATCTGAGAACGGTCATTAATCTAAAATGGACGGTGGGAGTACCTTTAATTCAGCTAATATTTCCATGGAACAAGGCAATAATTGAAAATAGAGGTGAAAAATGAATGGCTTTGACTACATACAACAGATATCAAATGCTAGTTAGTCTCAACACAGCTACTTATTATAGGTCCAAATGAAATAGGCTGAACGCTCTTCAGGTCTAGCCACCATCTGTCAGGCTGAACATTTTACTTGGAAAATACCAAAGGTCTTTTACTAAAGACAATGTTCAATGAAAAGCTTTTTTTTTTTTTTCATTTTATATTTCAAATCAGAATTTAACCCACTTGTGCAAAAAAGTATTTTGACTACAATTAACACATTTCAGTCAGCTCTATTCTTAATTTATACACTTTCTGCAACTTTAGATCTCCTGACGAACAGTTTTGAAACAGACACTCTCAACCCCCTCAGTTTTATGGCACATTAGTACCCAAAATACACCTTCATCATCTTCTTAGCTGTGAACATAAGAATTAAGGCAGAGGAACAGCATACCTTTGGCCACACGACATGGGAAATGTGAACAAAGATTTGGATAGCCACGGAATATAATTCTTTCACAGATTAAGCTATAGAATTATTTGAAGTTCTCTGGTTTAGGTTGTCTCCTGAAGTGATAATACCTGAAATGAGGAATAATGGTTTTTTCTACTTGTTTGATTAACTGGAGAAACAAATTGAAAGGGTAAGAATGTGAATATCAGGATTTTTGCCAGGTACTTAAATGCATAACTACAGTATAAGCCAAAGAAAGGAGGGAAAAATTAAAGTTGAACTTTAATTGAAGTTTTGAAAAATTTAATATTGAAAATAAGCTTAGTTTAAAATTTTTTATAATGAAGAAAAAACTATTGGCAACAAGTTTAGCTTTAAAAAATTATCTTTCAGCAGTAATTTAACTAAAGGTTTAAAATTTTTATGTTTGGAAAAAAGCTCTGTAATACAAGATATGCAATTTAGGATGCTTAGAAAACTGTACTACTTGTTGTTTCCACATTGAAGCTATTAAAGAAATAGTTATGGTGCCTAATATATAGGCTTTCTTTACTTAGGGCAAAATTCAATCATCTTTGGTTTCTGTGACCAAAAACATGAGGAAAACATTAATGAAAGTATATCTGACCTGGACCCACCAGCTTTGCCTGTGGCAGAAGTACAAAGCTTGCTACAAAGTCAGTGAGGATGCAGAGGTACTGAACCTTCTCAGCTAGAGAGAGATCCCTTCTACTGCTGGCTCAAGAGGCATTAATCTTGGAATCTACATTTTAATGCTGGAATAAGTGCAAGTGTCATGGGATGAAGTCCCTGACACTAATGTGCACAAGAGAGGAAGTGGAGGGATGTACCTGAGCTGGCGCTTAACAGCTCACGGAAAGCAATTCTCTTGGCAAGGTTTGTGTTACTTGCATTTTTACATTTTCCCTCCTAGAAGGCAATTTTCAAACTGTTAAACCAATTGCATGGATTACCTGAATGTCAACTCTTCCTACTGTAACCAGCCACAATATTATTTTGTTGATGTGAAGATGTGTTGAGAACAAACATAGACATCATAATGTCACTTGCCCTATTAACCCATCCTATTCTTTGATATAAGATATAAATTATTATGAGATATAAATTATTACAATTCACTAACTTTAGATTTAAAAGGTAGATTTTCAAAGCATGAAGTAACTATTTCCTCGAAAAGTCTGGTAAATACTCTTATATTACAGCAAATGACCTTAGATCCTATCCATATACTAAGGGTCTCAAAGCACCATAATCCACTTCAAAACCAATTCACACAGCACAACAGTCAACACTAGAGACTGCACTAAGACTGCTACATCCATGCAAACATTAAATAGGTTTCTCCTCTTTCTTTAAAGAACAATGGCTGAGGGTAATGTACTAACTAATAATTACAGCATAATAGTTTAAAAGTTATTTCTAGAGCTCTTTTCTCCCCATTACTTGTTGTCCCATGTCCTGTTTTCCAGCTGCTCTATTTCCCTAATTCTCTTTGCTACCTCGAAATAATGAAATTAATTTATATACATATCTACTAAATAGTAGATTAGAAACTAGGACCAGCAGATATTTTTAGATGGACTTATTCAGTTATTCAAACCACCCTAGTTAAATTTAGAAAACAGCCACATCAGCAGCATAGAGGGAAGGTTTCTGACTCAGTAGAGGAAAAGCTGTAACACTGAATTTATTATATTTGCTCAGCAGTAAAGGACTAAATTAGCCTCCAGGGTAACATTTATGATAAAGTACTTAATTTTGGCAAGGTCCAGGTGATATTTGCCTGAAGATTGTGAGAACATATAGTGTCTCAACTGTTGATTGCCCTAAGTGAAGGCAGAGAAAAGGAAGCAGTAGGGAAAGAATGTATTTCATGCTAACTGACCTCAAACTGCAGATGAAGAGCATCAAAGATTTCCCTTTGCGCCATTTATGTTCTTTATTTGAACAGGATTTTTGTCCTTTGTTTTTAGATCTTTATAGCTCTTTTTAAATAGCATATTATACAAGCACTGGTGACTCTGAAAAACACAGGCAGAGAACCTCTTCTGCTCCTCCTACACACCAGGGGAGATTACTGACCACTTCACTGCAAAGTAGTGGTAGAGTCGTAAAATTCACTCAGGTGTCCCACCTGTGATTGGAACACTGAGCTAAACAGTTCCAAGTAAATTAATTCTTCTAGAATTCTCTAAACTTCTGTAATGATCTTAGCAACTCACAAGCTGTCTCCCTATAGTTCCATACATCTAGAAGTTTTGGAAAAACAAAACAAAGAAATCAAGCACATGAAACAACATTTAAATGCATCATTTATCTTAACTGCTGAAAATTACTGGACTGATAGCAAGGGAACAAAGAATATTATGGAGAAAACTGAATTATAGTCAAGCTATCTTTGCACTCTCTGAAACGTTAACCCTGACCTTTTTGTACAAGATCATGTCCTAAAGTCATGTTTGAGGCTACAAGCCAGGGAAACAGCCAGTGATAATTGCAACTTTTGTTAGTATGAATGTGTATTTAAAAGACAATGGGGTATGCTTGCAAGACAAATTATGCCAGTTTATGAGAGATAATAACAGTTGGGTGCTTGGCATTCACAGACTGCACTTCTGAGTTATGTGCACAGCACCAGACTACACACAAATCTGTAAAGCTGTTTCTGGATCCTAAATCAAGTCACTGTCCCTTCAGTCAAGGTGACAAGAGTTCATCACACATAAAAGATGATCTAATTAATGATTAGTGAGAGCAGGGTTATTTCTCACCTTACAAGGAAACTCAAGCAGGTGAACTGTGAGAGTGCACTGCCAACAGTTCAGAGACAGGTGCTATGACTATTTTTAGAAACAGAACACTGCCAAAGAAAAATACTCAGGCCAGGTTTGGAGTGGGGATTGGAATAGCAAATTAAACAAGAAGTGTTATTTGTGCACTGAATCCCTCTTTGTAGTCTCCTGTTTTCTACTACAGACATGTGAACACCATCAGAAAACATCAGGAAACACAAACCCGTGCAGAGCCCCATTCTGTACTCCCTCAATGTGCCTGCTCTTCACCCAGAGGGACCTACACCATTTATATCTCTGGTTGGTCACAAGGGAATAATAGAACTGCTTCTGAGAATATTACAAGTACAAGAACTGGGATCACAAACAAGATTAATGCGCTCTGAGGTATTTTACAATAAAGCAAGCAAAAAGCTCAATTATCCCACAACTTCTGAATGTCAGTCTACAACATCTAGATCTCCTTCACACTGTCTAGGGAACGAGTCAATGTCCAAGATAGCTGTGGTCCAAATGAAGCTGGTCAAAGGGGCTTCATCTATCCTCATTATTGGAAGGGGCTGTTTCTCAACCAAGCTATTAACTTATGAACTCAATTGACAGTAATATCCCTTGTCCCTCCACATGGGTCCACAAAATAAAAGATTATATTGCAGGACTGCAGGAACTCCACCAAGATATGTGTGGAAGACAAACGTTATAAATGAATAACTGGGGGACACCATAACTTTCAAGGGCAAAATTAGTTAAGATGTAGAAAACAAGAACACTTACACGAAATTAACTTGCACAATGCATCTCACAGGGTCAGCATCACTCTTTCCTTTCACTGTGAGTAGATTAATATTGTCTTTAACCTAACCAATTGTGTGCTTCTTGCTTCCCTGATAGCCTTGCATGCTCATTAACACAGAATTGATTCTCTCTTCTGGCCTCTGTTACTCAATCACTCGTCAGTGTTATCTCAGGAGAGCACGTAATCATTGTGGCTGAAAGGGTCAAGTTTGTCTGCTTGGCATATTTAAACATGCCCCTTGTAAGTGCTGTCTTCAAGAACAAGCAGCTTGGCAGTGCTGCCTCTGATGAGATGCTGGATTGTCACAGGATTATCATTAAAAAGGGCCTATTTCACAATCTGCTGGCAAATATTGTTTATACTGTTAAATTCTAGAAAAATACAGACAAGTCTACGTTGGACTTGAGGGTGCCTTTCTTGTTCTAGCTGTGGCTTTTTTTTTCCTTTTTCAAAAAATCATTTGATCAACAAGATTGTTCATGCACTGAAGGCTATTCCACCAGAGTAATTTCCTCTGGCTTTCCTCCGAAGAGTCTGCTCTTCTGAAATTAACTGTTTAATTACAAAGTTTCTGAGAGGTGACAAGAACTTAGGTAGAAAGCTAAGCAAACATGGTATCAGAGGCATCTTGAAATCATGATCTGGTTATCTATCTTTTATTGCCTGACAGAACACTGTGGAGAAAACCCCTCTCTATGGATCATGGAGTTTTATAGGCAGGTTTAAATCAGACACATTCCTAATGATACTTTCCAGAATGTTATTTATGTTGAATATTCCACAATAAGATCTTACAAATAACAGGCCAAATAACACATTTAGAGCTTTGTAAATTGTTTCTGTCACATAGAAAAATTTATTTGAACAGGGAAGCCCCTTTCAGTGTTAGTCTTCAACAGCAAAGTGCCTAAAAAACATGACTGAAGCCCTTGGTGTAAAATCTGTGCCATAACACCCGATTATATCACTGTACAGTTATCACTCAGTTCAGATATTTCTGTCACGGATCATTAGCCAGGTGCTAAGGAGACAAATGGCAGCATTTGCCATGTGACAGCTTTCACTGTTTTTATACACAGAAGCATATTTTATCAACAAAGTACAAATATTTCTACCTTCCCAATTCATACGCTTCATGTTTATAACAATTCCATTAAGATGTTAAAGTAAGAAGTTTTACCAGAAAAAAATTACTTTCTAATACACAATCACTCAGAGTTTAGAACTCTAATTACAATTCAACTGCCATAATGGCATTTTCCAGGGGTAGTTTATTTTCCTTGAACCTCAAATTTTTTATTTGATTATATAGCTCTTCTGGAACCAACCAGTTAGTGTTTTAAGGAGTGGTCACACAGCTTAAAGTAGTAGCCACCACCAATTTTCAGTGGCTGTTTTCCTTTACAGCATTGTATGTCAAATAACAGACCAATGCCATCTGCTAAGTCTTTTCATTTTGCACCTGCAGCTAAGGGTTGGAATAAAGCAGACTGTAAAATGGAGAACTGGATTGGTTTTAGGATGGTTATATGGGTCAGGTATGGTGTGAGCACTTGTAGTGGCATTACGTCATTTTCGCTCTCATTCCGTCACATTAAAACACCGCCAACTGCTCTGGGACACCACAGCTTGTCCAAACCATTTGAATATTCTACAACTTGGAAACAGATGCTCTAAAATATTTAGATATGTATTTTTTTCAATACTTAAAGCCATGATGGCTTTTAGGTATACACTTATATATGATGCAAGGAGAGAAATGTGTCTCCTCCTCAGGTGAGGTTTTAAAAAATCCACTAAACAAAACCCAAAGACTTTGCCAGAATTTTGCCCCAGAGGGGCTGGGGGGGGGGAAAAAAGGTATTTTAAAGGCTTATTTGACTTCTCATTATCCTCCTCTGACTCTGTTAATGATAAATTTGAACCTATTTTCCCCTTAGACTGGCTTTTTCCTCCCAGTTCTTATCGCAACTCCAGAGCCCTTTGTTAATTTTTTTCCCTTTCCTCTGCTCAACTATTGCAAAAGAGAGTGAGCAAATGACTTTCATGAGTGCCTGGCATTTGGCCGATATCAAACCATGGCAAGTAATGACAGACAGCAGATTTAGCACCTGTGTGCCATGTAATATGCCTCCAAAACAAAGCAAATATATTAATTTAAACTGCCTATCACAAATTAAAGAATATCCTCCTAAATAACCCTGGAAGACTCTTCAATTATTTTTGGTAGTATACGATAGAAAAAGACACAGAAAAACTGGAGGAGATTTTGAGGAAAAAGAGAATTAAGAGGAAAATAAAAATCAACTATTTCTTGAGACGATTAAAGAAGGTTATAAAATAAAACCAGAAAAAACCACCACAAGTATGTGTTTGGGTAAGTGATGGCTAAGAATGAATTATATACCAGGCATAACACATCCTTCGGCTATTAACTTCCAAGTGGGAATGAACTACTTAGGGTGGTACTCAATGCATAACTAGAAACAGCAGCATTAGATTATGTCAAAGAAAATGCAGGATATGTATATAGAAATACTCACTGACAGGAAAATAAGTTAGTTCTTGAGAGAAGCAATAGGAACTAAACATCAAAAAATTGTAAGACAGTTCAACTCCAGTGCATTAAAAATTATGTAATATAAGAGATTTTCCTGAGGATAAGTACTTACTAAAATCACACTAATTTTTACTAAAGTGTAAGCAGGCTCCATCAGAAGGTATCTTATTTCCAACTGCTTGGCTTGTTAAGGTACTTGGGAAATGAGCACTCTCTGGATTTATGACCACTTTACAGTCATGAACATTTTCCTAACACTCACATTTATTACTGCCCTTGGGATTGTAAGTAAATAACCTTCTCTCCTAACGTTCCAGCCAGTTAGTAAAGATGGACTGATGTCCCAATGCACTACTGTGGTTTCCTACACAGAAAAGATATATTGCTGAAGATTAGCCCCTAAAGAGAAGTTTAGAATTATTGTGGTTGTTGGTTGTTTTTGGGTTTTTTTTTCACTGAAGAAATTGTTCCCTGCTATTTGAAACAAGTTTTACATCTTTTTATCTAGCAAGAAAAATGAGCGTCAGCTAAAATAATTTAATTAGCAGGAAATTCACGTAAGAAAAGAAACGAAAAATATCATCCAGGTCTCAAAAAAAACATCTTACTAAAGCCTTCAAAGCATATATAAAAAACACCTATCAAGATTATTATTGATATCACATCAATATTGCAGATACTTGGGACTTATGAGATATAGCTTAACTTTTTTGATAGGTAGCTGTCATAAGTAGATATCACTCCTGATGTAAGTTTTCAGTATTAAATAAATAATCTTTACCAGCAGGCTGCAGTCAAGAAAAAGGCAGGTAATTCATTCAGTGGAATGACTAGTTCTCATTCCTGTCCTGTTTTTTCTGTTACCAAGCAAATCACATTGGCATGCCATGCTGTGCTTCAAGTCTCAGTGCCTTTGCACTCACCTTTCAAGAAATAGCTTTTCTCTAATAACTGATAGGAGCCACTGAAGTTATTTAAATGCCAAGCCTCACAACAGATTTTGATTTTGACAATCTAATTTCAAGATCTCTACAGATTAACTGGTAAGTTTCTCTAACCTCCCCTGAATCTTAATAACCTTGCAGTTTGTCAGATGAGCATCCCATAAAGCTTACTGTAAATGCGTGTTGTTTGGGCTCACATATCTGGATGTCCACAAGAAGGTGCTTTGTTACTAAATGCTATTTAAAAAAAAAAACAAACCCAAACATTATCTATGTGTATATACAAATTAATTTTTGAACAATACTGCGATGAATAGAGGTTAGAAAAGGTCTGGCGCAATAATATGGAAATGGACTGGTTGTCATGGTGAATAAAGTGGCAAAGAGTGAGCTAAACATGTTTCATTTTATTTAAACTGCTATTCAGATACCCATGAAAGCATTTTTCTGTTTGGAATAAAAATACCAGAGGCCTACAAAAATGGATTTCATTGACATAAGTACATGCAATATAATGTAAATATCTTTTAACCTAATGCAAAGTAATTACCATTTTAATATTAAAACAATCTCATATAGGATTGAGAATTTCTCACCAGAAAACCTGCTAGATCAGTAAGTTAGCTAAAGCTAAACACAGCATGCCAGTGTCCACAATATCCCAGGAAACAGATACTAAACCTGTAGCCACAGCATCTTGCCTTTCAAGTCCTTAGTAGAAAGCATCAAGTGCCTCATTTTTCTGACAAATAAACCTTTTGAACTAATGCTATTTAGAAGCAAGTACTATATTCTTTTCCAATGATCTGATCTATACATCAATTTATAGATGATAATTTAGTGGGAGTGCTATTGGACAAGGTAAAGGATGCATCTCTTAACTGCCTTTGATATGCCTGGAGAGAGCTGAAGTGTTTTTGCAGTCTTGATCCTATGCTACAATGGCTCTTGCTGTGAGTCTTCTTTCTGCCTTTTCACTGAGAATATCCAACAACAGAAATATTTCTCTCAGTCAGTTCTAAATGCCAAATCAATTATTGAAGTTATTCAGTGCTACAAGAATATCCTGTGTTTTTCACAGTTTGGTAGTTCAACTTCATGCCTTTTAACAGTACCTATAGCACAAGATTTGGTCTTTTCATTTTCTTCCAGCTGCCACTGTCAAAACATGAGTGTATCAGAGGCAGTGAAATGCCAAGCACATTTGGGAAAACAAAGAATGTTGCCAAAGATTTACTTAAGTACTGCATGCCGTATGAAGCCATCAGTTCCTGCTGACAGCCATAATCTTGTCACTTACTGTTGTTTCATATAGCCAGGGCTTTGCAAAAATCTTAATTCACTTGAGTTCACATTGGGGTAGTTACTGTAACTACAGAGAATGCTCCAGCTCCTGGTGAAGAGCAAGGCCTTGCAAGTAATTGAATTACTTTTATTTGGGCTGCGTTTCATGCAAATTTGTGCAACATAACGGAAATAATTACAAATTAGTGACTTAAATGAAAAATCTCTATAAGAACAGAGAACAACGTTCTGAATCAAATATGAGATGCATAAGTTAACAAAATGAGAATTGTAGTCAGGTGATCAGCGTGAAAGGAAAAAAATAATAACAAACACTGCAGCAAACCATTTTTTGTGCAGAAGAGATGATGAAAGTAATTTCTGTATGAACAAGAAGTTTCTCCTGCCTAGTTTTGGAGATTCAATCCTCTGATATTAGATTATAACATCTATTTTCAAGTACTTAAGTGTATATTTAAAACCTTAATCTCTCCCTCCCACCACATCCTCCTTTAAAAAAACAACACCTATGAAACTGCCTGGGAAACATTTTCTAATTATATGGTACATTCTGAGTATAAAGAGGGCATGACAGACTTAAATACTATATAAAATTTTCTCAGATAATTTTTTTTGATTACTAGAACTTTCAAGCAGGCCAAGAGTTAAAAATTCTAAGATATAATCTCTTAACATAGACATCTGAAGTAAACATTTGATTTCTCTGAATGTTTGGATGATTTGTTTGAAGCAGTACATTAGATTTCCGCTCACAGTTTTGTATCATTCCACTGGCTTCTGAACCACCAAGACTACAGGAAAAAAAGTAAAAATCTTGACAACTAAAGGAGACATGACATAAACAAAAGTTGGATAGCACAATCAAAAGACAAAGCAATGTTTTCACGGTGACTTCTGACCTTAACATCATTCTGAGCTCTTTGCAAAAATGCTGCTGAACAGACAACACTATTATTACACCTTTTTTCTCAGTGCAGCAATAGAATATATTGCTGGATCCTCAGATCTTTTGGTCATGGAGAGTAAGGGCTGTTACACACAAAATTGTTAATTTTGTATGTCTCAAATATGTACCTGTATGTTTACATGTTGTAAATTTAAGAGCTATTTTAAACAATATAAAGCAATGACAGAAAATTAGAACCTTTAAGGTGCAATAGAACTGGAAGACTCTATACCAAGTTGGAGATGGCAAGATCCTTGGGCTCAGTTAGGATTTACTTATTTTGCAATTTATAGTGGATTTCTTTTTCCTAGTTGTGTTAATTTCCGAAAGGAATTTTTTGTTTCTGGGTATAAAGTAGAAGAGCTCTCTATCTTTGAGGGTGAAGTTTTGACTCCCCCATTCCCAAATATTTAGCTTCAAAATGTTATTTAAAAATGAGAAAGAAAAGAATGGGTCTCACATGCAGAGCTTTTTTTTGGTAACGAAATATTTCAAACTCTTTCAAATTATATTGTCTCCCATCTAGTATAACTTGATGCAGAAAAGCCTGACATATATCAACCAAAATTCTACACCTTTTAGGAAGCAGCACTTCAGTCAAAGTATTTTTCAGCTCTGCTGAGTGAAGGCTGTTTCAGGGAAGTTATCAGCTTCATAATCCTATAATCCTGAAGATGAATGGGAAGCCATCACTTAGCAGGTTACAAGCAAAGCCTATTGAAACACAGCATGCTCTGGCCACCATCAGTCACAGCTTAGAGCATCCAAAGGGGAATGACACTGCTGTACAACCTTGACAATAAATGTACATACTAACATATGTACACCCACAGAGCTTTTCAGGGCTAAGGTATTATTTCTCAAATTCAGTGCAGACTCACCGAGCTTAAGCTTCAGCAAAGGCAACAAAATTTTGACAGCTTGCATTTAGAAAAATGTTGGATTTTTGTTAGGTTGGGTGTTTTTTCACTAGTTAGATCCTCCGCTCAGGATTAAAAAAAAAAAAATCAATTTCTGTATGTACATAAGATACGTGAAATACAGAATTTAAAAAAGATTGTAGCTGGACAAGACATAAGGCTAACAGATTAGCTAACTAAGAATTCTCCCTGCAGGATCTCTTGCTACTGTGCTAAATTTTGCAAACAATGTTTCTCTTCAAGAGAAATAAACTGCTATTCCACCTATGAGATAATTTATGCTTTCTGACAACTGCTAATTCACTATTTGCTAGCAAGGAATAAGGAGCATTGTCAAGAACAGACACCACACAATGAAAAAGAAGCAAGAAAATAGTATAAAATAGTATGAATTATATAATAGTATAAAATATAAATCGTATATATAAATACTTTATATAAATTAAATATAAAATAAGCCAGTTTTAGTTAATTTAGATGAGTTACTGCCATTCAGCACTACCACTTAGCCTCTACCACTTGCAGATTTGATGAAACACATGAGAAAATCAATAAATTATTTTCCTATCCAAAACGAAAGAAGAGATCTTCCCCAAAACCCAGCTATTTGCAAAATTTTAACTCTACATTTACAAGCATCTGGTACCAACCTCTTACTACACTTAAACAATAATGGTTCCAACACTGTGGAGGGTGCTAAGCAGTACTCAGTAGCAGAACTTTTGTTGTCCAAAATTAATTTAAATTAATTTTATAGTCTCTGTAAAGAGTATCTGATTTTGACAATTCTTGTGGAAAGATGGCTTTCATAGGCTATCTCAGCAGCTCAGAAAAATAATCAGTCTATTCTACTGCAACAGTGTTATTATTAAAAACATCAACATTTCATTTAAATTCATTATCAAGAGAAAGCAAAATAACATATTTGAGGCAAACCATCAAAGCAGAAGTTGACCCTTTGTAGCCATTAACATACTTAAAACAGAATCACATCACCACCAAAGCTTTCTATAGTTCCAGAACAACAAATTAATATGTGATCTTTCCCTCTCAATGTCTGACTCTTAAAGAACTCACAAAAAGTCATAGATTAGCAAGGTTAAAACCCTAGGTTTTTTTCTAAGTTGTCGCCTCATGATTTCCTTACTGGCAAAATCTACAGTGTCTGGCAGCCCTACAACAAATTATCAAAAGGAATCATGCAGAACTCAAAGTAATCAAGTACTCAGGACAGAAGCAGTGGCTCAGAGGCAAGGCATTACATCTTTGGTGTTTGCTCAGTCTTAATCTCTTGAAATAAAAACTTGAAGACCAGTGAAGGAATCATTTTACCCATTATTAATGATCTTATTTCAGAGACATACTCAAATCTTAAATTAAGATTCTATTGGAACATATATGAACAAAAATATGCCACAAACAGCTTTCTATTCATCCACTCAGAATCAGGTCTATTTGCTTTTTTTGACAGATGGGAAATTTTATTGCTCTTTGGACTTATGAAGCCAATTTAGCTCCAGTGAGGGAAATGGAATTTTGTTGCCCAGTCCACAAATATGTTGCCACTTATACAAGGCAGTTTTGTTTAACTTACGAAAAAAAGTTGCCAGGAATTGGATGTCCTGTGGGGTTTCCCATCCAAAAAAGTAAAAATAGGATTAACCCATTTTGATTTTAAATAAGGAACAAACAAATCGTGATCTGAAACAATGTTGCAGGAAAGTGTTTTGTTATAAATTTACAGAGCTCCTTGTAGTGCTACATTTTAATGTTTGCCCCAGCTGCGTGAATGCCTGTTTCCCAAGCCAGTGTTTCAGGTACCATTTTCAAATCCAGTACAACTTCATCAATGTCATAGTCAAAAACAGCCTCCAGAATATATTTGGTACTTTATATTCTAGTGGGCTTTAAAACTTTGTTTAAAGGCTTCAGTCCTTTTTTATTTTGGAATTTAATTTAGCCATGGAAGGTTAATTAGTCTTCAGATTTATAATTAGAGCAGTGAGTCAGCTCTTGTCATCCTGTGGTATGGCCAGTTTTATAGTACTCTCAAAAGAAGAGAATGCAATTTATAATTTTATGCAAATACCCTAACAGCTTTAAATTAAATGGAGATGGAAATCTTTTCAATTCTTGTCTGTGTAAGAATCCAATGTAAAAAAATTTCATTGGAAGCATTAGCAAGAATACAAAGGATTCTTTACATCCCTTATATACATTCTTACATCCCTCAAATATGGGGAACTGTTTGCACAAGTGGGGAATTCATTCCCAAAGGGAGGGGAAGGCTGCACTTTCTCTGAGCAAACTGTTGTGCACTGTTGTTTACACAGACTTCAAATATTTCCCAAAAACACAGTAAATTCATTGGCTTTTTTTAAAGCATTTTGGTAGAGATTGCCCACAACTTAAATATTTTCACTGAACTGATAATTAAGTACTTCAATAAGCTTATTTTGCAGGAAATCTTCTTGTAATTTAAGCAGAAAGGAAATCAGTCTATTGTCAGAATTGTTGGAATTGAAATCCAGTGTTCAATCAGATCTTGAAATTTATCTATTTACCATAAAAGATCAAAATCCTCAGTTATACTTCTATCTAATATGGTCCAGTTTATTTCAGGTCACATTATATAATCTACACAATATAATAACATATAATCTACAGACAATGGATGTATTCCTTATCAAGAATAGGCCACTAAGATTCAGTAAAATTATGGTTGAATCAAAATGATAAAGTTATTCTTTCATCAGATGTAATGTTATACAAGCAGAGGAGAATATTTATGCTGACAGTTGGGTCTAACACTGTATGGGGAGAAATGTCTCTGGACATTCAATTATTGTTAATGTCTGAGACTGTCCAAAGTAAAAATTCAAAAAGACAAATGCAGAAGGATTTGGCAGATTTTTCCCACTGTATGCATTATGAATGTGTATAGATTGCATTTTTATATGTATTACATTTTTTAAATTTCCTGTAATAAACTTGTGCTAGGAATACTTATCTCACCAGAGTTTAACCAGCTCAGCTGCCACTCTAAGTGTCCTCTACTGGAAAGAGAGAAGTGCTTTTTGGGAGTGACCCACTGCATCCTGCAGACCCAAATCACTGATGAAGACATTCTTCTCCCCACTGACTATTACAGTGGGAGCCTTGACTAAATGCTTCATTTGTGCATGTCTAGAAAAGACATCTGAAAAATGCAAATTTCTATTTAAAAATTATTTGGGAACAGAATACTAACTGGTTTAATTGATGAAGGCCATTTGGAAATGAGAAAGCACTGAAGCAGAATTAGTTACAAATACAACTTTGGAGATTATGGAATTTCAACTTCTTCAGAATTCATTTTCTCTACCCCTTAAACTTGAAAATAATGAGTCCCTGAAACAAAGAATTTGCTAAAAACTAAAAGTTCCCTGATAGCAAGAAACTGACGGTTAGTTTTCAGACATCATGTAACATTTCTTCAGATAACTCCATAAGCAATGTGAAAAAAAATATCATTATAAGACAGTTCTCAAAACAGAAGTACAGTGAAAAGATATTTTTCTGAACGTAATTGATCAAATCTAGCTGAGAGGAAATGTATTATGGCCTTAATGTACAAGAAAAAGTGCCTGTACACATGTCAGCTTTCATGCAAAATTTTGAAAGAAAGGTATAACTACAGACACATCCTGAACAAGCAGAGATATCTCTTTCAGAAGGATTGCTACAGATGATGTAGAAAGTGGATGATCTAATGATCTAACAAAATTATCCTAAAAGTTTTGCATTATCAGTCTGGAGATAAGTACTCTAAAATGGAGCAAAATTGTACCTCCTGAAGTCACTAGTGTTGCACAGTGGGGACTGGAGTGCTATCGGATCTACAGAAAAGCAGATAAAATGTCACCATTATGCTTCTACATTCCGTGAAGCAGTGACAAAAGCATTATCCCTTCTAAAAATCTTAGTGCTTGCTGACTTCATTTTGCCTCCAGATACTGAAGGGTGTTACAAGACTCATCCAAGGATTTTCTCTCTATGGAATGCTCAGCTGCATCACACTTAGGAATGAATGCAAGTGAAGGTCTGGACGCTAAAGCCCCAAGTGAACAAGTCTGGTCCCCTCACTCCCCTCAGCTATGACACAAAGAGGTTACCTTGCTTACTTGTAACAAGTCACAGCAGGGACATAAAGAGCAAACACATAATGAATTAAAAATGCTGGACTGAACCTATGTCCACAGAATTTTGCATTCCACCCACAAAGGTATTTCATAACGAGTTGCCACTGTGTTTCTGTAGCACAGCTGCCAGCAGAGATAAAGCCTGAAAACTTCTGTACTAAAGCTCCTGCATTTCTTTGAAATGGAACTTTCTCTACTCTCCTGAAGCGACCACATTTTACCTACCTAATGTTTTTGATTCCATAGGAGAACTGCTGGAAACACATGCTCTAGGACAGTTTAGGGCACACATAGTAGACAGGAATTGTTGGGAAGACAAAGAAAGGACTTTCGTGTTTAAAATGTGTTTCAATTTTTGTCCATCTAACCCTTTTTTCCCCATCTCTTTGACTGAAATAGCTTTATTTCTTCTCTAAGCTAAAGTATTATTTGGATGAAAATATAACTGACAGAAATGGGCTCTTTGTGGAATAAACTGACTTCATGGGCAAAAATCTGCATGCCATATCTTTTTATATCACACTGACAATGGCCACATTTCAATGACATTTCCAGCCTGCCTAGTCTCATCCATACCAACAATTGGTTTAAAGTTTCAGGTGTTGTAGCATGTTGGCAGCTGAAATTGTTGGAACTCAGAATGCAGAGAATATTTCTCTGCATGCTTTAAAGCATCCAAACCCTCTGACAAATACCACTTTTAACCTTTGTCCATGGAAAGGGCTTCCTAGGATTTGGGATGAAACAGAATTTTCAAGAACGTAAATTAGATAGTAGCATAATATGCAATTTATCACAGGTTGAGAAATTTAGATTTTTGGGTTTGTTAGAATGGTAAGTAGATGAAGACAAGATGGAGGATCCTTGTCATTTTTAGGCTTCTTTCTCCTTCTTCATCTACTCCATATTCTGCAGACAATTGGTCAGAATTTGCCACAGTGCAGTGTTACGTGAATAGAAATTTAATTTAGTTATTGGTAGAAAAGTAGAAATAATGTACGTTCTTGGTGATAATTGGGTGAATTATCTTTAAGAGAACTTTGATTCTGTGTGTTTGAGACTCTTTGGTGTCTTCTCCCTCACGCTAGGCTGGTGTACAGCCTGGAGTGCAGAAATTGCTGATAAGAAAAGAATAAACAACCTGGAGAACGAGAAGAACCAAGAGTCCTGTTTGCCTTTTTACTTAACAAGGACTGGAGAAAAAGGCCTCCCCTGTCAGGGGAGAGTTACGTAGGAGTGGAAGAACTCCAACAGAACTAAAGACTTTTGTTGTTGTTTTTGTTTTGTTTTATTTTTTTATATAACAACAAAAGGACTATTAGGAGGAAAAGAATAAAAGACTAGTAAGAACTGTCCAAAGGTATAAATATGGTGAAAGAGTGCATTACAAATAGCATCTGCTGAGGTAACTCAGCTAATTCTACAGTTCTGTGAATCCACAGGATAAACACGTTCATTACAGTGGGAATGTAAATGGAAACATAATTATCCTTATTAATCACTCCGAAACAATTAAAAATGTTGAAAATATTCCTGCGCCAGGAATTTTGGGCCACAGAGTGCCAACGTTTTGCTCACTAATGACTTATTTTTATAGCTATATGCAGTATTAAATGGCACATAAATGAAAGGTTCTGAAGTGACAAAGGAGATGTCATAATATTCCAACCATAAATGTCAAAAGGAACACCATTCTGCTATTCCTAAACATTTTCCTCCAGACTACCTCAGGTCTGACTGATGGAAGCCTTGCTACTTCTGTTAATGACAGTAGAAGCAAACAGCAGATTTGAAAAAGGGACCAGTGGACAGCATTCCCAATACTGATTTCAGAGAAATAACTGAGGTGTCCGAAGCAGCAGGGCAGTTCAGGTAACAGGGGTTAGTAATCAGCCATTTTCCCAACTCCAATGACTGTAGAAACAATCCAGACTTGCTGGGCCTCTAGGGTTGGCATTGAATAGGATACAGAAACTGGGCAATGAAAGTTCTGGATTCCCAGGAAACAATACAAGAAATCAGTGGGAGAGAGAGACAGAGAGAGATGGGAAAGGGGAAAAACCCCAGACCTCACTCTGGATGAACTCATAACTCTGGAATAACTACATAGCTATCTGGATTTTAGAACAAGAATTTCAAGGTTATATTCCTACACATATCCTAACTCTGAAACCTGGCAAGTATTACAGGATGTGAGTATTGGCTAGTGAGTATAATATAAAGTAGCAATCCATCCTGCTGCAGTATTGCTCATGTTACCAGCATTTTTATTTTTTTTTTTTTTGCCTTAGATTTCAGCAGCAATTTTTATGCTAGCTGGATTTTACCCCAAACTTATTGGAGAAAAGAGAGTGTCTAACTGTGCAACACTGTGCTGCAGTAGATAAACCTGAATAACAGGAACCGGAAAGCAGACAAGCAGGATGGGTTGTGTGTCTCTGGTTATTTCAGAAGCAGTTACTAGGTATCTCTTACAGCAGGCTTGCAGTCTCAGCCTGTGGGAATGGCTGCTGGGAACAAGACAAATCTCCGGGATATCAAGGAATCTGGATAATTTTTAAATTTCTCTTTCATTCAACCTAATTAATTCCAGTCTCATACTCTGCAGACTTATGTCATTCATATCTTGAATTAGTTTATAATTTAAAAAGTATTCCATTTACTTTTGGAATAATTTAGAAATTTCCCATATTAAAATTTTTGATATAAGTTACATTCCAATGAAACTGGAATGTCTTATATTTCTAGAATATTCCAAAATGGGGTTTGGAATTCAGTTGTATTTTTGGGGCCTCAATCTGACCCAACACCATCCCACTGACTAACTGATTTCATTTCACTGCTATGGCATAGTTTATACTTATCACACAGAGTAATTGTCAGTTGATACTGCTCATATACTACTCTACATCTAGCAAGAATTCTAATTTTTTCTTTCAGTCCTCTTTGTGCATTTCAAACAGTATTCTCATGGAAACAAAATGGTCAGTTTTAAAGGCTCTGGCAATAGAATTTCTACAACATTATTTCAGGTTTTATATCCATATCATTAACCCTTGTACAAGTTTCCAGGCTTTTCTACCTCATGGACTGCTCAAAATTCAGCAACTGTCTTCAGCCTCATAATAGTTGCATTTCTCCCTCATGTTCTGCACTTTAGCACCCTCTTAGTGGCATTTTCTATCCCTTTCTGATACTCTTATTTGCCCTTCTTTGGAATCTTTTCTCCATCAGATATCAAAACTGTCAGTGTCTTCTCAACTTAATACCTGACTACTTTAAAACCCTGTCTCAAACATCTTCTAACCTGACCAAATAACATTACTGATTTTCTCTCAGCTTCTCTGTGAAACTGAGCCAAGTGGCAGCTTCAGCTTGTCAAAGTTTGCTTGTGCTGTCATCCAACTGTGTGACTGCAACAGAGTTTGCTTCTCTCTTTTAAAACAGAAAATTTGAGAGAGGGTGGAAGTTTTTTCAAGGGATCTGGTTTATCTAGTCCACCATGCCACAACTATTTGGATGGTCTTCTGCTCACCTTACCTATAGTTATTGGTTTCCAGAAGGGACTTGGTTGTGTTCATATATATCCCACATAATTTCTGTGGCCCAGCAAAAGGTAATTATAATAACATTCTTTTATTTGGTTCAATTGCCTAAAATTGCAAAGGTTTCACATTGCAGCCTGCAGAAGTATTTGTTTAGGGTGGCTCTTTGAGTGGGTGTTTAGCAGCCCAGCTTTGAGGCAGGAAGGTGTGTGAGCAACTGCAACAGCATGTGAGGACAAACGAATCAGTGGGATCCAAAGCACTGCACTGTGTGAGTCCAGCACTGCTGGAGGAACCCTGCAGCCTCTGGGCAGAGACACATGGAGCTCCCAGACACACTGAGCTGTTCTGCAGGCAGCCCTGTGGCAAATTAGGCTCTGTAGGTGAGCAGATCTCAGGAACAAAGCAAAGAGCCAGGCTGACAGTGTAGGTGTTGCCTGAAGAACCCCACTCCAATTTCACATCTCTATAACCACACCACTAATGCTATTTACTGGAACACTTATTGAACTTTTTGGTAAATGAGCCAAAGACCTAAACAGGCGTGACAAAGGGACTACAACCAAGCATTACAGTGAGTCAGGGCACAATACGTTCCTTATAATGCCTGAAGTGTCAGTCCACTAATTTTCAGTTCCAGAGAAAATGTTCACTTAATTTACAAAAAATCCTGAACAACTACATAAAGCATCCAAGTTCCTGTACAAAACTTTTCAACTCTAGATAAGATCTAAACATATTTCATATTCATATTGTTTTAAGGTGAGTTTGCTATCACTGCATCTTATAATGCAATGAAGGAGTGAAATAACTGCTTTGTATACTCAGTAGCCCAAAATGTCAAGCAAATCTGGCTTATTATTCAAGAAGTTCTTCCATATGTGGATAGAAACGAGTTGGAAGAATGAAATGCTTGTATCTCCAGTCTAATGCAGGGCAATTCCCTTTCTAGGTAAGGATATTATTTACTAGAATGCAAGCAACAAAACTGATATTTCATGTTTTCGTCAAGATCAATGTTTTAAAACAGGAATTCTTTTTATGTCTTTTTTGCTTTCTAATTAATCCCTTACCAAATCAGATATATAGGACAAATAAGGGCATTGTCAGGGTTTTAAAAGAACTGTCTTTGTGTATTTGATATATACAGGAGTATCTTGTTGCACATAGAGAATCTAAAAGCCCAGTCATTCATGGTGTACCCATGGCTCAGTACTCCATTATAAATTAAATAGGTAATTTCAAAGTGTCTTTGTCACATCATTAAATTTAAAGCATTATCTTGCTTAGAAAAGCTCAGCCAAGTTCAACTGATGGACTGATGCTGAAAAATGACCACTTCAAGAAATTGCTTAAGTTATCTATTATTGAAAGAACATCTCCCCTTTAGAAGCCAAATAACAGATCTTCAAATTATGTGTTGCAATCTGCTTAAGATGGAATGAAATACTTGTCAATACAGAGTTTGCTTTTATTGTGTCATACAATTTGTTCCCATGGGTTTTGTAATATTAATTATTTATATTAACTGATAGCAATATGATTTAAACACTAGATACAATTTGAATTTTCAGAGTACAAAAGCATTGAGTTTTTAATAAATTACATGTTATTTGCTATAAACACTCTACAAGAAGCAAAAGTCTATATTAACTTCAAGTCTTTTTGTATTAATAGCACTCCTATTTGTTGCACACCACACTAATAGACAATAAATCCTCCCAGGGGAAACACTTCTTTGCAAAACAATAGCTTACCTCTTAAGTCATGTAAACAACTCTTTTATTGTTTCACCTCTAGCATTCATTGGATTTGACATACAAAAAAGTTTTGAGTAATGTTTATAAATTTGTTTGTCCATAGTTTTCAAAATGACAAAAAATAACTTCCTCAAGAATTCAAATGTAGTACATGGGTAAAACCCTCATATACATCAGCAGATACTCACAAATACACAGTAAAATGCATCCTAAATATAGCTCAACAATACAAACAGTCCAGAAAAGATAAAATCTCTAAGGGGGTGAATATTCTAATGTGCTGTGCTTTTAGTCACATTACTCAACCAGACTGTGACTAAGACAAATCTGCCCTGTGCCTCTTCTAAGAAATGACAAATGGAGTGGTCCTTTTCTAATCAATTTATGGAACTGCCAACATCAATTGAGCTCCTGCTTTCATCTCTGGGTACACAAGAGCTAAAGTTGTCCACTTTTCTTTCTGAATTGCTGTAAAATGGACTTAAAACATAACATTAATATGAGCTTGGCCTGATCTGCAGAAATGGTTGTGTTTTAAAATGACAGGAATCACACTGAGCATCCTTGGCCTCCTACAGCCTGAAGACAGAGCTTTGAAGCTGTGCCTTGAGTAGCAGACCTGGGATCTTTGTTTTTGGCCTCATTACAGAGACAGGGAACTCCCCCATTCCCTCCTCCATCCATGCAGATGTGCCAGACCCGAGTACACATTCAGGTCTTGATTTACAGCACACCATCCTGAGGCTGCTGTTGACTCTGGTACCAGAAGGAAGTCCCAAAGCTTCAGTTTAGAGATTCTGGGGATTTGATAACCTTAGCCTACACTCTAGTAAAATAATAAATCTCTAAACTAACAGGACAAGATGTTCTGGCCACAGCTGTAATTTTTTAGTGACTCAGAACAACAAAACGAGCATTCACTTTTAGCATAACCTGTTGGTATGTCCTAGAAGAGAGCAACATTTTTACTGTGCACAAGCATTGGCAATATCAGTTCAGAGCCTCCAAATGGCTAACGTGGTTGTACAACAAAACATTTGGCTATCTTTTGTATTGCAAAGAATTTTGCCAATGGGTTAACTATGATTCCAATTCTTTTTAATTGGTGTAAAGGTCATGAACTTCTTTCACATCCATGCTGAGTACACACTCTGTAGCTGCTACATTGAGTTTAATGTTCTTATTATATGGTTTAATTATATTCTCTTTCTTCCACCAAGACAAGCATTTGCAACATCCCAATATTTCTATGGAAAAGACTCTCCTTCACCTGAAACTTTCCTCTCTATGATCTTGGATAATTATGTCCTTTTCAAAACAATAATTTCTATTCTAAGACAAAAAAAATGAAATTTAAGTTATAGAAAGAAAAGTATATAGTATTTTGGTGCAATGAATTTTCCCACAACCATGATCCCTTCTCCTAGATTTTCTTTAGCATGTGCTGCCATTATTATGATTTGTAAACCAATGCTTATTCAGATATATTTTCATTTTTCTCTCAGAAATGTTATCATAGCTGAAACAAATCAGTGGGGAACTACAGATGCAGTGTAATACATTATCAAAAGATTTTGTAAACATCACATATCAGGAAAAACTATACATTAATTTGTGCATTTGTGCACAAGCTTTAAGCAACAGAACATGAAAATTTGCTTATTTTTGCTAACTATGAATATTTGCCTTTCAATATATGAGGTTCTTTGCATCAATTCCAGCCAAAGTAACTAGCTTCACTTGCCAGGTATGTTTGTGGCTTAATTACAGTTTCCTGCTGGAATCACTGAATTGGAAAGGTCTGTCCAGAAATTAGAGTGTGCATGTAAATCACAGACTTATCACCTGACCTTGGACTGAATACGTATGCTGAGATTCTGCCCTTCAGAATTCTGCCAAAGTCCTCACACCTATAACTGTCTGCTGCTGGGCATTTAAAAAGCATATAATTATGTCATTTTTGGGTTTAGCCTCCTTACACATTTGTTTTAGAAGCTGAACATAACATAATTACTGAATCTAGTAGGATGTTGTGAGGAGAGATATGAAATTTGGTATGTCTGGATATCTGGATTGAGGAACATAAAGGAATCTAACACAACTGAAGACCATCCAAATTTAAATCTTGGATCTTCTAGGATCATATACATGGTATGTGGAGAAACTAAAAATATGGTGCAAATTGCACATCTCGTTCACACCAGGATCTCCAGGTGTGAGAGAAAGAATGGGTGGTTTAGTACCACCCTCATCTCATAGGAGCCTGTGCTCTCAGGCAGTGCCACCACAGGAGAACTGGAGGGACAATGACAGCCAGAGGACTTAAAGCACAGCAGGATGGGCCAGTGCTCTTGTGGCCAGGGACAAGCACCCTGAGGCCAGGCTCCCGGCCAGGGGCTGGGGGTCTGCACCAGGGACAACCCGGGATGCAGCAGCCTGGAATTTGAGGGGATATACTCCTTCAGGAGCAGGCAACCTTCTAGTTCCTTTCTATAACCTACAAGATCCTTTCCCCATATTCACATCAAGGCCTTTTCCCCACCTCTCTATCTAGCAGCAGGGATCAAGAAAAATAGCTGGATGTTTGATCAAAATCTTAATTACAACATAAAAGCAAAGTGATTTGCAGTTTTCATCTCCTTCTCTGCAAACCATAATTGCTGAAGCGGCATTTCATAAGAGGATTCTGCCTGTGACTTTCAGACATACTGGCATTTGAAAGAGGACTAAAGATACACAAAGGCAACTCACAGAATCTCTCTGGAATTGCACAATCTGCCATTTTATTATTTACCCTTCAGTAGAAGCAGTGGAATAAAAATAACCCTAATCTGAGGGGAAAAATTGTTTATGAAAATCTGATTGTCTCCTCTTGAGCTTTTACTTCCTGCCAAGCACTTAGTTTATCCCGACAATTCTATCAATCATGAGTTTTTTAATTCTGGGTACCATGCACCAGAGCTGCTATGACAGAACAGGGAGAATAAAATGAGACACATGGTCCAACAGACCACAGTATTTTTCAGGAATATAAAGGCTGTGCCATTACATCACATGTTTTTAAAATAAAAATAAATAGTCTCAACAGGAATCTGCTGTTAACCAGTGTAAAAGATGCTTGAACCCAAGACCCTTTACTCTGTAGTGTTCCTTATGAGAGCATTTTCCAAGCTATGGACATAGAATATAATGAACTAAGGCTTCAATGTCCTGAAAATCCCATGGCTTTCATTTTAAAGTACTGATTCCACAAAGTCCACATTCTAATGATGTGGTGAAAGCAAAAGAAACTATAAAATAGCTCCTCATTGATATTAGAAAGGTAAAAATCAACAAACAGAAGCTAAGGCAGTTTTTCTAAACACATCTCTTCCCGTTTGAATTCAGAATTCAAGATAGACAGCACTCCAGTTGCATTTCTGCATATCCTCATTTTCTACAACAATAAGAAAGTGAATTTAATATGTGCCAGTAAAAAGGATAGACAATTTCAGGCAGTGGGACTCAAAAAAGAAAACCACCAAAAAAGCCCTAACACTGCACACTAAAGAGATCTGCAATAGTGTTTAAATTCTGTTTGAGTACACCATTCTCAGCTATGCCATGTTCCAGAATCTAGTGTTGTCATTTTAAAAATGACTAAGTATATCCTTATTCCTCACTATGAATCATCAGTTTGTATTAAAAAGGGGGAAAAAAAAGGCAAAATAAAGCAGAATTTAAAGCTTAGAGAGAAAGAGGGGGATGGGGACAGGGAGGAACATCTTGAAACAGCCCAAAGAATCTTTGATCTTTATTGTGATTTGATCCAATGATTTTTGAATTGCATAAAAAAATCAAAGTATCTTTTTTTATTTATTTCAATTTACTTGAATCAGTCCCTTAAAGTCTTGTCAGATAATTAATGCTTTGCAATGCAGTTAGCAAAACTTTTGAACAATATTATTATTATTTTGATTTTTATTCCTCTTTATTAGCTAAAACAATAGCAGATCACTGTCTACATTGTTAAATCTTGTAACTTCAAACAGAAAGACATATTCATGATAGGGTTTTCTTTTTAAAGCAGCCTTTGTTTTCAGGCCAAATTTCTGTGGGATGGTACTCAGCACATTCTAGATAAAGTTAGATCCTCCCACACTGAAAAGATTCCAAGTCAGGCAGGCAAAATTGATTGCTTATCATTTTTAGCATCTTGCCTCTCAATATTGAAAATTATGCACACAGTCTGCTAGAGAACTTGTCACTGAAAATTAGGTGAAGCTTAGGCTGAGAAAAGGAATTTTTTTTTGCTATGGAAATAATTAGTTAGAGGTACTTAAAAATAAGAAAACTTTTCTTAATTGTACATTACTAAATGCAATTTAATTATAACTGAGTAAGAGGCTTTCCATAGGCTTTTGGTGAAAACAATGTTAAGCAGCTCACTTGAAATATTTACATTTTATAATGACAAAATAAAATGGAAAATGTACTTTTCCAACTCCCTATAGGTTTTCATAATTGTAAATGTGTGCTCAGCTAACTTTATTACAGCTCTTTGGAAAATACTGATTCCACAATTATGTTCTTTGGCTCTTTTCTTGTGAAATGTTGGAAGAGTCAAATTTTAATACTTTTTGAAATGCATGTTTCATCCTTTGTAACCAAATTTAGTAGCAGTTCTGTCCACTAGTGTACATTAATACCAGAAAATATTTCATTTGTGCAGAGGAAGGATTCTGCATCTGTTTAGAGGCTGAACACAACATTCATGGGGAAAAGGAAAAACATATGGAAAGACTTCTTGCAGAGTTCTGCAAACTTCTGCCAAAGCTTCAAAGATTTGAGAAGAAGGAAGAATCTGTTTTGAGCCATGAGCGGAGTAGAATATGAAAAATAATGAAATCAGAAAAAGCAGGGAAAGAATAGCAAGTGTTATATATTTCTAAAAGTTAATTTTTAAATTAATTTTAATTCTGTTGAAATATTAAAAAGTAACTAAACATCTGAAGACTAAGAAAGACATTCTAAATGCCTATGGAAAGACTTAGGTTGAGAAAAATCTACAGACATTCAGAGCTTCAGCTAAAGGGAAGATGCAAACACAAATATTGATAGATTGTAATGAAGAATGAAAATCAACAAAACGCTGAAAAACTGGAGCAGGACAGAAAAGTACTTGAACAGAGACAAAGTTCCTTAAGATCTAGGACATTGTATCAAGAAAATCAAATGGATAAAGTGAATCTGTAGCTAGGGCCGTGTCAGATAACTAAATGAGGATTATATTCACCAATACTCCTCTACTGAAAAAAGTTAAGGGTTTAAAAATAAAAAAACCGTTTATAAACCAAATATCTAGGTACAAAACACCACTGAAACACAGGAAATACAAATCTAGTAAAGATTTTGGCTTTGATAAAAATATTTGCTACATAAGGTAGATATAGACTCCTATTCTATTGGTCAAAAATCCTTACTTTCTAATGCTTTATCCATATGCTTACAGACATCAGGGCACACAGTAGGTGAATGATGTCTTGCAGAGTGTCCCTGCACTCCAGGATTGGTAGGAACAGTTGGACTACACCTGCTTTCTCTGTATACAAATCTAAGGACCAGAGATTATTAAAAAAAAAGTATAGTATATATATTTTTTCATACATAATTCATTTATGTATATATGATATTATTAGACTAGTGCTATAGCTTTTTTTTCAATGAATAATGGTATGAAGAACAATAAAGCTGTAAGTTAATAATAGCAGTATATTTGTCAATGAATAATTGGTTTATTAGTAAACTATTATTATTAATAGTAAATTTTAAAGCTTCTTTTATCAGTTACATCTCTTAAAACATCTTTTTAAACAGAAGAGAGCCAGAACTGGATGTAACACCTACTTTAGTTAATGTTCTTATCACTACAACACAGAAATAAAAAAAATCAGTGGAAATGTCTCTCTACATAGAGCAGAATAGCAAAATCCAAAAATTCTAACAGTAAAATGTACTGAATATCTTTAAATTGTTTAAGTTTTGACCTTCCTTTATTACAGTACATCATTAAACTCTCTCTCCCCCTCAAATTAGGGACAATTAATTGTTTTCCATATTATGCTCTTTACTTCTTTCTTTTTCCCCCTCAAGGTAACCATAATCTGGTTCCTAGGGGCACTAAATTTCACAAAAAAACCCAAACCACAACCAACCAAACAACCAAAAAACCCAAACCCCAGAGAATTTAAACAAAAATTAAAACCAGAGAAACAAGCGTAGAAGTTTAAAACAAACTCATGTAGACAAGAAACAGAGCATACTTTTTCAACTGAAATCAGTTGATAATAAATAATAAAGAGATGAATGTTCCATTTCTGATTGTTTCCAGTTAAATAGGGGGCAATTTTAAGGAAGGTGCCCAGTTGTGTGTTACCTGAATTCAGGGATATGTGATTAAATATTTGAAGTCCTGTTGCACCAGCAGACAGGTGAAATAACATAACTATACCCATCCCTTGCTATGACAGAACACAGGAAAATGTTCTTTGGGGTCTGATCAAAAGACACAAGATTATGGAATCAAGAATAGCTTTTCATCAAGAAACAAATCAAATAAACCACTGCAAATACAGGTCAGTTTTAGGGGATATGTAGGAAAAATGAAGTATAATACAACATCTCTTTATCCACCAAAATGGATCAAATAAAAAAAGTAACATGAAGCATGTTGTGATTATGGCATTCAAAGAATTTGGGATGGGGTCTTGAACCTGTTTGTAAAGATATCTTTAATAAAATAATTGGCCCAGTTTTAAAAACATCATCTCCAGCATCCCTGGGGATGAAAAAACAGTTTCCATTGAAGAGACAAAGTAGCAATGCATTTAAAGACTGCCAATCACTGAAATTGAAGACATCTACAGCTGCTCTTGGCAATTTTAGCCAAATATGTTTGGGTTATGCTTATATCCCTTCAAGGAGATAATGTTCTGGAAGTATCATGTCATTGATAGTTGTTTCTCTTGTCAGGAGAGTAAATAAAATTGCCTGGCAGGAACTGCTCAGCACATGAGCTTCTGCTTGCTAGTCTCCTCTTCTTGTTTGTATCTTTTCTTGGGTTTGCCCTGACAAAATATTGAAATTGAGGTTCTATGTGCATTTTTATGTAATTTTAAAAATAAGTAGTAGTTTTTTTCTTCATATTAATGCATACAGCTTTATTTGGAACACAGCATGATGTATTTTTTCATTCTTTTTCAGTTAGCTTTCAGGTTTAAGACCTATTAATAATTTAACAGTAGAAATTAGAGTTTAGAGAACAGGAGAAAAAGCCTATAACATGGTGAATATCAGAGATCCCAAATTCACCTTGAAATAATAAGAAATTTACATTGGGCTGACATTTGGAGGTCAGTCTAAAGGGCAGCAAATTAAATTAATGAAAGATTATGAAAGCAGGAAAGACATTTAGGATAGAAGCATCTCTGGGGACTGAGAAACAATGATTTTAATTCTTCTGGCCAAGTAGAAAGTGAAGCAACATGTGGTGAGAGAGAAGTTGGACTTAAAGCTGATTATGTCTGTGAATGAAGCAATTGAGGAGGTAAAGCTTATAAAATAAATGCATGCTATGCATAACTGCAAAACTAATTTACAAATTATAAACCCCCACCAAAACAGCACTACTTGGTGTTTAGCTCTTTAAAAAGCCCTCTAGCAATAAAAGCCCTTAAGCTCTCAATTTGCTTTTCCTCTCTCTCCATCTTTTCAAAAAACATATAAATAAAGAATTTAATGTTCTTAAAACGTTCATGTCACCTGCCTTTCTCAGTATTTTACAGTTGTAATGACTACTCAGTATGTTCACAAAAAAAAACCCATAAAGATTGTTCTACTGGAGTCTTAGACTGAATTTTTCTTTATGAAGGAGTCAGTTAAGAAATCTTACACTACAATTTTAATTCTAGATTTTTAGTTTCTTGAATTGTTTCTGAATCAGCATGGGGTTTTTCTTAAACATAATTAACATCTGATGCAGACATTAAAGGATGGTGATGTACTCTGAGATTATTTTTTTCCCCTTTGAGAAACTTTTTTTCTCATAGACCATGCTGCCTTTAATAAAGTTATTAATTCCAATTAAGACTCCTATCAAATGCTATTTAGAAGCCATCAATTGTAATATAATTCAAGAAATATAAAATCAGTGTAGAACATTGGATAAGAAAGAAAAATAAGGCTTTCTACTACTTTTAAAAGAAATACCTTTGAGCAGTTGGGATTCAAGTTTAAAATTATACATTAATATAATTTTGCCAGTAATTACTGCTTTTCATCTACTGTGATCTCCTTTGCTCTATAGTTAATTTTCTTGGCATTCCAGTGGATGATCAATCTGAGAAATATCGGCAATATATCCACAAGCAAAGTCAACAAAGCAGCTTTATCAAAAGTTAAAGGCGAGACTACTAACATTATAAAAAAGAAGCAGCATTTCATTATGCACGTGATCCTGAGTCACACCGTGAGGAGAGTTCAAGATTAACAGAGCACACACATTCAAAAAGAAAATGAACCAGCTAAAAGAGGAGCAGAGCAGCATCAGTCAACACAGCAACAGGATAAACACCCTTATTGAAGGTACAGCTGCTTCTCCAGCACATGTTTAAAGGACTACACCAGAACAGCATAATAGGAATGGCTCCTCTGAAATAATTGAGCTCTGTAGCAGCTCATTAGTTCAGCTGAATTCTTTTCTACTGGATTACACAAAAGATTTCTTAACAACAGTATCATTAAAATGACATTCTTCTCAAAAGAAAAAGTGGCAAAGTCAGCCACAATAGAAAACTGGTCTTGAAAAGAGCCTCATGGCTGTAAATAATTTGAACATAATAGGTGCTGTTTCCTCACCATCTCCTATGATTTTGTCCTTTCTGACTTCATACTAACCTTCATTTATGCTTGAAGTGCAGGTTTTGACCTTGGCTTCAAAAGAATGTTGTGATTCATCAGAGATTAATAAGATTCACACTTATTCTAACTTGTGCTTCTCAGAATTTTCTGATATAGCTGCTGCAGGCACCTGCAGCACTTTGGGGTATATTCTCTATGTTCTATTGCCACACATATCCCACAGGTCTGCCAGAAATAACTTTGGGGACTCCTAATTTCAGTGGGAATAACTCACATCTCTCCTTCTCTTAAGGCAAAATTAATACTGCCATGTGATACTGCACTGAAAGGAAATGCATATTCCATGGTGGGAATAAATGATTTTTGTACAGCTCAGGAAAAGAGGAAAGAAAACTTGACTCATGTTGCAGCAGAGCTCTTGTTAGGGGTAGGAATGAGCCAAGACACAAACTCTCATTTAACAACACTAAAAGGGTCCCAGTTTATTCTCCTTTCCAGCTCTGCCAGCCTGACCCTGCCTGCAGCAGCTCCTGCTGCAGGGCCCAGCTGCAGGCTCTGGTGCTGGTTATTCCCTGCTGCACTGGGACTGCAAGGATCAGTTTGCAGTCTCTGAGCACAGGCTTTTACCGAGCTGCACTCTGACTGCAGGCTCCAACTCCAGCACACCCACACTGA
>JAWWMU010000036.1:6768754-6782719 GCA_035048155.1 Cinnycerthia olivascens | reverse complement strand
TCCTCCTCTTTGGTAATTAGTGCAGCTGAGACTTATCAGGGGTGAGGGCACCTGTAGTCCCTTCTTCTACACCTACAGACTCAATCACAAAACCAATCAACTACTGTAGATGACACTCAAGACACATAGTGAAAGTGTTACATTTTTCTTCTGGACACTGTTTGGCAACATCTGTGTTGCAATTTATTGAATTTTATTTCATGGACATTGTAGAACTTAGAGTCACGAAGCAAAAACCTCCTTATTTTCTTAGTAGCCTGAATCACTGCACTTTACTGTACAGCTCAGATTGCCAGAACAGCCTCATCAGGGCAGTTCAGGTACCATGAAAAGTGTTTGATTATCCACACTATCCCCCTTAGAGCTCCACACTACCACATCTGAAACAGTTCTGATACTTGATATTTCCCTCAGTTACTTTACATATTTCAGAGCAACGCAGGCATATTATATCCTGTTTTCAGTAACATTCAAGGCTGGAAGACGTACAGAGATACAATATTCCTAGGCACGGGAGGCAGTTCTCCATGATTTTGAGGTTTCCTCCATTTAATTTTAAAAAAGAAGAAAGAATTGTCAAAGCAGAAGGGAGCATGGGCATGGGGTTCCACAAGTTTTTCTAAGTATTCCACAAGTATTTTCTAAGTCCCTAATTTCATATTGTCCTGGCAGACAAAATAAAGATTAGGTTTATTAAATTTGCAGACTAAGAGAGATTGCCACTAGTTAGGAAGATATGCTCAGAACTTATACTGATCTCAACAAAAGGGAGATTTGGTCTGGAAAAAAGATTCTATTTGAAAGAGTAAGATAAATACCTAGCAAGAATTTAAAGGTACATTAAAGTCAGCGTGAGCAACAATTCTGCAAAAGATGTTCTAGGGACTGTTATGAAGCCTTAGTTAAGTAAATATCATGATAATGAGTAAAATCAGCCACTGTATTATGGTATAGAAACAGAAATGTATGAGGCATGAAGTTGGTTTTCTGCTCTTGTGAGCAGAAAACTGATATTGCAACTACCCCAGCTAATGCCTTAGATCTGGTTTTAGGCACTGTCAGTTGGAATACCAAGAAGAGAACAGGAATAATGGCACCAGATTTAGAAGCAGGTCCTAAATGTGCTAAACTTCTTACACAGGGAGTTGAACAGATATGAGGAAAATATTGTAACAGGGTTCATAAAAGAGTGCTGGGGAGTGGTAAGGAGAAATCTCTTCTTGTCACTTGGTAAAAAACAGAAGAAATAATAGCAACAAATTTCAGGAAGGACTCAGGTGAGACATCAGGAAAAAAGCAGTAAGGACAATGTCTCTGTGAGCCTTCTTGTGAAGCTGAACCTCCATCCACTTAGGGAGAGCACAGTGACCTACACAATCTGTGAGAAGCAGCCTCACTGCAGACACTGCCCCAAGACAGGGAGAGAGAGGAGACAAAGTGACCTTCTGGTGCTTCTTTTGTACTGAAACTGAGTTGTGACTGAAGAAATGTGTGATTAAACCTTGTTCTCTTAAATAGGGGGGGCTGGTGTGGGAGAATGGAAGAAACCCCCTAAAATATAATGAGCATATGAGCTCCTCTACTATATCAAAGTGCACAGTATATCCATACATCTGTAAATAGACATCATCCCTAGTCCTGAAAACTGACCTCAGGATGTGAAACACAGATTCCAGGGTTACTTTAAAGTCACTTGTTTTAACTTTATTTTCAGAAACCTGGCCAGCATGATTCATGAATGTCTTGTGATTTTGAATATTTTTGCAGCATTACCATGGCAACCTGATGTGATAGAAGCAGTGAATATAAAAATATATTGCGACATCTTTTAAGAAAAGAAAAAACAATGAAAATAGAATATAAAATAATGGAAATTGTATACTTGCAACATTATATACATACTGAAATTCAATAAATGGATCCTGTGAAAGGACTAAGGATATATTCTTCTACTGCTGAATACAGGTGTAGAATTTACTTCTCAATATTGACACCAGTCCAGTAATAACTAGTTGAAATCAACAGACAAAAGTATAATTGAAAAGCAAGATGGCTGTTGGTTTCTGATCACCATTATGAAAGAAGTCTTTATCCATCCTTCACCCTCCAGGCAGTCATAAAATACAGATAACCATTATTCCTACTACTTAGCTCATCTGAGGACTTCTTGCTTGCTTTTAAGGATTAATGTTTGATTTAACTTCCCAACTTCCTCAAGGATTACTCTTTCTTTAAATTTCACTATTTTTTTCTGCTTCTTCCCCTTTCTTATGCACCATTACTCATTTTGAAAACAGGTGCTGGAGTTAGACGTGAGATTTAGACAACTCAGAATATTAATGGCAGAACATTTCCCTTTAATGTCTTAAACACTGTCTTCTGAGATTGTGGCTACCTCATTTTGAATTTAAGAGGTCTCAACTTATCCAATTTCTGTAACAGTTATCAAAAGTACTTCTGAATTTCAATTTCTCTAATCCTTCATTTTCTTTTAATTTCCCTGAAAGACAGAAAATAAGCATATTTTATTTTCAAACATACTTTTTGACCTTGGCCTGATCAGACCAGTTGTCTCATAACTACTACAACCTTCCATTATCACCTAATTTGGAAGTGGTTTTGTGTCTGGATCCTCAGTTTCAGTTGTGAACTCACTTTTAGTTGAGTCAGAACCAGTCCAGGCAGAGAGACAGGAACTTCTGTTGTCTAGACAGCCCAGATCCTTTCTCCTGTGAGAAAAAGTGGTGGTTAAAGTAGGGGAAAGAAAAGAAGAGTAATGATCTGGATTCAGAGACCTCCAACAGTTCTGCATCATATTTGCAAAAGGACTTGAAAGCCGGTCCTGCTTCTCTATTAACCACAGGACAGGTAGGTAAAGCTGACCCTTCCAATAATTTTTTCTAAGTAGTGCAAAATGTATTGAAGTGGTAGAATTACATGATGCTGACAAGTTTCTTACCTACTAGACACTTGGTGAGGATGGAATTCCCTCAGGAGATAGCTCCCACCTTGCCCCTTTTCCAGATGGCTCCATCCCTTCCCTGACACGCCTTCGGGTTGCACTGAATTAAACACTAACATGTTATAGATGAGTTTGCTCAAGGAATTCCTTCTCTGTTCATCAGTGATGGTTAATTGACCAAGAAATTTCATCTGTATATCAAAAAAACCCCAAATTAAAAATATTTTTCCAGAAAAGTTTTAAATTAAAAAATACTAATTCCAGGATGACTTTTTATTTTGACTTATAAGGCTAGTTCACTTTTTGTATGAAACAATACCATTTGCTTGAAAAATAAAATCTGAGTTTGCAAAAATTCTTGAATAAAGTAATGCAAAGAGCTCAGTGTTTACAGACTGCTTTCTAAGAGATGTTTTTGGTAGCAATCCATTTTTAATAGTCACAATATTATCATATTATTACATAAACTGATGTGAATCTTTTGCTTTGGCAGAAGCAGGATATCATGAATTCCATGGAGCTGCTGGAAGCTTTCAGGATCACAGAGAAGAAGCAAGAGGCTCCTGGAAGATCTGCCTGCTACTTTTGTACTTTTGTTTATATTATTTAACAGTTTACTGACTTCAGAGCAGAGATATATACATACTACTGCATTTTCCTGTTCCCACCTCTCCTCATACACGGGACAAAACAAAAATCTTTGCTCTTCCTGGCCTTCTGTGTTCCAAACTCAGCCTGATCAACTGGAATTACCATTTTCAGAGTCTTTCAGGGTTTCTGTATGGACTGGGAAGCTCCATACATCAGCTGTATCACAGGACTGAACAACTCCCCAAATGCCTATGCAAATCTCTCCTGCATTTGAACCGCAGCAAAGAAAACAGATCCAGAACAAATGCAACAAACCCAGAACACTTCTTACATACCACAGTCTTGGTATTGTTATAAAACCTGTCTTTATTTAATGAGAGTTTATCTAGTTAATCACCACATCTTGTCTAGAACATTCTCTCTTTTAATATATTGCAGCAGACATCTCATTCTCTTATACGGCTTCAAATAGCAAAAAGGAAGGAAAGCAACACTTACTGCAAATGTACAAAGCCATAAGCAAGAATTGTGCCCAGCCAGGAGCAGGTATTTTAACACTGAACTGCCTCTAGTCATGAAACTTCTGCATAAGTTAGCATAGTACTGCTTAAATGTTGACTTATTGCCTTCATGATGCTGTTACTCGTTACCTGCAGGGTGACTGATGCTGCTGCTCTCACTGGAATGGGAGCTGGACGTGTATCTGCTGCACAAGTGATTAGTGTCACTTGTGTCAGTGACACACATACCAGAGCAAAGTGCTATAGCAGGTAGATCAAAGTAAAAGAGCACAATGGACTCTGGAGTAGCACCTCCCTGCATTCACTAAAGGATCAGGGAACTTCCTGGCAGATGGAGGCAAGTACACTCATGTTATGGCAATTCCATTTTCCTAATGAGGCCATTGCAACAACATCAATATAGAGCAGCCCAGCTGGCTGCAGTGTCTTGTCTTCTATGATTAGGAAAGTGCAAAAACATTCCTTTTGCTCTGCACACTCTTCTTTGTCACCATAAAGACTTGTTCTCACATAGGATGAGCAAGTGGATGGCAAATTGTCTCCCATTTTTCAGATGAGAGTTTCTATATTCCTCTCTTCTCTAAATAAATTCACTACTTGGAGCTGATTTTGCCTTTACTGAAATACAATTAAGTGAAAGGTTTTTTAGAGAAAATTGCCAAAGCTGTTTTCGTAGAGTAGAATTAATCATCAACATTGTTCATTTGTATGATTCTATGGGAGATTATTAACTGTGTGTGGGCAGTCAGTGACTTAAATTATGGGACATTGCTGTACATGTATGTGGCTCACAAGTTTGTTACTTCCTCCTCTTTAAAATCCTGGCTTGTAGACAATCTCAAGGAGCCACTACTATTCCAATGTAACCCCTCAGTCCCTCCAAGGGCCTCAGAAGAGCTCTGAACATTTTTACAAGCTTGAAACCTCCCTTTAGCCCAGAATAAATAGGATGAATATGAATTAAACATAGACTTTTCCTGTATCAGACCAAATAGGCTGTATCTGGTGAATGGGCTAGCAGACCTGTCAGCTGGACATTTCAGTACAACACTGTTGTTATGTCCTCATAAAATTGTGTTTATAGTAAATGAACTTTTTAGAGATACATTCAGCAATATTTTCTCAGTTTATTTCCATTTCATTTCTTATTTATACTAGATTTATAACATATATAACCCATACATAATGTACATACTTTTTGCATTGTTTATAAAATAATTAAGGAGATAAAGTGCATTTTCTACATTATTCCCATTTATCAGCATGCCCCCAGTTCCCTTCATTTCAAATGTTAACACTATTATAATGATAAAACAGTGAGGGAGCATCTGGCTGGATTTTCTGAAGCAAATAGCAAAATAGGTTTAACTTAGGACTTCTAAGGTGCTACCAGAAGGTGGAGGGTGCACTGCTGTCCTCATGGATGCATGTACTGAATTTTCACTGTAGGAGAAATTTCCAATCACAGAAATCCCAAGAAGCTCAGGCTGATTACAGTTTGTTTGTTGTGCTTGACACCACAGGATAAATGAAAAGCTTTTTGGAAGGATACCCATTCCCCCTGGCATAGCACTCATTTAATGATGTTCACAGTTATTTTTACAGCAAAGATACTTGCTTATTATGAGCTATCACCGAGCTTGTGGTGCCATGGCTCTCACAAGAAATTGCCAAAATTGATACAGACTGCGTCAAAATCAAGCTGTGTAAATGAGCTGTGCAGGGAGCCGCATAAAAGCGCGCGTTAGGGATGGAGCTGGGGACGCTCGCTCTGCTCCGTGCAGCACGTACCAGTGAAACAGGAATACAGGGCTCTCACACACGTGTGTCCATGGCAACTGACAGACTATTTCCACTTGTCTCCAAAGATGTTTCCAGCATAAAGGACTCCATTGTAACTCACAGATAAATCCACACTCAGAAAGGATATCAACCAAGAGTATTTGTTAAACTTATATTCTGTTATGATAGGGGCATGGGACTTTGTTTCACAAGCCTTATGGCAGAAAAAAACAATGGCAAGGTTTTCTGTACACAACATATAAAAATTCAAGAATTTCAGAATATTGTATAATGATACTAAATTTAGATCATTCTGTACCCATCCAGACACTGAGTTATGACAGAAGGTTAAATGTCATCTGTGAACACCAAGAATCAAAGTATTAAACAAGTAGACGTTGGAACCCTTGACTGGAGCACGCAAACAAAAAGACCTCAGAGCCTTGCTGGTCTTTCCCTGCCTGAAATAGCTGCAATGTTACAATGCCCTTGAAACAGGCTTCCCAGAAATGATGAGAAAAGCTGAAAGAACACTGAGGAATACCACGTTGTGAAAAACCTGTGATCATTAGATTACAAGGAAATTAAGCAGTTGAAGACAGCATGAGGAATAAATCACATTGTTTGATTTTTTTGATTAAGATTACCATTGCCCAGATCCATTGCATGGATCACAATTTTAAAGGAAACTCAACATCCACTTCTAAAGCAGAACATCTATTCCAGATTCCTACCAAGCATATGTCACACCATGCAGTAAATCTTTTAGTCTTTAAAAAAGCCCCTTTAATTTTTGCCCCAGTATAGCACCTTTTCAAGGCTCTTCTGATTATTTTTATCATGGAATGACCTGTCTCCTCTCCCATATCTACATTGCCTTCATTGAAAAACAATCAACATATTTCCCATTGAAGGTAGAAATTATTTTTTACTTCATGGATCTTTCATTATTTATTCTACCAGATTTAATTGTTTTAATTTTACCCAAAAGCTATTTTTGGGTTTTTTTTGCCAGTTGTTACCTTTTGAATAAGCTTTCTGACTTCTAAATCATATTTATTCGCTGATCAATCTGTCCCTCCATTCCCTACAGGCTTTCTGCATAATTGTGTTAGAAATTGTTATGAATAATTGTGGGGGTTAGGTAAGTCTTTGCCTTTTGGCCAGGCCTCTGGCAGCAGACAGCAGCTTTATTGAGGTGGCCAGCACCCCAAAACCAACTCTTGTTTGCAAGTTAATAATGGCTGATTTGGTCTATTATAGAATGAATCATTTATTTAATAGACAGAAAACTAATGGCTCTGAAAATAAGACTTAAACTAATAATACACAGGAATAAGGACAAAAAGAAACTACTAGTAGGTATATAGAGCATGAGGTTAAATGTGCTGTTAATTTTATAGCTAGTGAAGAAGTAATATAACATAGAATTCAATGTATCTTGCCATCCAATTGTTGGTGGGGCATATATCAAGGTCCTTTCCCTCAGTTCTCAGAAAAGTAACCACAGAATCTGAGTCCAAACTCTGGGGAGAAGTCCTTTACATCTTCAGGGTGTGTGTGTAATGGCTTCTGCCTCTGTGATAACTGGTGTGTCTTTTGTAGTTTGTAAAATAGTGTCTCTCAGTAAAGAATATTTCTTTTATCTCTGCCCACAGCTGCTCTCCAGACTAAGATGTTGATTCTCAGCTGGGGCTTGAGCCCTTTTGGTGCCAGAGATGACCCTTTTGGGCCTTTCACCCCGAGTTATCTCTTCCATGTGCACCAACTATCTGCAGTAGAGAGTGGGAGACACATCCTGCCATAGAAATAAACTCACTTTTGGATACAATGAAGGGGGAACAAAATCTGTACTGATTCAGTTGAATGCCTCTCTCCCCCAAGAGCAGAACACACACACACCCTCCAACAAAATGACATCAGCTGGGTACTCAAGAATTTACATTCTCTCTGACCACCTCCTTTTGTGTCCCCACCCCTCTCATCCTCCTTTTTGGTCAGGTCTTCAACCCCACCCCTCTCTCAGCTCACAGTAACACCCAACAAATTAACTAGAACAAATCCAAACCATAAATAACAACACATAAAACCAACAACTTTCATTTTTTACCTAATAACCTCTTGTCTGCAGCAAAATATTACCTCATCTCTCACAACTGTAATATTCTCTTGAGCAGTCATTCACCCAGTAGGTCTGAAACTACTTCCTGCAAGAAATTCAAAAGTTTCTAAAGACAACTCTGGGAAGCTGTGTAATATTGATTAATAACAACAATCTCAAAAACATCAAGCCTCACTGATGCTGAAGAATTTGAGTTCTTCAGCATGGCTTAATTCCCTGATGAGCTCCCTTCATTTCTCAAAGCTTGCCCTTTTGAAATAATTAAAAAACTGTAATTAGTAATCCACTTGGTTTGTTTTTCTATTAATTTGAAATGGACTTAACTCAGGGTCACTCAATCTGGAATAATTTCCTGGGAGCAGATCTTTTCAGTAAGTTATCTCCTACCATTCAGGCTGCAAAATTATACAGCCTGTTCTTGGTTGGATGGTTAGTAAAAAGTCTGTCATCTGGCATAGTCAGAAACTCATGGGACTACCCAATACTGTCAGTATTTTGTCTCCAAGCCATATAGAGGAAAATAAAGTGTCCCAGAGTGAAACAGTTGCATTCAGAATAATAATTTGTTTGTATTAATATTAAATCGGCCCTGAAGTTTTATGATAACAATATATCAGAGATATGCCTGTGGCACATTTCAGAATTTTATTTTACAGCAAACCTAAGCTTGAGGTTTCAGTCATTCAGGCTCCATCTAAAACTCAGTGTATTTTGTGTCCAAATAAGTCAAATGGTCATGAATATTCCTTATCACAAAAGACACCAAGCAAAATGCACCTGCAGGATTTCTTTTCTTCTTACTGTTTCTCTAGCTCATTTATGGTTAAATAGATAGAACACACTCTGATGATGTGGTCTGGTGTGTACCAGTTGAGACTTCTGAGTCATAAACTGGAGGCAAAATATTCAGCAGTAATTAGTAATAGACTGTCACTGAACCAAAACCATGGAATCTCCCATTCACATCAATGATATCTTTTCACTGTCATTTAAAGTCACAGGTCCCCTAAATTTATCATAAATTTGTGAGCATACAGCAGGGAAATTGAGAAAACTACGTGTCTCTGAATTAATTTCACTGTATTTCATCTAGAAAATTACTCTTTTAGAGGATGAGATACATTTTATGGATGACATTCAGACTCACACATACTAACTGTGTGTATTTGACTCCTCTGCACCAAAATGGTCTCCAAATATGCATTTAAGCCCCTCATCAGGCTTCTAGGCCTTTTCTGTCATGCACATTCAGGCAGGAATCAGATGTGATGGAAATAGTGCCTTTTAAAAATTTTCAAAATTCCTTTGGTCCTTTTGAAGATTCTATTGAAAACCCTGATTTTGTAAGTCCCCAGCCCTAGTCAGTCTGATTTATCTTGATGAGAATGCATACATGCTAAGGGTACCAAGCTGAAAAGGGGTACAAAATTGTACTGAAAACCTTGATCTTCCCTTAGAGAAACTTCTTAAGATAGCACTTCTCCATGTGATAGAATTGCTAATGCAAGGCTTTCACATTATTAATTTAAAGAATATTAAAACTGTGCTTTATTTTCATCTGGCTCTCATTACTTTCATAATGAGATATTTGCATGCATATGCATTTGCATGTAGGATAGATAATGTGCTACACATCATGACTTAAGGACAGATCAAATGGTAGGATGTGTATTCATGCTGTACTTGTTCGGGGTCAGCTCAAATATGATGGTCTGGATATATGAGCAGGTGCAACAAGCAGTGGAAAACAAAACAAGAATTGCTTAAGATAAAATGAACAAAAGGAAATGTACAAACATTTCAGAGTCAGTGAAAGAACCAATGTGGCAATATCTGTTCACATGACCAGGAGGATAGTGGATTAAGATTGAAAACTTTTTAGTAACTATTATTTTGAATGAGAGTTAAAGTTAATTATTACCCACCACTTCAGTCCCTGCAAATCAATACAAAGCAGCCTGTTGTGTGGCTTGTTGCCTCTGCTTTATTTAGGAGTTAAGCTGCTTTTTAATACTTTTTTTTTTTAATTGGATTGTCAGTGTTATTCAGCTTTGCATAGCCAAGCAGGTTCTTTTAAACTTATTTGCATTTAATTGTAAGAACACAAGTAAGTAGAGCTTAACTTTTTCTTAATTAAACTCCAAACAACAAATCATCATTACTACGATACCCTGCAGGGACAGAGATTAGAGATACATACCCAAACCTTAAAATTTGTTTTTGTGCCTGCAATGCAGTATTTACAAAACTATCAGAACAGTTTGTATGTTTGTTAAAAAGGCAGGAATATGTTAGCAAACCATGTAAGTGCTTTATGCAGCTCCATGTTCTCTTCCCCAGGGAAAAAGTTGCCTGTTGGGAAGCAGCAGACACAACCAACAGTTATATTGCCTACATTACTTATGAAATCTGACCTTGATTTATCCTCCTCTGACTCAGGGATCATCAGCACAGTCTGCCACTCGATGCTGGTGATCCCCCCATGGCTTGGACCATCCGTCTCAAGGCTGCCCAGATCTGAGGTATGTGTGGAACAAACTGCCAGTACCAGGCACAAAGTCCTAACTTGCTGATAGGCAACTTTGGCCATCTGTGATTAGAAACAAATTCAGGACAGGAACAAAAGGGTTTCAGATTCATTTCTGCTGCCTTTGCTTGGAGCAGTTCAAAGGGATGTGTTCTACTTCTCAGTATCAGAGGATGAACATGAATCATAGTCTGAGCATTTCAGTGTGGGCCAATGTAATGAAGAGAAGAATTATAATTTATATGGTTCATGTTAAGAGTGGCTGCCAGGCCAGTTCAGAGGACCATTGACTTCCCCATTACACTGCATCTGTTTGGCCAAGGACAATTGAGTGCCCAGCTTGAGGTGCCCTGGTTCATGATTAGTTTCTGGGAACTAAAATAAAGTAAATACTCTAATGAATTGACATAGTTGTATCACCAATATTCCCACTGAATAATCATAAGGTTCAACCTAAAGATTTCTGAGTATTTATTAAAGACTACAGTTCCTTTGTTTTTAATTTTCTTTTAAACCCCGAATTATAGAGCTACAGGTCACATTTTCAAAGGTTCATTAGCACTGAGAGGTCTATGACTTATTTTTAATTTTTATTTATTTTTGAAATGTTGATATTTTTAAATAGCTAACAGTAGCCATGCTGAGTTTTAAGGCAAAAAAAGACAAGTTGTGAGTGTCTGTGATTCAGAATTCACAAGATCATAATTAATCACATTTACTAAAGTGAAGGATTCGGCCTGCAAATAATATCTCTGTATGATGGTGTGTAAGAGAAGAAAGAGGAGAGCCAGATGGATGCAGATACTCTGGCTTGAGCCAATTGCAGAAAGTCAGGAAGCATAGATGCATGTTTTAGGATTTTCATGTGAATGTTTTAGTTGTGAACTGCTAACTATTAGAGTCTTCCCCTTCAAATTAATCTTAACGTACACTTGAGATTAACAACCCATGAAAGAGCAATCCGTACTAGTGGCAATCACACACGAGCTTTAAAGCAGATTTTCCCTTTCACTTTTATCTTCTGATATCCTAGAAACACTTCTGGTTATTGAAGTCAATGCTAATAAAAGAATACAGAGACCATGCCTGTCCCAGTGGATAAGCTTTTCCTTTGGGAGATCTTTAGCCATTATTTGTGAATAGTTGAGTTGATTGAGGTGAGCTATCCAAGGTTTTCTCTTATTTTGTTTTCCCTGCATTGCACCTCCTGCATTCTAGATCTGAGAAGTTTTTAGTTGCTGCATTATTCAATACTGCTAGGTGTAGTCTTAGCTTTACTACGGCCCCCTTTGCTTTATTACTTCAACTGATTTGTATAATTCATCATATTCTGTGTTTGCTGTTTCCTCCATTCAAACATTTCATTTTGCTGGCTTCAGCCCCTCTTACCAGGTGCTTACCTGAAAAATGACCTACAGCCATCCACTCTGTATTTCTACTCCCAGTTGGTTTTGACTGAAGGCCTGTGCCTACCATAATTTGAATTGAAAGTGTATTATCTTAAGGTATGTTGGGCCATCCAGAAGAACAAATGGAGGCTCTAGGGAGATCAGACATTAAGTGACACCATGTTCAACTTATGTTTGAACTTTACTTAAGGGATACTTGTCAAACCAGTAAGCCATTTATCATCTATTCATTTAAAACATTTCTGTTTATGAATTAAAGAGATTTTTTAAGAGAAACTTTGACACTTTGCTCCTAAGTAAAGGATTGTTATAGATTAATGACCTGCTGCAGTATTGACTGTTCTCCCACTGTGAACAGAACCTGAATATTGCCTGTGATGATGCACAAGCCTAAGTCAATGTTGTTATTGGTGAACTACTATTACCTTGTGTTTTGGGTGTTGTTCATATGAATCTTACAAACATATGTAAGTGGTAAAGTATGTAAAGAATGTATTACTAATCAAAAAGCTATTATTGCTATTCTATCATTAGCCCTTACGGATCTTTTCCTACAGATCAAGCATTATTATTAAATTCCATTAATTATTTTAATGTTTGTTGCACTTAGGCATTTTCAAAATTGGACTACTTGCAAAGATGGGGAGACTTTGAGCCAGAGATATTTCCCTCATGCCATCTTAAAATATGATGAAAACCTGAGCAATGCACGCATATATTTAAAAAGTTCCAAACCAACACCACTCTTTGAAGTCTGAAAAACATCATAAGACAGGATTAGAACAAATTATTGTGTTATTGAAGCAATCTGTTATTCATAAATGCAGGTACTCTGTCTGTCAATAGGCAATATCGTCAAAACAGGTGTTTGATCTGAACTAGAGAAAAATCAAGAATATTGCACATCTGGAAGAAAGCAAATGTTGTGCGACGTAGGAAAACCGAAGTAATCAATTCACTGCATGTGATACTTGCAGTATGTCAGCTGCAGACTGTATCTAACTTAAGCAACAGGTAGAATGACTGGAGAAAAATCCAGAGAACGCAAGAATAATAAGCAACCTGGAAACATAAATGTAAGTATGGTTTGAAGAAATGGAATTTGTTTAATACAGAGATAAGTAGTGAAGTATAAAACTTCATATGCACAGTAAGTGCCTGCAAAGAAGAAGAAAATAATCTGTTCTTCCTGTCAACACAGATAAGATTAAAAACACCCCAAAGGTCTTTAGCTGGACAGGGAAGACAGCAGGAATTGCTAAGCACTGAAAGAGATAGCCCACATGGGCTATGAAATCATCCCCCAGCTAGCCTGTTTGGGTTTTTAAAGTAAAACTAATGAACAAAAGGACAGTTCTTGGTATTAAGAGGTGCAAAAATAACCCTAAAAATGACACTGCTTTAGTATGTTCTGACAGTAGGACATGATGGCAACGTGTGTGTAGGTGTTGTAACACTTGGAAATATAGGACAGCAGCTTCACAAGTTTTCCATTGTGACTCTGGAGCTATGCAGTCTTCACTTGGTAGCTCTGAAAAGATCGCATACATTTGTGACCAAAATACAGATAATTTTTGTTGGTATTTATTGTGAATGGATAAATATTAACAGAAGAGGGAAGCTGGGCTGCAGAGACTAAATTGCTATGTTTACGTGGTTTTATATTTTGCTACCTTTTTTATTGCCTTAATCCTATGTGGTGTCATTCCAGACAATTTGATGTAATTCCTACTTTCTTTTTTAATAGATTCTGTGCTATGATACAGCTAGAGGACATAAAAAAACCAAACCAAACCAAAAAACCCTTCAGATTGCACTTAAAAACCCCACTTTTTAAAAACATTTCTAAACAGTCAAATACCTGATTAACTTCAGTTTTTAAAGATCAATTCTGCAATGGTACCTTAATGATTACCTTAATGATGCATTCATGAACTACATGACTGCAGAACCCAAATATCTTTCTGCAAGAATGAATTTCCTTGTGCAACTCCTACCCTAATTATTCAGGAAGGATAGACTATATTCACTATATTCACTATATTCACTAT
>JAWWMU010000036.1:6751890-6763418 GCA_035048155.1 Cinnycerthia olivascens | reverse complement strand
CCCAGTGGATGGTGAGGGCCCTTGTCCAGTGGGGTCAGGTGTTGACAAGGTCCCAGGTCAACAGCTGCTCTTTCGAGCAGAGGCTCACCCATGGTAGGAGAAGCCTTGTGAGGACACAAGCTCTGCACTGGCAGCAAATCCTGTGGGCAGCAAGGTCCGTCACCAAACCCCACCTGGCTCCACTCCAGTCCCCAGAGAGCGAGCGAGGAGCCGAGCCCAGCCTGTCACCCCCCAGCCAAAATCTCGCCTATCTGTGCCCTTGCCAAGAGAAAACCCCTCGGCTAAGAGTAGCCAGCTGCACCCTTCCCCCTTCTCCTGCTCCCAGCCACATCTTTTGTCCTCTAAGTACCAGTTCTTATCATCTCTAAGGCAATAAATAGAAAATTCCCTGAGAGAAAGAAAAGAAAGGAAAAATAACCTAAACTCGAGCACGTGCAGTGGATATTTAATCTCAAATAATGATGTCTTAATATTATAGTTTCAATAAACAAACAAAAATGCTATGTTTTGTTGTGTTGATACAGGTCTTGCCTAACAGTATTAAAAAAAGTGATATTAATTCTATGTGAAAGCTATAAATAAAAGCATAATTTAATATTTTCATAGTAAAGTTCTCCAGGACTGGGTAGTCAAAGGATATCAGAAAATTCAGCTACTCTCTAAATTGTAGTGGTTGATAAACCCTCATTCTTCATGTACCCTTTTTTAAAATCTATGCCTTCAACTCAATTTCCTTTCTGCGTTTATTTTTTTTTTCTTTTTAATCTCTGACACTTGTGCCTTAAAAGACTGCATTTGAACAAAAGCACCTACAACCATTGGTACTTAAGTCTGTTGCTTTCAGTGAGGTTCTTTTGCCTCTTACTCTTTCCTCTTGATTAATCTGTGTTTACTTTTTACCCACTCTTCCTTTGTTTTGGAAGAAAAAAAAAGTTCATAGAATGACTAAAAACCAGCCTGAATTCTCTGATAAATTACCATCATCTAGAACTCAACGAAGAAAATTTTAATCACCTGGAAACACTCTTTCTTACGCTATTAATCAAGCCCATTCTTGCAGTATGGTGTAAGAACATGGAAACTATTTCTGTTTCCTCACTGTCTGAAAGGATGTTCCCCTCCATTTCTTCTCTCAACAAGCTTCTCTTTTTGTCACAGGGAATCTTTGAATATACCAAGCTTAACTTGGACATGTTAAAGAATGCGCACATGCTCCCACCCACTCATCCCCCCAACATGCCAGATGGAAAATAAGGAAGTAATATTTAAACACTGGAGACAATATTACTCACTCAATCTTCCTCGATGTACACTGTCCCTACTAGACCTTGTTTCCTGATTTCTTGCCTAAATCTCAAAGCTATAGTTTGTTTTGAGAACCTGAATGGCTGTCACCAGCATTCTTAATAGCGCCTTATTTTGGGATTCTATTCACTGCACTAACCCATAGTAGTAGCTCTGCTCTTTACTTCTTTGTAAAGAAATACTGGAGGGATTTATGTTTTAGAATAATGAAAGATGCCTCTCTGCATACTCAATATCACTACAAGTCAGAATAAGGACTGATATTCTTTAAAAGACTTACCCCTTCTGTCAACTCAGCACATGTGCAGTACAGTGCAGGGTTTCTGTCAGTAAAAAGTCTGTTTTCTCATTTTAACAAAATGAAAGTTTTGAACATTAAATAAATAAATAAATAAAACAGCTGATGACAAAACAATATGCATGTTTAGGACTTCTAAGACATGTTTATAACTTCTAGTCACCCAAATGAAAAAAGATATACGGAAAAACCAGAAGTGTGAGGACCAGAGTAGCAAGAAACTATATCAGAGGCTATACAGCTGAACAGTAAATGAATTGGAAACTGCTGTGGTTTGGACCAAATCTGGTTAAAAACAATAGTAATTCATTAGATCAGTTCCACCATCAGATGCACCATATGCTCATACAAGCACTTGTGCCAGACCAAGTGAGAAAGCAGCATGGGGACGGGGATTAAATGAATGGAAAGACACTGTGATTACACCTTTCAGGGACAATGCTGGCTTTGAATGTTTGCAAAACAGCAGAGTAACTGGACCATGGCATTTCAACTCAGAAAAAAAGCAACTGAGGAGAAATATAAAGATGGCAATACAAAAATTTCATAACTGGCCTCCTACATAAAATTTCACAAAAAACATGAACTGAAGGCAACAAATTCTTACTTCATTCTTCAGAGTGGGTGTGTACCAATTTAAAATTATCTGGCAATCCTTTCTGTACAACACAGGGAAATTATTCAGGCATTATCTTAATTAAAATGTATTAATTCAGCTACTTCAAATACCAGAAGTTTTTACATACAGTTTGAGTCTCAGAGCTACTTTAAAGGACTTGATTTTTTTTCATTAATTTGATCACCTCTGTAACTAAAAAGGAAAAAGTGGTTTCAGGTTTGTTGTTATAAAATTTACTATTTTTACAAATATTTACATTTTTTGATCTACTTGTACTTCTACTTTTCTTCCTTGTTAGATCATACTGAGCGAAATAAACGGGAATGGATAACGAGAAGCTTATAACAGATAGTATCTGCAAATTTCTTTCAAGTTCAAATACTGACAACTTTCTTTTATCCTTTTTCTACACAGGGGTAGTTTACATTTGAAGTTCCATCCGTGACAAATTCCATGAAACCCACAAAGGTGTTTAAACTTGAACATATTTGTGATGTCTATTAAAATTGGAAACTTGTTCTTTCTTTCATTTTTTACAGTGCTTTGTTTACAGATGATATTAGCAACACTATTTGATATCATCCTCATCCTAGAACAGGCAAAAGCAATGTTCCAGCTTTCCCAAGATCATTATGTCTCCAAAAGCTTAAAAGAGAAACACAGCTTCAAAATGGAAATATAGGTTAGAAAGCAGTTCATGATGAGCAATCATTATAAACCACTGATTCTCACAGAAGCTGACAAATAATGAAAGTTCTAAATTTAGATCTGAGTCTTGAAATCCATTTTCCTTCTAGTGTTTCAGGGACATTTTTGTTCTTGAGGGAAAATAAACTCACAGCCCATTTACAAGCTAGCACATAATCCTGGGCTCTCAAAGAATATAAAATAAACAGCACTAAATCTCCTTCAGTTCTTTATCTTTCTCACTTCATTAAAAAAAACTGCTTCATGTGAAAAATGTTAATAACTGAGGTTCTTTAGCCTATGAAAAATTACATAACAGGGAAATCCATATGGCAAAAGTTTCAAAGTTGAACCACAGTTGAATTTGAATCAGAGATATCTTTAAATAAAATTAGCGAGAGAAAGATTAAGTATTCCAAAGGGCTATTTCTGCTTGGTATGATTCATGCTGGAAAACAGCTCACTTTTAAACTAATAAAGGCTAACAAAGCCAGATAAATTAGGCCACCATCCTGCTGAAGGAAGGCTCTGAGTGGCTGATCCTGATGCACCTGTATATTGCTATTACTGTCCCAAAAAAAGGTAAGGTGAGGCTTATATATTAAGGCTCTATTAGAAGGAAGGATTTTTTGTATTACTGCAGAGTGTCTTAATGAAAAAAATTTTTTTTTTTTTTTTTTTATTTGCCTGACAAGTCTTTAAAACCTGTGTAGGGATGCAGGGGCAAATATTGCATAATGCAGAAAAAGATGCAAAAGTCAGCATTCAGAAGATCCAGTAACAGACTGGTGTGTGCAAAAGGATAACAAAAGGATTGATAGACAGTGAGAAAATTCACTTAGGACAGTGTCATACCTTCACCTATATTAGAGCCAGTCATGCTCCGTGGATCTTAGTCCTAATCAAGCTGCAGACCTGCATAAATAAAAGCCGAAAAGCAAAAAGTCAACTGTTGTAGGGTAACTTTTAGTTTCTTATGAAATGCTAAACAGCATGTTTCAAGCTTCAATCTGTGTACAGTAAAAACAACTAACTGAAGTAAATCAAGGTGTATTCTAAAAAAAGTTGGACAAATTCCAGGGTCACTTACAAAAAACAAAAAGAAGAATAGGAAAAAAAAAGGGTAGGACTGTTACAGAGAATCAAGTGATAAGATCATAGTCTCTTGTCATTTTATGTGAACAATTTTCAACCTCTGGGAGTTTTTATTAATGAGCCATTTTTACTCTCCTTGACCTGTCTAGGGAATTGATGTTACTCTCTGTTGAAAGGATATTTGTATTAAAACATACAATCATTTTGCATAGTACCTCGCTACCTCTGACTCAACGTTTCACACCCTTACTCATAGTGGCCCTTCCTCACAAACCTCGTCTTTTGAATTAAACACTCAGATCTTAAAATCTCTCTCAGCAATGTATGCAAGAACATATTCCTTGGCAACATGACTCACTCCCATGTCTTAGCCCCATTAGTAAGCAAGGCAGATGTCCAGATACCAAGGCTGTCTGTAGCACATATGTTTTTATATAACATCTCATTATTTATATATAAATTTATAATGCCTTATCCTGGAAATACAGCATCAATTTTTGGTCAAACATTACTAAAAGTCACTCATACTTAGAAGTGTCTTGTTTATTTTAGTCCACTTCACGGTTTTCTTTTTTAAATTTTGCCATGAATTATGCTTATTTAGGAGAAAGCAACTCCCCTCCCCTTTGGGATATTTTCCCCTGACTGCATTGCATATTATAAAATGTCAGTGGTAGAATCTCTTATGGTGTAGCTGTTGACAGTCTGCATACTTTAATCAAGCCTTAAAGTTTTAATTATACTGCTAGAGGCACTGCATGTACATTTATTTTCTTTAATAAAGACTCTGAGAAATTAAAAAAAAATGAGAGGAAAAGGTGGAGTTCCTTGGGAAGAAAGAGGAAAGCACTCCCCCGTTTCTTAAACACACACAAATCTGAGCACTGTCACTACGAAACAATCATGGAGTGTTTTAGGTTGGAAAAGACCTTAAAGGTCATCAAGCTTAACATTTAATCTTGCACTGCCAGGTCCAGCACTAAACCGTGTCCCTAAGCTCCACATCTACTAGTCTTTTAAACACCTTCAGGGATGGGGACTCAATGACTTCTCTGGGCGTTGTGTTCCAGTGCTGGACAGCCCTGTCAGTGGAAAAAACTTCCTAGTAGTATGGAAACATAGAACATCCTCAGTTGAAAGGGATGTGCAAGGATCATCAAGTCCATCTCCTGGTCCTGCACAGGACACCCCAAGGATCCCACCATGTGCCTGAGACAGTGCTCCAAACGCTCCGTGACCTCTGGCAGACGGGAGCTGTGACCACTGCCCTTGGGAGCCTGTTCCAGTTTCCAGTGCAGAACCTATAGTAACCAATTAGAAAACTACCTCTGGCACCACTTAAGGCTGTTTCCTCTTTACCTCTTTGTTGCCCTCATTTTTCAAGTTTTCTGAGGCACTTTCTAACTTGATGTTTTTCATAGTTCTTAGTTCTTTCTCATATATGGGTGTTGTTATCAGAAGTGTGTTTTTGATATGATGAAGTTGTTTCCATACTTTCTCTTGGTGTGAAGAATAACAGATGGACAATTGTCTTGACCAATGGGATAGGAGCGGTGTCAACCTTCTTCTCCAATCTCTGGTCTGTGTAGAAATACTATAAATTTGAAGTCAGATGTTTTAATAAATAGTTTTTAACCTTCTCATCAAAGAGTGTCTGTGTGTGTCCTTGCATGTCCCACAGCAACACCTCTTGTACTATCACTTGTTACTTGGGAGAAGACACCAAGAACCACCTTTTCCCCACCATCTTTTGGGGGACTGTAGAGAACAATAAAACGTCCTCCGACGTTTATTCCTTTTTCCCCCATGCTGAACACCCTCCCCCCTCAGCCGTTCCTTGTAGGACTTTCTCTCTAGGCCTTCCCCAGATCTGCTGCCTGTCTCTGGACTTGCTCCAGCAGCTCAATATCATTTGTGAATTGAATGCCCAGAACTGGACACAGCACTGTGGGTCCCTCACCAGTGTCCAGTACAGGGGGACAATCCCTGCCCTGGTCCTGCTGCCACACCATTGCTTGTGCAAGGGTGGAGCCCAGCCTGGAGCACTGCAGGGGTTTGCTGTGACCCAAGAGCAGGACCTGTCCCCTGGGCCTGTTGTACCTCTGACCACTGGTCTGAGCCCATCAACCTGGTCTGTCCAGAGCCTTCTGCAGAGCCCTGCTGCCCTTCAGGACATCAGCACTCCCACCCAGCTTGGTGTCCTCTGCAAACTGCCTGAGGCTGCGCTCAAACTCCTATTCTGGATCATTGATAAAGATGTGAGATAGGAGTACCCTCCATGGGGAACATAATGTGTCACCTGCCACCAGCTGGATTTAGCTGCCACTCTCTGGGTCTGGCCATCCAGCTTGTTTTTTACTCACTGAACAGTGCACCCAACCAAACCATGAGCAGCCAATGATATAATTTGGGGTTTTTTACACCAAGGAAGAGAAAATTGTATGTTTGGTACTATTAATTATAATGCTTTGGATGCTGTTACTGTTCTAACAATAGCAGGACCTTTAAATAAAATTCTCCTCCCTACCCATTTCCCTTTTTTCTGTCTTCTGGCATTCAGCACCGGGAGTGGGTAGCCCCATGCAGTTGGGAACTGCGCACCTGAACAAATACAGCTGTAAGAACAGCATGTGTCTTGCCCTATTTAAGCTCACCTTGAACAATGTTGAGGCAGGGGATTTTAGCTTGGGAAATATAAGATCTTACCAGATGCCTGCTTTAGGAAAGAAAGGCACCATTATGAAATATCTGTTGGCCTTTGAAATTGATTAAAGAAAAAAAAGCAGAAGGACCCTGCTGTCATCTATTGAAACAGAATTTCTTCTCAGAAGGACAGCACAATTCCTCTACAAAATTTTACATTTAAATGGTATGCTATCATCATTGAAGTTACTATATCAGATCATGTTGAAGAGTATTTTTGTATATATGTATTTTATTAAATAAATTTAATTAATAATCTACTTTTGATGGACTGTACTTTTGGGGCTGAATTCATAATTTACCTTATGGTGTTTTTGGTTTTTTTTTCCCAAGGATGAGCTCATTCGCCATGGGGTTCCTGATTTCATTCCAAATCAGGTAGTTCTTTCTCTACAAATTCTCTTTGATCTTCATTTGGATGCCCTGTATTTCTTTCCCTAGTCTCAAAGTACTCCTTGTGTAGCATTACTGTTAGAAGCTTTTCCTCATTCTTTCCATACCATGGATATCAGAACTGTAAGAGAGAAAAACAATCTGTATTGGACGAGTAATGGCTGAAAGTTACAGTTAGAAGATACATTATATATATATAGAACTATTAATGTACATCACAGTAGCAGATAACAGATACTTTGATTAAAATTGCACTTAAATACCAGATCAGGTCTCTTCACAGTTATCTTGTTTGACTGAGCAAATAAATACAGCACATGTAAAATGTTTTAATCACCCCAAACCAGATATTTCAGCTTGAAAAAGGATTTAAATGTCTAATGCATAAATTACATGGACTTTAAACTCCCAGATGCAAAGACAAAACCTTGAAACTGTGCCCATGGATTACACAGACTCTAGGTAGCATGAACTGAAGAGGGAGTTCAATATAAAAGTTCTTCAGATAAAAAAAATCTCTAACTTCTCTAAATGATGACAAATAACTAATTCCTGGAAGAGTTAGGTGTCATGTACCTCGCTGCAGATGACTAACCTGCATTTCTCTGCCTCCCCTTCCTAAAGAACTTGTGCCAGAAGGTTTTAAAGCACACTGCAGACTCATTTCCTCTTATTAAAAAAAAAATCACAGAAACTGTTTTCTTTTTCAAAATGGCAAGAAAAAGAGTGAGTTTTTCCTTTTCCTTGCTTTTAGACTACAGCTCGCTCTTTGGAACAGTGACCCAGGGTTCATTCTCTTTCTGCCTTTAAAATGGTGTTCAAACCTATGTAATTATCACAAAAGAAAATGCACAGAGGTAAAGACAGAGGTGCTTTCAAGCTTCCAATAGAGGCTGTGGCATTTTCCATATAAGAATCAGGCACTACTTGTTGAATATTTAGAGGAAGGAGAAAGGTTGAATAGTATTCCCTAACCAAGGAATAATAGCGGACAGCTGGAGAGGAGGATTTCTAGGCTGACCTACAGAATAAAAAGACAAGTGTAATTCAAAACATTAAGGAAGATAATTGAAGGAAAAGGGATCCTTGTTTAAATGTTCTCCATCTCTCTTTTACTTTTTGGTCAAATGGAACCCGTTCCCCATCTTATGCTGATTCCAGTAACAAGCACAGCACGTGACAGTGCAATGACTGCTGTGTGACAGCAGATCTACAACTGTTCCTATCTGGAACACAGGTGTCCTCTTGGGATATTTTTTTGGCTAGACAGCATGATAATTTTTTGGAGATCATCCACAGTCATTTCATAAAGACAATTGTATATCTTCCCTGCCACTAATTATAGTAATCATCTAACTTAATAACTAGCCAAGAGCTTGTGCCAGAGCAGCTTTTGCTTTTACTCACAATTCCCAATTCATGCTACATTGTTCAACCTTGTCTCAATTAAAAATTGTCTAAATGTTTAGTTGGACTTAAAAGAGAGGATGTAATAATATTTCCTTCAAGATGTAGATTGGCTTCCTGATGTAGATTGTTAGGCAATACTGTATTAAAGTGTGAAGCAGAACAAACCACATTTTGAGGTGTTTCTTAAGTGGAGAACAGTTATTTTGCAATACCATGTTTACAAAGAAATACTCTTTTTGGTTAAAAATTACCTTAAAAGCACTGCTTATGTCAGTGACAACATTTAAAGCAGCCTTTAATATTATTTCAGTTTTGAGATGAGAAGGAATAAATAAGTCAGTTGTGCCAGCAATGTAATTCAATAAAGTGTCAAAAGTTTTATGAATCTGTTTGAAATTAATGCTCAGCATTCTGAGAGCCAGAGAAATGAAACAATGGGATTAAATTGATGATGGATATACTTGGTAAAACCCCTGAAATAATGACATTTTCATATCAGTAACATTCAGAAAATTCTCCCAGAAATGTCATGACTGATCTGAAATTTAGAAGTGACATTGTAAACTACAATATGTGCAGGAATATGTCAAAATTTGGAAATAATTTAGAAAAATATAAATACTGAAAATATAAGATATTACATAAATATTGTCTCCTGTAACTTCGTTATGTGATTTCCTGTATTTTTAAGGGTAAATATGTTTAGTCTGACCTGTAGGCATCATATCCAAAGTCTTCTTAGCTTAGTTCTGTTCTATACTGAATCAATTATAAATATTTTGTGGGTTTAAAATTATTTATACCTATGCAAAGGAGACATTTTCGAGTAGTATTGAATATATTGCCTCTGCATGGATGATGAGAAAAAGCTGAATTCTCTGCAGCCTGCTTGAGCTACATTTCTCTGCTTACTGGGTTAGGAGCTTAAGTTTTGAGCTCAGAAATTATTAGTTAGACACACAGTGAGGGACTGATCTGGCTTCACTCAGTCATCTAAATGCCATATTAATAAATCTGAACCAGTCACACCCAATCCCTTTCCTAAATGAAGAACAGGCATCTTTAAATGTTTATAATTTGATCAAATAAATAGTATATCTATCTTTCTGTCTCCCCTAGAACAACAGTTTTAAAATAAAGGAATTGCTCTTGGAAACTAGACATGTGATTGCCTTAAAATTATTAAAATTTTCTGTGTCACCATGATGCAGTGCTTTGTTCACAGCTGAGAGTGCAGTGAGAGTAAGAGTTTCTTTAATGAGAGCACAATATCTCCATATCTTTTCTGTACTCTTCAATGTTAAAATCTTGAACTTACTAGATTGTAACTAGATTCAGTTGTTGTTGTCTGTTTCTTCATAGCCTTACTGTCCTTAAGGATTCTTGAGAGATTAGGACAACCTTCAGAACAAAAGAAAAAGCAGAAGTAATTTATTGCAAACAGTACAACTGCAGAGGGTTTTATGTTGATAAGAGAATAGCCCTGGAAGATGACAAATGCAAATAAAGCAGGCAGGAATGTACTGCATGCTTAAGAACTTCTTATATAATAAGTAAATACTGAGGAAATTATTTCATATTGAGGATGGCAGGTTTTGATATATTTTGTGAACACCAAAATGCCATTCTTAGAGATGAATCACTACTTATCAATCCTCTGTCCCTCAACACATAAATACATCCATACCTGTGCCTTTAGAAACATTATTAATAGGAACAAACAGAATCAATTGAAAAAAAACCTATATATATTAAAGAGTTGGTGCTTATAGGATAAGTTTTAAGTCAACAGTCAGCTCAAATATATTTCAAATCACTGCAACCACAAAAGGTAATCAGAACAGTGTAAGTAGAGGTAAGTAATTTCAAAAACACTCAGAAAAAAATCCCCCATCAATTTTATGAAGTTATAAAATTAAAAGGGGAAAATATTAATGTTTAGTTTCTTAAGGTTTTGCTTAAGAAACTTTTTCTTGCTCATGCTCCACTGAAGTTTTAGTACTTTCAAGAGTGTAGCAAGGCATTTCATGTAGCCAATGGACAAAGGGGGTTCTAGTCCATCCAAAGTGGTGTTAAGTAAACAAGTATTAACACAGAATAATGAATTTAACCTTAATTTTTCATCCTTTTAATTAGAGATCAGATCTCCTTTTGCTTCCAGCTGACTGTTTCATTGTAGTATGCTGGTCTCTGCCATGTACAATATTTTGATATGCAAGGAAGCAATACTATCTAAAAAGACTTGAAGCTTCCATTGGTTTGCCTGTTGCAAAAATCTGCAGGCTGGAAAATAACTCCCACAGGACACTTTCTTCTTTAAAACTTTTAAATCTAAAATGTTATTCTTTTTGCCTTGTTCATGTGGAGAGCAGAACTGCATAACTTGTTAAGGTACACATTAGTCACTTCTTCAAGTGAGCTAGCTAACAGAATAGAAGACATTTAAAATGTACAAAATGCACAAAAGTGCCTTTCAGATATGTTATGAACAAAGATTGATAGTCATCAAAGCCAAACATTCAAAGAAATTGGATCTGAAGTCAAATGTTTCGCTCGATGAAACTGTCACAGAAGAAACATACATTTGAATTTCTATGTCTGTCAGTGATAAGTTCACAGTGACATTGAACATCTCAACCACATCAGTTAGCTGAAACTCATGACAGTCTCCCTGCAAAGTCAGGAAGGAATTCAACATGAACATTTAGTAGGTTTGGAAACAAAGAAATTTTGTATCTGGTCTTCCAACTAAGATGAATTGTTCCAGATTTTTGCTTGAACTGATGACAGAAGTATTTGCGAAAACAAGAGTTTTCCCCCATCTTGTACAGAAAAGGTTATACTTCTGTAGCTATTCCACATATTTCTGTTTGGAAGTCAGCCTGGTTTATCCTATTTTATCCGAAGAACTGATATGTTCAAATCCATGTTTGGGTTACTGGCATTTGTCACAACATAAGAATGAAATCTTCAATCTTTAGAAAAATCTTTGTTCTAATGGCCAAACTTAAATGTAAA
>JAWWMU010000036.1:6734011-6744764 GCA_035048155.1 Cinnycerthia olivascens | reverse complement strand
GTAAGAGGATAATATATTATAAATCAGCAGCAATAATGGCCTGTTAAAATTAAAATACAAGAATTAAATGACTACTTTATGACAAAACATTTCAAAAACCATGAAAAGTAATCTCATTAAGAAATATAAACTTTAAAAAAAAGAGTAGATCTGCATATGTCAAAGATTTTGCATGATTTTGAAGTCAACATATAAAAGCAGTTACAAAAATAGAATTTCTTACCAAGTCATTCACAAATTTAAAGGGATATGTTGTAATGTATTAACATAATTTGTATTAATTCCTGTTGTCAAATATAAATAAATTTCAACAGCTATTTAAGTCTTATGCTGATACTTTAACTCAATTCCTGTGCCTTAAGAAACTCTTTATTAAAAAAAAAAGAACCTAATCAAGTCACTTTGGCCTAATTAACAAATGATAATAAGAAAAGTAGATAAGACTCCAATGACTGTAAAGTGGTGCAATCTGTCTGCAGGATGTGAGATCACACTATCATACATCTGAAGATGTGGCTTTTACTTATTTTCCACCATGTCTGACAAAAATCTTAAAGCTAAGACATCCCAGGAGACTAAAAGTGAATCTGGGGAGATCAGGCAGCGGTGAGAGAGAGCAGAAAGGCAGTGGGGAGTTCATAGGGCTCAGAGAAGAGACTTCAATTATGTGTCACAAAATGCACTGTTCTCTATCCACAGCAACTTTAGTCCTTTCACATCATCTTCATTTCTGTAGAGTAAAAAATACTATGATTTGAAAAGGTTTTGAATGTTTTTGATCATATATGTGCTTTTAAATGACAACATTCATAATTGCCAAATGTAATTTGTACATTCTTATATCCAGTTCCATACTGTATTTAAATGTAGGGTTACTCAACTTCAGAAAATAAATTATGTTTGTATATTATCTACCATGATTTATAAATTATTTACCATGAGAATTGCTCTTCTTGGCAACAATATCCATTTATTGGTGTAATAAAACAGCTCAGTGTAAAATAAATCAGTGCAAAGTACAATCATAAATAGGATAAATATTACTCAATTTAAATAAACTAGTCCTATATTTCCCCCTCTCCAAATCCAAATTTTTCCCTTTAGATTTAAATAAGGTGTAATTTTTCTCTACAATATATTCTAACTTTGTGTTGACTTGGGTAATTTTTCTTTTATGGTCAATTTCAGTGCTCTACAAATCCTGTTGATTTTTCAAGTGAATATTATGGTAAATGGCAAAAACACTTGATGAGGTTTTAGTCACAGCAGTAATATCAGCAGCAAATAGAAGATAATCCAGGAAATCCTTGTCAGTGATCTGGTCTTCCTTGAAGGTTTTGGACAAAAGGTGAAATAGTGGTTGGGACAGTGTCTTCCTGTCTAATATGTCACTTTAATTTTCTGTCTTAACTTCTCTTGTCAAGTGTAAAATTATTAGACTGGTTGGATGAACTCAGGTGAATTCAGTTTCATTTAATTTAGCTTTATCTTACGTGTTTTATACAAAGAATGTCAACTAGTGCCTGAATTTAAGTTACTTACAGTAACTTTGTGAATTTCTGTTAAAAAGAAATAAATCTCAGCCAATGAAAATTCATGGTATCTCAGAAAGTACTGAATATCTCAAAACCAGATTATGTGCTTTCTCTGAGACAGAAAAGTTTTACCAATCCAAGATGAAAGAAATGGAAGTCTATGGAGAAAGTGTTTAGTTATTTGAAGACTAACTGCAAACAATTATTCTTGGAAATTGTGTTTATTCCTTTTTTAAATGAAATGGATCCTAATTAAATGTATTTGTCACTTTTTACCATTTTAAAACATGAACAATAAATGCAATAATCATAAGGACTTGTTCTGGAAGACACTATATCTTCATTATTGTGAGGAGCACTAAATAAACTAAATATGAAATGTAATGCAGACAGTTCTGTGTTAGCATAAATGATAAAATCAAAGCCAATGTTCTAGAAAATATATTCAATGAAAACCAAAACACATTGATGTGCTTTTCAATCAGTATGAACAAACTAGATGGTCACTTTCTAGAAACGTTCCAGTAAGAATACTCAGGTAAAATTTTGATGCCAAATGGCTAAGTCTAAAGTTAAATTCATCATGTAAACTTCAGGAATAATCTTTCTGAGAAAGTATGCACAAAAGCAGTTGCTGTTTCCAGCAGGTATTTGTATTAGTTATAAATCCTCAAGATAAAAGCTTCATTCATAAATTATTGTTTGAACAGTCCTTGAATGAACGTACCTTAAAGTGAATTAATCCATCACAAAAAACCCCAGGTGGAATTAACAAGCTAATACCATTTAAAGAACATGACTTAGCACTAGAAAGCAGAGCCATGCCTTACAGGCACACATTCCTGCTTTTATATCCAAGATTCCATTTTAAGTGTAATAGAATCAAGAGAAGATTGGGAACTGAAAGAAGGAAAAGGGTTGTGATACCAAGTGCTCCTTGGATTTAGAAATTACATTATTTTACAATCAGGCTGTGACTCTGTAGAACAACAGTTGAGCTAAAGCACAGAGCGAAACAAAGGTTTTGCTGGGAAAGTGTGTCAGTTTGAATAGCTAAGCAGTTCTACCTGTTGGAGGAAAAGAAACTGGGAAATGATTTTCTTGAAGTGAGATGTGAATGTGGCAATAAGCCACATGTGCCCTTAATAAGCCCTTAGTGCCTGGGTGAAAAAGATCTATAATTTTAATTATAGATCTATATATATATCTATCTATTATATATATATATTAGATAAAATACAATATATATAATATTAATATATAAAATCATTAATATATTATATATATAATAATATATATAATATATATAAATATATTATACATCTATAATATATTTCATCTATAATTTTATGATTTTTTAGGGGAATATAATATTCCCCTAACCGTAACAATAAATGTGGCTCATGTAAACTATGAGAAATACACAGAGGATTTTCCCGTTTTCACAGATCAGTAGAAGTTCTGCTTTTTCAATAAGAGGTCTTATGCACTACCACAATGGGCAAAATAGCTTTGTTCAGAACTGTACTGTTTTCTGTGAATTTCAAGGACACCATGTACCCTGCAGATATGAATGAATGATTTGTACATATGAAAGTGCAATACTCTTCATCTTCCTGGTTTATGCAAAACAAGAGGGAAGTAAATAAACAAAAAGTATTTACGTCTTATGAAAATGTTGTTATGGTATGCTTCCCAAAACATCTCAGAAAAAGATGGGCATATTTTGGACAAGTCTTCACAGAAACCATGAAGAGATGTTAGCTGCTCAGATATTTGGGTTTGAAAGGTGGTAAGTCTGGTTACTGGTTAAGGAAAGAATATAAGTGTCAAAAATTAGATCTGAATTCTTACAGCTTTAGTATTCCACTAGGGCTTCAACCAGCAAGGCTTTTCATGAGCAAAGGCTTTATCAGCAGTATCCTTTCAGTATCTCATAATTTAAAAGCAAAATTGGCTTCATGGGCTGGGTGCTTCCATGGGTGGTGTTTCCAGCTAGTGAAGAGGAAACATTGAAGAGTGGGATGGTGGAATTTAGGCTTTTCTGAAATAATGACATCCAGCAAACAGCATTACTGTTATAATCCAATAGGGTGGAATAGGTGAATAGAGTGGAGTGTTTTTCAAAAATAAGGAAATAATTGATGTTTTGCATATGCAGAACCCAGTTAAATTATTTACTTCTGTCCTGTCCCCCAGAGACAATCTTCTGGTTAATGCCTGTCGCTGCAAAAGATTTCTGCAAGTACCTTAACCCAGAATTGCAGCACTTCAGGTCACTGCCACTTACTGAAAGAGGCTCCCTAGGAAGTGAATATCTGAATTCCCAATCTCAAGAGGCATCAGCTAGCCAAAATATTTCAGGGTGCCTACAGAGCACTCAGATCTGCATTGCAAACCTTACATAGAAAGACCTTCTGCCTGGATGTTGTTTTCACTGACCAAAATTTTGATGAGGATACCCAAGCATTTGTAGAGCTACTCTCTTCTAGAGCTCTCCCTCATATTTTCAACCTGACCCCACAAGGAGATGCTGAAATTCATTAAAATTAACACAAAGTACATGTTTTAGCACTGCAGTGGGACTGTTGTCTGCCTTGTTCCAACTGGCAATGTTACACATCATTTTGGAATGACCAGACATCCTGCAAACTCTACACAAAAGGCCTCTCACCTCTCAGATCGTAGTGAGCCCTGAACAAAAAAATATCAAGTACTTCAGGGTGGGTTTTTTTATTGCTGGGGTTTGTTTTGTTTTGTTTTTAACTTTTAATCAAAGAATCTTCTAGACAGAAATCAAGCAGATTAAACTGTGTTCCAATTATATAAATGAAGTTCCATTAAACAACAAAAGCAAAAAAGAAAACATTAATTACTTTAAGGCAAATCTGCCAGTCTTTCACTGCAGGGTGCCACTTGAATGTGTGGCATTTTAGCACCATGTTTGATTCTGTATTAATGTTTAAATTTTTTGTTCCCAGGAAACAGAAGTTTCCCTACTCTAAGCAGTATAGTAACTAAATCAGTATTTTTGTGACATATCAAACTCAAAAAGTGCTAATGTTTAAGGGGAAATGAAGACTTTGAAAAAGAAGAGGGGTAAAAATGAATTCTATCCTTCTGCTTGGGTTTTTATCCTCCAGCCAATGTCCATTTTTTAATACTTAGTTAAGGCTTCCCACTGCTGTTTATGCCTGGGCCACCTGTTCCCATAATGCTCTCAAATCAGCAAGGTTTGGCACTGCATTAGACAGTTCATAAAAATACTAGTTCAACAGTAGGCATTTAGGGTGACCAGTCCAGATCCCACAATCTGAGTGCTATTTCACTTCCATAAAGCCTAAATAGTTATAATTAGGAAGAATAAATTTGATTGTAGGTCAAGCTGATGGAAGTGAGGGAAAAGAGACTTCGAAGAAAAGCCTCAAGTGTATTTGTAGTATGAGTGTTAGAGAGAGGGAAAAAGGGACAAGGAAGAGTAAGGAATGCAGACCATAATTTCTGGAGTTAAAGGAATGCTAATGATGTTGAATAAAGAGAAGGAAAAGGCACCTTGTCCATTGATAGATTAGAACAAGAAGAGCAGGTGATAAATTATCTCACACAAAGAGGTACATGAGTGGTGTATAGAGGAATAGAGATGAGGAGGTGAAGTGGTAGATGGCTTGGAGATTAAACAGGCAGGTAAATTAGGTAAATAATTATTGAGTGCCAGTTTTAAAAGCTCTCTGAATTTTAAATTTTAGTTCTGCTTTCACATGTAGCTTCTCACAAAACTTTATTATCCATAGGTATATATTCACATCAGGAAGAAAAATGTCCTGAAATATAGTTACAGGCCTTTTATGTTTATCTCATAAGAAACTTTTCTAGCTGCAAAGCTGGAGCTTTCTGGTTCCTTTAACTTCCTCTCATTGCTACAGACATTAGACTCTGCCTAACAGCTGACATGTCATGAATTAAGGAGCTATTGCCATTCCTGGAGGTGAGGAGAAATAGGAGCTCCTCGTCCTTCTGGAATAAAGAGCTTTTCATTCACCCCCATTACAGTAGCAGCCCCAGGCCTCTGCCATTTGACTTTTCATGGAGAAAACATTTTATTCCAGGTCTTGGCACTGTAGTGTTCTTTGACATTCAGTCCATGGGATATTGTCCCACACAGAGCACCACACTGAGGGAGAATCCCAACTGTTTAAGTAAACAGCACTAGATCTCAAACATTTTATCCACTAAATCTGAAATTATTTTTTACATACTTTCCCAAGTTGAAAATGAATGTAGACCCTGACTAGGTTTGTCCCCAGTAAAAGTTTTTCCTGGTAAAATGAGAGGCTTGCTTGGATAGAGGCAGCTTTCTCTGAAAAGAACATGATAATTAGCTGAGAGCCAAGTTAGTTCTGGAACTTGACAAGGGGTTGAGAGACAGGTTAAAAAGTCAAAGTAAAAGGTTTCTTTGTATGAAGTCCAGGAAGGTAGAAAAAATATTAATGATGGAGTAGAATAAAAAGTTTTATGAGCCATCTTGTACCTGTTGAGGCTGATACAGATCCAGAGCCAACAGTCAATGATCTCCTTGATTATTCACTCCACTGTCTCTACTTGGAGCCTTACAATTATGGGTAAATAGTAGGTTCATTAGAGCTGGGTATGCAGAGAACTGTCTCAGATCCATGGTACTCAGTGTTTTCATAATATACTTAATGGTTTCTTCATAGATGTTAAAAGCTTTTGTAGCTCAAACATTTCTTTATCCATAGTGATCTGCAATCCACAAGGTAAGAGAGTTGAAAATTTGATATGTTAAGACAGTTAAACCCAGTCTTTTTATCCTAGACAAAGTAGAAATGTAACTTTTCAGAAAACATGTAAGGAAATTAGCCCAACATGAATGCAAAGTATTACAGTAATATAACCCTGCTTCAAATGCACACCTTCCATTGGGATTCTGCCCATGTAAATACCTCTACATTTTATTTTTTAAGATTTCACCATGCATGTGAAGTGGATATTAAGAGACACTGCTGAATTTAAGAAAAAATATTGAAAATCTTATTTGACTGAGGCCCAGCTGTCACGCAAGTCTTTGGTTTTGCCCCACCACAGAGGAGTTGTGACTTCTGCCCCTGTGTTTCCCTTGGTTCACAGCCTTCCCCTAATTCTGAACATGTGCATATTTCCTACACTTTCTGACATCACCAAGCTGGCAAGTGTCTCATCCAGTTTGCTGGAGCAAACCAAGGTGCTGGCATGGCTTTCTTCAAGGGTAAATATCATCACTGAGTATGTAACAGCTGAGAATGTTGCCTCTAGCATCTGCCCACATGCTGCAGGATTATCTGGCATATCCACAGTCTATCTGCTAGCAGGAAAATAAATTAAAACAAACAAAACCCCAAAAAACTCCAGAAGGAACAAAAACAATACAGACACAAAACCAAGAATTCAACTCTAACTGAAGCTGTCTTTCTTTAAGAAATACAGAAATATGACCATATCTGCTTCGAAAAGTAAAGTTAACAATGAGATCACTTATGCTGCCCACACATTGCTTCCTGCAAAGCGGCAAACATGAGACAGATACAGAGGAAGAAATTCTGTCAAATTTTGTGTGGTTACTGTTGCTTGGGAAACCACTTCCTTGGTAACTACATTGCATTCTCAGCACGACTCAGTATCAATTCCTCTCTGGCTCTGAGAGACACAAACCTGCAGTATAGTGTGAAGTGAGAACAAGTAAAACAAAAAACCAATAACAAGAAAGCCAACATGAAGAAAAAAGGAGAGAATGAGCAAAACATTTCTTGCTGCTGTTTCAAATGTGTCTAAATGAAAAAGAATGTAATCAGAAATCTATTCGGAAGTTCTTTTTAATATTGTTTGGAGGAGAATTCATTGATATATGTCAGAAAGTGTGTCTTGAATCATAAGTGTGAGGTTGGAAACAGGTTCTTGTGCGGCTCTGGAGAATTGGCACCGAGCCTGCTATGGAAAGTTGGCTGTCACTGGTGTTTTCTCTGTTCCAGTTTGTCAGGACATTTGTTGCTGAATCCACAATACAGAATGCAGTTTAAGAAGAGATCTGTTAAGAATAACTCACTAGTATTTAAAACATAATTTCTAAAGAAAAAGAAGACATAAACCTTAGGATCCTTTCCCATACTGCTCCAGAAGAGTGGCTCAGGGATACTGCTGCTAAATTAATGGCAGTTTCCTTCCTGCTAAAACACAGCGATCTTTCTTTTAGAAGTATTGATTTGAGCTCTTTGCATAGAATGCAAAATTTGGTTTATTCATTGTTTCACACCAAAATCTTGTCTTCTGCTTACCTGGACCTCTAACTTCTCTTTGACAAGCAGCTCAGCACAGTTTTTGTTCATGGACTACATAAAGAAAATTTAATTTTTATATGAAACAAATAGAAGAAATGCTCTAGTTACAGCACCAGCAATCTGGGGTTTTTTTTCAGTTTATCTTTTTCTGGGCCTTCCATGAGAATCATTATTGTGTCATTCCAGTAGCCCAAATTAAGTAGTAGGGAAAAAGAGAGAGAAAACACTGAGAATTAATGTCACATTAAGTGTCCTATCACTATTCTTACAGGCAAAGCAGACTCACCAGCCTGTAGAGCCCATAAATGTGTGTGCACAGGAGTTTTCTTTTCACATAGCTGGAGGTGATTAGGGTGGCAAAAAGGAGGCATCATGATCTCTCTACTTTTTACATTTATATTAAATAGCTTAGGATAGAGTGAGTCTAACAAAGTATGAAAAATAAATAAGGATACTAGAGAAATAATTTAAATCATCCTCTTTCTCAGTGCAATGAACTATTCGTTTTATGTATGCCTGTTTAAATATATAGATCCCTATCTGTACATAGACATACACACACTTGCCTTTTCAATGACAGTAATAAATTAGCTTTCTACTTGTTTCCAGACAAAAAATTAACTGGTTGAAGTTATTTTTTTCTTACAGAAGGAGCATCAGCAAAAAACATTAATAGTGTCATTTTAACACCTTTAGTTCAAGCATGCCTTCCACCCACACTCCAAATGGCAGAGGATATACGTAAAACATGTCTTCCAGGAATTCAGGAGCTTACTGAGTCAATGCAAACATTGGTGCTAAGCTGCAATGATATACTCATCCCATTTCCTGGTGCTGGGAAAAATCAAGAAATCTGGAAATTAGAAGAGTCTATCATTTGTTCTCTGGAAATACAGGATTTTGTATATCTGCTCTGGAGTACGTGGCTGTGGGGAGAGGGCAGGAGGATATCCCTGGAATACTCGAAAAGATATGATGGACAGGTGGGATAGATCTGAGTAACAGCAATGGAAAGGGAACTCTCTCTTTTGGTCCTGACTACCTGGGCCAGCACTAGTTTCTCTTTAAGTATAGTGCCTTAATTCAGAAAAACAAATTATGAAGCCCAGAGGAGTTGAACTGACTTTATGTTGTGCTACTATTCTCAGGTAGTTGAAATACTTCTTCACCATATGTTTGTGGTACTTTGAGAATGAAAAACAACAGTGGGAAATGCCAAGTCTTCCACATTGCTGAGACAGCGCTTAAAATATTTTGGCAGTACTCCTCCCTCTCCCTGTGAAGTTCAGTTGCTCTATCCAAAAGCACCAAGCAGCCACTAGGATCAACGTTATTTGGACACTGATGCCATGAAAGCTCTAGACTTGAGTGTGAAGTTGTAGGTCTCCTGGTGCATAATTATTTTTTTCCAAACTACTCTTGGACGAAAAGCAGGAAGTTACATATATGTAAAAAGAAGCCAGACAAAACAATTCCAACAAAAGTCAAAGCCAAAAGCACAAAATGAATTGGGATAACTCAGGTTTTCTGTTTGTTTTGGGGTTTTTAAAGGAAGTTTTCAAGTTACATAATCCTGACATGCACATGTAATACTTCATTCTTCTCCTGTCAGCATTGCTGTGCTATGAATTTAAATACTACAGTCAGACTACTTCCTTAGTTTAGATGAGAGAAAAAATTATTGAGTGTATCATGTTTATATGTAAAAGTTTACCACTGTGACTTCATATCTAAATTTGTATCTTGTAAAATACTTATTATTAAGACAATAATGTACATGCTTTCCTAAGCAAAAACCTTGCTTCCGTGCCTAGAGTTGATTGAATATTTTACCATTGAAGTCACAATAAAAAAAATTGAGGCACATATTAAACAATTGTGAAAATGGGCGTCCAATGGATGTTAAGCTCGCACCTTGTGGCCTGTTGCAGTAAGCACCATGCAAAACCAATAAAACCCAGGGGGAGTTCAGTATTTCACATTATCAGTTCTTAACTCAATAAAGTGGGCTACTGCAAAATCAAGGCTCCAGGTTTTGCTGAGCCATTGTCCCTCAGGGTCAGTGTGTGAGAACCACTCCTACGGCCTGATCCGTGGTTGTGAAATGTGGAACAAAATCATAATCATGTCCTGTGCTGACTGGAACTGAGGAGATTGCATCTGTCAATATGCAGTGATTCAAAAATCTATGCTATGTTTAAAAATTTATGTTTTATCCTACCTCTCTGTGTAGCTCCTAATGTCTTCCATTCTGCTGTTTAAATGAAAAAATATGTTCATAAAAGATGAACCAAATCAAGACAGAAGTCTCTATACACTGACATTTAACTTCCCTGTCTCCAAATAGGAGTTAAATGAGAAACTGCCAATTTAATTTGGACTAAATTCTGATTACCCTACAGCACGCCCATTACAATCCAGTTTAAACACAGAAGAGCAGAGGAAACTTTAGTCTCTGTGAGTAAAGTAGATCAAACCCCCAAAGGTTCGAAATACACCCCAAAAATATGATTAAAACCAAATGAGATTAGATATTGGTGTCAAAAAATTGATGGATGGATGGATGGACGGATGGATGGATGGATGGAAGGGAGGACGGGAGGAAGGACGGAAGGACGGAAGGAAGGAAGGAAGGAAGTGTGGGTAGTGGAGGGACATGGGGAGAGTGGCAGGGGTTAGGTGGGAGCACGTCACCCATCCGAGGGTCCCAGTGATGTCTCGTGGCTCCCCCCATGTGCCCTTCTTGGTGGTGAGGGTCCCACATCACACTGACACACTGCAGATATAGAATCCCATGGATTAATTAAAATTAAAGTATAGAATCCCATGGATTAATGGATGTCTGGGCAGCTGGGAACACCCAGGTGCCTCCCTGCAGGGCCAGTTTGA
>JAWWMU010000036.1:6719460-6733911 GCA_035048155.1 Cinnycerthia olivascens | reverse complement strand
CAGCTCAGGAGCCCTGCTCAGGGTGTGGTGGTTTCTCTGCAGCTTTCGTTACACAGTTTTGCTCCAATAAGCAAAGGTGCTTTGTGAAGATGTTTAAGCCATAAATTATACCATTTCAGTCTCTGACAACACCAAATAACAGCTTTCTTCTAGAGGAGCCCATTTAGTCAGGAAGGGATAGATTCCAAGGAATACTTTAGACAAAGAAAAGGTTGGAAAAAATGAAGCCTGATTTTAAAAGAGACTTTTTTATTATCTCATAGGGTAAGAGTCTCTGTCACCCTGCCTTTAAATAGATGAATACTGCTGCTTCTTGCATATTGTTGGCTTTATTCAAGAAAAAACATCTAGCTTTTTAAAAGTCAGAGTTTGTATATTTGATTTCTCAGAGGATTCAGTTATGTCTACAGTCTATGGGATTGAAGTGAGATAATTATTCTTGCCTTTCAGGCATTCATTTACAGGCGCATCAGGTTTTCTGTGAATTTTTTAAGTACATTTGCTGTACATCTGAGGGAGGAATTCTTTTTACGTGGAATGTGTAACAAACTTCCATTTATCTTTTGCCATGGTGCAGATCAAGGTACTAACTTTCTACCTCACTGTGCAAGAGATATTGGATTTTTTTGAGATGAAGCACAGTGTGATTAAACCTATTTCAAGTATGGTTTCATTACAGAATTTTTTCAGTGTTTGTCTGTGAAGTGTTACAAAGCATTCTCAGAAAGCTTTATGGCTCTTCAATACTAGAATACGTGGATAAATTTTCAAAAGAAATGTTTTCAATGTATGGGGTTCCTGTGAACATTTTTTGCACAGACAAACAATTAAGAATAATTTATTATTCAGAGAAAAACTGCTGGAATAACAGGACTTGTAGTCAGACCAAGGATTACACAAAACAGGAATAAATATCCATCTCTCTTGTACCTTTGATTGAAGTCCTAATTGCTGGGATATTGATATTCTGTGCCATTTCCCATACTTCTTTAAATATGCATCAAACTAATGAAGGGTGATTTGGAACATCACCCATGACGTTAATGAATCAGGAAGAACCTTGGGCTCCCAGCAGCCAGCCCATTGTTGTTCTCTGATGTTTTCACAAACTTAATTTGCATGGTCTTAATTTGTTTCAGTTCAGAATAAAGAAGAAATGTCAAACCTCTCTAATTTTAAAAGAGGTTCCATTTTTCAGGCAGGCTTCTCTACCATTTCTGAAGACTTTTCCTATGGCCCAGAGGACTCACATTGTCATAGACAAAATCCAGACACAGTCCCATGGAATGTAGCTCTCCTCCAAACCAGTGTCAATGGACAATTTGTCTAAACTCTGGTTAAACCTTTCCCTGGGGCTGCAGGGAGCCTGAGCACAACCAGCTCCAGGCAAGGGCCGATTTGCAGAGGAGCATGCTGGCCAAACCAAGACTCTGTATTTCCAAACATCCTTCTAAACCCCCGGCAAGGAGCCCAGGTGGCACCTTTAAGGAAGTGAGAAAAAGTTCAAGGAAAGTTCAGAGAACACCAGTGGGCAGTGGGAACACCTATTACAGTATAAAGCAGGGAAATTATAAAGAAATATTCACATATTCTTAGTAAGACTCATCATTTCCAGTCCATGGCCTTACCTCTTCTGATATTTGCACTTCACCCCCACACCACATCTCTTCTCTCATGTCTCCCCAGTAAAATGATTTTTTGTATTGTAGCAACTCTGTTGCCCCTTAATTCCCTTTGGATTTCTTCCCACTTACTCTATGTTTTATCTCCTTCATTGGATAAGTTTAAGGGGAGGAAAATGTTGCTGTCATGTTGTCCTTTTCCCTCATGTTTTTCATCCACCACTCTATTCAGTATCATAACCCCCATGACTATTAGTAAGGGAAATTAACTCGTTTTTCTGCTGTCACTCACTGAAGTGCAACTGAACTGATGTCACTTTCAGCAGACAAGTTTTCAAAAAAATAGTGGCAAGAGATTAGCTTAAGGTATTAAAACAAAAAAAAAAAGGTTTCTCCCTTAATGAATAAAAATTGACACCTCAGCTGGAACAACACCCCCTGGACTGAGCCACCTGACCCTTTCAGCCTCCTCTCTCCCAGTCACCAGGATATTCATGTGACCACAGCCTCAAAGATCTCTTCAGTGCATATTTGGCCCCACAATTTCATATGCAGAGTGGCTCAGACCATCACAAATGATCAAATAATTTTCTAAAGCAAATACTTTAAAGCTAATGAAAATAAGGATGCAGCTAAAATGTTGTGTCTAGCATAAGGTTATTTTAGTTTTCAGCTTCCTAAATAATAGTGGTCCTATAACTGACATTGCTTATGATACTTCTGTTAACAATTCTAATACAACCAATTGCTGAACACATAGCCAAGAGTCAGAGATCTTCCTTCTCATGTTTGAAAACTTTAGTGGCATCATTAATCAGGTAAAGAGAGAAAATAAAGTGAGATATAACAGAGATCTATAAAATTATGAGCATTATTAGAAAGCTTAACAGCAATATTTACTCTTTCTTGTAACAAAATGACTAGGATAAAAATTCAAACCAAAATTAGAATCAAATTCACACTAACTGAACTATGGATATTATTGCTAATACATGACATTGATCCAGTTTATATGGACTCATAAAGTATATTTATGAATTCATCAAATGAAATTGGGAAAAGTACAGCTTTTCCTTTACTATCCTAAGAAAGTAGCTCTGTGATAATATATTGACAGATGAGGGACCTGAGAGGTAGCTAAGACAGCAGTTATTAAGATGGAGAACAGCAGCTCCCTGAAAAATCAAGTAAAAATTGATTCTTTCATGCAGCTCCTGCCAAAACAAGAGCAAACCACAAAGCAATGTGTTGCTTGTATGAAAAAACTAGCTTGAAATTTAAAGCCTAAATCCCCAGAAAATGCACAGTGCTTAAAGATCTGATTCACACTTTTGCAGATAAGTAGGTTTTTGTTTCATGTAATGGAATTAAATGCTTGAACTGAGAGTTTTTCCTTACATTGTTCTAGAAACTTCATTTTCTTGACATTGGCATGACATTCAGTTCAGATTTCCACAAAATTGAGTAAAGAGATAGTCTAGTCAAAAATAAAAGTTTTCTCCCAGTTATTCCTCTTATGCCACAGCAATGTGACACTGTAAATACAAAACATACCCACAATTTTAGGAAGTACTTTTATGAACAATAAGCTTAATTACGTTGCTTCTCTTGAACTTGAAATAATCCCAATTGCACTGAGTTTTCTATACCTTTATCGATAAAATGAAGAAGAAAAATGGGGCATAATGAACAATTTGACTTTGGAGCAATAGTTTATGAACAGATCTCTCCTTTTTTTTCTTGTTTTTTTGTTGTTTTTTTTTTTAAAGAGGACTTTTTGACCCCTGTGTGTTGTTTAAACACAGCCATCATATGCCAAGAGAGACTTTCCCCTTTAGCTGCTGCCTCCAGCCTTGCTGGTACTGCCCAACACAGAGCTGCTGTCACAGGGGCAAGGTCACACCACAGACCTGCACTCAGCTGACTGTCCCCAGGTCTCCCAGGCCACCTTCTGCAAAGCTGATCCTTCCAATGGTAGGAAAATACTCCCAGCAAAAGGGTGAATCTGAACCCAAAATTCATATTCTCATTCTCTTCTATAGTATTGAAAAGGATCCTTTTCAATATTCTTCTGGACTATTTTAAATCCCTTCTGTGGAATCATCAGATCTAGTCAAGAAATTCTGGTGTTTCCAAGTCTGACAAGACTTCTAATTAGATTGTTGAACTATTTTCATATCCAGGAGTAGCCCAAACAAAAACAAAAACCAGTCAGTAATTACAGTCTACATTAACCTTTACCATTCAAAAGCTAACCCATGAACACTCTAATTCTTCATTAAAATCAGCTTTAAAATACCCTTTTTTTATTATTACAAACCTCCAGGTTATGCATGAACTTTCCTGAGGTCCAGCTGATCAAGTAGAGCTTTTTATCTTCCAGACTCCACACAGCCTGCAAGGTTCAAATTTTAAAGTCTCAAAACTTTTTGTCCCAGACTCCTGACATTTTCACAAAGTTGATTTGAAGTGGTGATATGTATGTACATTTCTGACCCTCGCTTGTATCTTCTCCCTAAAAAATTTAATATGGAATCAGAGTTATGGTTGTTTTTTAAAATGTTGTTAAAAAACAGGGTGGGATTTGAAGGATTCTTATTCTCATAAGCAAAAAAAAGGCAAAATGCTTTTAAAATTGTCTCATAGGGCACATTTGAAAACTATGCAAGTAAACTGCCATTATCTATATGTTAGGATCACTTGTGCTTTACAGTCTTTTCTGTCTATTTGCTGTGCAAACTGCTTGGGAGCAGAGGAAACCATAAGCTGCAGGAGCCAGTCTGCCACTGTTGTCTGTTTATGTAGTCTGATAGAATTTACATGGGCTGGCAGAAAAAATTGCCCTTTGCATGCTTTGTCTCTAGGGAAATTTGGAAGTATGTCCAAGTTTTACAAAATAATGTTAATCACACAATACTCCAAGCACAAATAACAGATTTTCTAAGGCCTTTTCTAAGCAAGTGAAGTCGGTGGACAAACAGAAGATAACAGATAATATTTAAAATAAGAGGAAAACCAACGCATTTATGCATCAAAGTTAAAGTGGGTCACTCTGCAACATAAAGCACATTTTTAGTGGATATAAATTTAGCAGCTCTCTGCAGCATTATGCATGACAGCTGTCTTGTGATATTTCAAGTAAAGAACAGGTCCCTGGAGACACCATGTAATTTATAATGGACTAACCATAATGAACCATAGCAGTCAGAAAAGGAGCTGGTTCCAGTGAAACAAGGAATGTTGGTCTACCTGTCTTATAGGAACATCATGTTGAAGATTTCACTTATCTGCTATCCTACAGGAACAGTGGGGAGGTCAGTTTATTGGTCGCTGGAAAGGAAAAAGTCAAAACAGAAAATCTCCTGTTTGCCTAGAGTAAGAAGCTAAAATAAAGAAAACAAATACAAAGGATCTTTTCCAGCGGACTAATCACTACCAACCCTTTTCTCCAAGTGCACAGCAAATGCCTTTCTGCTGTTTGTGCTGGCAATGCTTTATCATAATTGGTGCAGTAACAAAATCCAGTGATACCTGCAGGGCCAAGGGCTCTGCCTTCCTCAGCTGTGCTGCAAATTAATTAGGCCTCAGCTGTCTACAAAGGCACTTTATTTGTGAGGTATCTGTTGCTTCATTATTTCACAGGGTCCTTGCAGGTGGACTGTGGGTGTCTGTTTGCCCTCTTCATGGCTACCAGGGACTCATACCCAATAGCCTGCACAGAGGATGGGAAATGATAAGCAGAATAAAGGTGCTCTTTCCCAAAACACAGGGGCATTTTTAGCATGTCCATTCAGTGCAGTGATCTGCACACCGTGTCATTTATGAAAACTTTAACCTCTTGCTTTTCAAGGCCTGGAAACTTAATTTTTATATCCTAATTTCTTATCAGCTTTTGATGACATGAAAACTTATTAAAGATATTAACATGATGAGAGTTTCACTTAACATTCTCCCATTTTGTCACTTGTTCCTTCAAAATAACAGTAGCAAAGTGCTCTAGTTACATAATACTTTGCAGTTATCAATTAATGATATAATTAAGGCACAAGTATAACAATACTATTAGTGTGAAAATCAACATCTAATTCAACAATAGAGGAGGTAAAGTGTCTAGGAGAGAAGAAGGGGGATGCCACATGGGATGCAAACCTGAGGCAAGTCCCAGTCTGATAGCAGGTTTACTGTCTATCAAACAAATGTTTTTGGAAATCCCAGAATATCTTTCCAAGTTCACAATATGCAAAAGCTATGGTAATCTTAATTTAATTCCTCATAGCAAAGTGCCAGTGCTTGCACACAATTGTCATCCTCTTTCAGAGCTGGGTCTCAAACACAGGCATTCTGCCTCTGCTAAAGAATGCTACAGGGGCATTACAGTTTGACTTTTTATATTTTCCAATGTCTATATCATTCTATTTCATTAGAATTAAATAAGTCACTTTAATTCTTGCAGAAATGAGTAAAGCCAACTCTCTTCTCAGCAGTGTACAGATTTTGCATAAAGTGTAGTTTCTATTTCAACAACATACATGGGTGCTTGCAAAATCTAGGCAAAGCATTTTCATTTACAGGGCAACAGATTTGTTTTGTTATCTCAGTTTTTAAAGGAGAAAATTCTCCCTTCCACTGTTACAACCGCTCAAATTATTTCTCAGGGTGTGCACAATAAATAGAAATGGGTGCTTAACACCTTCAGAAATCCTTAGGGCAGAGTCAAGGAAGCAGGGTTTGGTATTTGCTTTCAAATATTGTCAAATGTAAAATACACATCTAGGGAAAATGTAAGGATATGGATGCTAGATGTACTTTCCTTTCATCAACACCAGGAGCTATTATCTCATCTCACTTTCCTGTAAGCAATCTGAAATGGGAAAACCCAGGTGATGGGTGGCTGGTCTGGAGTTAAAAGACAGGGAAACATGTTATGCCAGAGGAGCAGGCAGTATATTCTTTAAAACTTTACAGCACGAGTGAGGAAACAAACTTTACTTTTCATCTGCCTGTCCTTTCCATTTTCACATTTGTCTGGACCTCATAAAAAGATTTCCCTATGCCTCTTTCTCTCATCCTTAACTAGTTGGAATATCAAACACTTTCAGTAATCACATTGTTTTGGGTAGTAATGAAGGCAAATAAATAATGCTTAACCTTTCTTGAAGAGATCTAGAGACCCTTCCAAAACCAATTAAGGCTTACATTTTTTGCTGGAGTTAGCCAAAGTTATCACACTAAATTTCCAAACTTGTCTAAGAAGAAAACATTAAAATTAAGGTTGGGGGAGGAGAAAGAAAAAATTTGTCCTTCCTACAGTCTTGAGACTTTCCAATTTTAAAGTATGTTATGAGTGGGCGAAAAAAGAAAATAAATTAGGTGATGCATATTGCAATTCATGGCTGCTTGAGAGAATGGGAGGGAATTTGCTGGATTTCACCATGCTGGAGTTTTTTTAGTTTTGTTTTGGGGTTGTTTTTTGTTTGGTTGGGTTTTTTTCCTCCTTTTTCTGTCCAGAAATTTTTTCCTGTCTGTTTGGCACATGTTTCCGATTCAGATATCTTTTGAATGATGACTAACAGCAGCAGCAATAAAAAAGCCTCAATTTTTCATAACCTAAAACACAGAAGCACATCAAAACCAATCCAATTTGTCTTCAAATCTTGCAGATAAATCTTGCTGTCCTGACATGTAGGTTTTGATCTGTATATTATCCACATTCCTTCTCCTGTCAGTGTCTTCTCACCTGAAGAAACAATTTCTTTGCATGACACGGAAGTGGAAATATCACCCTCAGTAATGGAACTGCACTGACCCTACCATGACCACATTAGCTTTTGTGCTGTGGTTTTATCACTGCACATCTTGTCCTTTTTGCTGCTGTCAAAGAGCAGAAGACAGGACTTTATCCCCTGTCTCCTGCAAGACACTGCACTCCTGTGCTGGCCTGTGAGTTCTCTTCACAGAACCTTCATAAGCATCAATGCCAAGAAATTTCAACAAAAGGGTTGAAGATTAAAGACTGACATGATCAGTCAGACTCTTCAGAAAAGACCTTTGGGAACATTTAACAGGGGGATCTCAAAGGTCACAGTCCAGTTTCATGTGGGCTCAGAAAGCAGCAGATTTCAGACGTACCAACGAAGCTGAGAATGGCCACAGGTACCCTCAGTTATACTGAATTATACTGAATTATACCCTCAGAGCTCTACCCAAGTCCCATCTGAAAACAAAACAGCACCAAAACCAAAAATGTGCAGCTTACACAATTTAATTTTTAAAATGTTTGTAAGGGAACTCAAACTTCGTAAGGGAACAGAACTTTGTTTCCTTGGCTGTATTTTTTTCCAAAAAAGAGAAAATTTTTAAAAAGTGGTCTCAGCTGGAAGCATGCCCTTAGCCATTAGAGTACCAAAATGAATGCAGTATGTCAGCTCTGACAATCTGTCAGAAAGAGAGAAAAAAATACTTTTGTTCCAAGAATAAGATGTATTCAAAAGTTCTGCCCTAACATTGAAACAAGCACTCCCCCTCTCCCCAGAAAACCTGGCCCAGAGTCTCAGCCAAAAGAAGCACATCTCCTTTTATATAAGCAATTTTCATCACCTGAATAACCAACCCACATTTCTTGACATAACCATCTTTTTTTGTTTTTAATATATCCCTTGATTAGACTCATATGAACTCCATAATAAATGAGTCATTCCAGATATCCCTCAAGAATAACAAACATTATGGATTAATAATGTCATGCAGGTCATTAATTTTGATAACCACAGAATTTATGTTAGTGATCATACTTGCTATGTAGTTATAATATATTTATAACATTTATTTATATGCAGCAGTTACAATGTGTTAGATGCCAGTTCCCATTATTTCACTGTTTCACAGCTGCTCTGTATTTGACAGATGCATAATTTCTTTATTTAAAATACTCATTTTCTTTTTATAAATTAAGAACTGTGCTGTTAGATAATTTTTCTCATGTTTTGTTAATTTTAAATTATCAAGATATATTCAGCAGTACAATTTACCCATAAGAAGTTGCTATTAAGGTTTCTAATTTGCAGTCTAGTAAATTGAATGAAGGAGAGGCCGTGTTACATGTCATGAAGTGTTACAATTCAGAGTAAAGGAAATAAATTATTCAAATACCCTATAGTACTAGCCTTATTTTTGTGCCAGTTGATTTGATATAACTCCTGTAAGGATATGATAACAGCAAATGCATTTATAAACACAGACAAGTGAAATGGTAGATAAAAATTTTTGATTTGGAAGCTATACTCACCAATTAATATAAATATTTTTAGTCTCTGAAATCATCAGCCACTCTTAAAGTTGAAATACTTTGCTTCCTGGTTTTTAATAATCTTGAAAATAAGGGGCAACAGTATATCAAAGAGTTGTAACAAAGCAACTGTGCTGACAGTACGGTCTTTTCTCCAGAACTTTGCTCTCCTTTTCAGAAGCTTCAGAGGAAGATGTGGTATTTTAAACAGCAAGGGAAGAAAGTTATATTTGAGCTTTCCTTAACAATCTGGAATATTTTGCTTCTTATGTTCTATGTCTCCTGACACAGAGTCAGCATCCTGCACCCAGCATCTCCTCACCTCAGTACCATCTGTAAGACTCAAGCCTTCCCATCTTCAGCCTCTGCTCTTCCTCTGCAGATCTGGTGCCCTTTATCCACAGAAAAGAGAGACAGAACAGATCAATCATTAAAGCACTGCTGTTGTGGGGCTGGTACAGAGAATAGCCAGGTGGACAACTTCAAAAGGAATTACCAACTGCTGTCTGCATTTCCAGACAAAAATAAGAACTTGGCAGTTTTAGCCTTTGGCAGCCTTTTGTCCAATGGCCATTTGTTCCCTTTTCTGGAGCTCCATCTGCTCCCCCTGGTAGGATCCGCCAAAGAATCAACTGCAGGAATGTGCAGTTAAAGCTACAATAAACACCCTGCAACATCCCCCATGCAGGAATACTTGGGGTTTGGAAACACAACCAACCAGGGATTTCCTCTTACTAGAGCTGGGACAGCAGACAACAAGAAAAATGAACAGACATGATCTGTTCACTCAGCACAGCCAGCAAACAAGTGTAAAACTGAAGTATATTTAAGGCTCAAGATTTTGCTAAGATAGAAAGAAGCAGCAAAACCAGACTGCATTAGTGAATATTTTACTTCTTTGGAGCACAATGAGAGACTCAGCTTCTAATCCTTGCTAAGGTCCTGTCCAAAGCAGTCAGAGCCTCTCATGATCATGCCTGACTGCTCTGCTCATCTTGAAGTGTTCTTCAACTGAACCACTCCAACAGGAAAATTTAAATCCACCATTCTGGAAGGGACAATAATTTGTCATCCAGAATCTCTCCTGTTAGAGCCTAAGTAGGAAGAGGAAGGAAGTTTTTTATTTTTTTTTTAAATGTTTTTTCTGTAGAATGAAACTTGGGACTTCCATGCCTGAAGTCCACATATTCAGCTTTAAGACCATTTATGTAAAAGGAAATACCATCCTCCTGCACACCAGCAACTCACCATCAGTGACAGATTCACAAGAGTTGACTCTGAGGAGGCATTACTGAACTTCTGAGATTTTTCAGCTCCCTCCTCTCAGCATTTCCTTACTGACCAGCACCAGGCTTCTCACTGCACATTGCTTGTTTCACTCCTCAGACACTCAAGTGCCCCAAGGGCTGCACAGGCAAATTAACACCAAGTCATGGTTCCCCCTTCCCATCCTACTCCTACATTTCAGGTGCCTCAACACCCAAATTGAGTCCCTGTCTGACCCAAACTCAAGAGTTATTCACTTCAGATGTGAACTGAAATCTGCAGCTTTGAGAAAAGAGCCTGCCCGACATAACACAACTACATGTACATATTTTAGGTTTTCTTTATTTATATTTTTAAATTCAAGAATTACACACTAGCCAACATTATTATATATTTACATGCTGAAACTGGCTGCAATAATTTTAAATTCAAGAAAATATCTCTTATGTGCTACTCATTTACAATCATCATTTTACTACCTCATATATCCCAGAGGTTAGCAGTCCTTTTGAGAAAGACATGAAGATCTGATGCAATGATATCCACTAGTATTTTGCATTTTCTAGCCATTGGAAAATGTGCATTATGTGCATATAAGAAAGGCTACAAGGTCATTAGTAAGGCTGATGATTACTACATTATGAAATAAATAGTACTAAGTAAAAGATAACTCAGAACTGTGCAAAGACAGTACTAACAGAACCATTTAAACACCCATGCCAATAAAAACGTGATAGAAGTCAAATCATAGGCAGTTTGTCAGAATTAATCATGTTTCAAATGTTCTTTTTGTCTTCAACTGAAAGTAACAGGACAGACCATGAACCATACAGCCTGGTGAGTATCTGCCAAATGACAGGAACAGTGAAAACATACAAAATGCTATCAAATTGGAATAGATGACCTCATGTCTGAAAAACATTAAAAAAATACAACCCTTAGTATGAAAGTAGAGGTGAGATTTTTCATCATTTAAGTTTCTTTTTTTTTGTCAAAGCACTTACAAAGAAAATAATTTTATATTTATGAAATGCTAGTGTTGCATATTCTTGTAGAGATGATCTATTTCAATTTTATATAATGGATATTTAAATTATTAGTATTTTTACAAAGTAGAATAGGGCAGTCTTTTTGATCAACAACATTCCATTTGCTTCTTAAAAATTTAGACAAAGTTCCTAGTGCATTTTACTAAGCTTTACCTTTGGTGTTAAGCAGTGACTTTTTAGATTTCCCTTTTAAACAATTTCTAGAGTGAAGATTCTTTGGCTTTGGGGGACTATGCTATCTAACGACAAACATCCTGTTTTGTTTTTTTTTTTTTAAAGAAAAATATAAGCCTACTATTAAATACCATAAGAGACAGATTTCAGAATCAGACAGATGCAATATGCAGGCTTCTGTAATAACGAAATCGCCGACAGCTCAAGTCTCACTTACCCTGGACACCTTCACCTCTCCACTCACTGGAGCAACACAAAGGTGCCTTTCTGTAAGTGAAAACCAGGCCCTGTTTGTTTTGGCTACTCTGAGTACTGAGTGTGTGGCCCAAACATTTTAACCACACAAAACAATCAGCTGTGCCAGCAGGAACATTGCCACGGTGGCTGCTTTACACTACAGCACTTCCTGTACTATTTTATATCTGGAGTCCAAATCTGTTTATGCAAAAGGGTGTTTAAATTACTCTGCTAGAGCACTGCAATTATTGTACTTAGTAAAAAAAAGTCACTAAACAAATACTGTATCTATCGACTGCTCATTTACAGCTTATTTAATTATTTACATAATTTTAGGACACATTAACCTAAACCATAAGTAGAATTAGCTTTTTGCCTTACCATAAAGTACAAATTAGAAGTTAAAAATGTTTAAGAAATCTGATAATATTTACACACGTTCAGCTTAAGTTATGGTTGCTCACATTGTATGTTCTATGTACACATAGCAAAATGTTTTGATCACTACTGATATAGTATTGTACCCTGGCCATCCCACCCTAAATTATTTTCTAGAAATAGTTACTATTTTTGCCTTTTTTCTTTTTCTTGGTTCCCTAAGGAATTTGTTGGTTTTGAAAACTTACTAGTGGACAATGCTGTTATAAAAAGAGAGAGAAGAAATAGGCAAGCAATGTGAGGACTAGTCTAATTCCAGATGCAAGGAGGTACAGTACTATCATCATGTCAAACGGTGCAGTACTCCATACGAATCATAAGCATTGATCTGCTGATATAGAAATGCCCAGTTACCCTGTAGAGTAAGTTGTTTGGTTTGTTTTTTTTTTCTAAATACATTAATCTTTTTTTTTTTTTCCTCAAAAATATATTCATACACTGGTTGATGGTAGAAACAAAACTATTATTAGCTTATTCCTTTAACACACCAACATGTGAATGTGTGTGCATATATATATATATCCTCAGTTCGTGTATATATACACACAGATGTCCATACAGACATTTGGGGGTACGTCCATATGCACATACAGCTGGAAAATGTTTCACATCCCTTCACTTATGTTTAGCACTGTGTTGTAGGATTGGAACACAGCCTAATAATTGTAGTGAAAATTAACTGAGGTTTAATTTTAATGCATGTTTTTCTGAAATAAATAGGATATTTTCCCCAGGTGTAAGACCTTCACTCATTTTCTCTATGCATTGTGCTTTTGTACCTTACAGATTTTATGTCTTTTTTAATTAGAATGAAGAAAGCTCTGAAAAACTCTGCCACGTGCTGTTATCTAGGACTCTGTTTTCCTCCCCTGGGAATGAGAAAAGGAATGGTCACAATGTCATTGCTTGAGTCTTTCTTCCCAGTCATTGAACTGCGATAGGATAGAAACATAACATTCCTTATGCAAACACAGAAATATGTTGCATGAATTTTCAGTTCTGAAAATGTGTATCATACTTACTAGCAGTCATGTACAGTATATATTTACAGATTGATCTCAAAGATTTCATTAAAACTGTGCCATGTTATAGTCATAATTCCCCCATGAATTTCACAAAGATGAAAAACACCTTAATTGCTGGCTATTATGTCTAATAGAACAATAAAATGTGCAACTGTAATTATATTACAAGTTTTATCTAAATTATTAACTTTGCTATTTTGTTTATTGAAACCAACAACAATTAACATGATTAAAAAGATCTAGAATATTCATTTTCGGTCAGTTCTAAAGTAAAGTAAATTTATTCTAGTTTACCTGGAGGGTAGCACACATCGCAAACCCCGTGTCTCGTATGTTGGCATCATTTCCCACTTTCACTCAAGTATCTCAGGAGTAAGTGCTTACCTTGGGCTCAAGTTATGCTCTTTCCTTGATAGTGCCTCACCAGCCTTTCTCACCCCCACCTTTTTATATCACAGTGTTAAGCCTTAGTACAAAATGGTAGAATCTTTCTCTTTCACTAATTTTATACATCACATTAATAGCCAGAAGAACATAGTAAAAGCAAAAGTGCTCCTTCCCCACAGATAATTTATCTTTCCTAGTGACACCTGAGCAGAAACCAAACATTTTTCTTTCACTCTCTGAACAGCAACATCAGAGAGTATTATGGCTTGTACTGTAGCTTCAGAAAAGTGAATGTGCAGTTCCAGGATTCGATCTCTGTGGTTTTTGTGATAGCTGAAGCAGTTACCAATGCAGAGAGACAACATATTCCCTGTAAGGTTTTATGTTTGATGTGTATCAACCACAGACAGGCTGTGAGCTCCCTGCAGTCACACTCTGCTTCTGTGAAACAATAAGAGGAGCTGTCAGCAATTTCTGAAATGAAAGAAAAGCTTGTACAGAAGAATACTATGACTGCTTTCATTTAGGATAATTAATATAATTTTTAAAGAACAGACTTTGAAGAGAAATACTGAATTTTGATATGCTCCATTTCTTAAAATTGGAAAAAAAATTCACATGACTCATACCAATCAGCTGAAATCCCAAGTGCATCTACAAAGGTTATTGCGTTGAGCATGAAATGCAGTCACAAATTAAGTATGTGAACAAAGAGCAAAATTTTGACTTGGGAAGTTAATCACATGAGGAAAACCTGTCTCTACATATTGCAGAGTCTGAGCCTGGAGGCAGTGTGTGAATGTACTCCCTGGCAAATCCCATCCCAGGCTCCAAAACTATCCTCTTTTATTTAAACCAGGAATAAGCATGTGAAGTGCTCAAAAAAACCCAGTCAGAATATTTGCCTATTAGTTCCCAGAACTATTCTCCCCTTAGTGTGATTAAGTGTCAAATGGGGGGGGGGGGGG
>JAWWMU010000036.1:6692860-6713978 GCA_035048155.1 Cinnycerthia olivascens | reverse complement strand
AGGGAAGGGAAGGGAAGGGAAGGGAAGGGAAGGGAAGGGAAGGGAAGGGAAGGGAAGGGAAGGGAAGGGAAGAAGGAAGGAATTTAACTCTTCAGCCTTTGTCAAAAGGTTCCCTGTCAGATTAGAGAGAGCTGGGAATGTTTTTTCCACCAAGTAGATTCGCCCAACTCTAACTAAAACATGCTTTTGTAACAAGGTGACACCTGAGCTAGAAGGACAGTGAACTACATCTATTGTAAACAGCACCACCCATTCAAAAGGATCCCAAAGCGCTTTACAAGCATTAGAAAGAAGAACCACTTCACTTCCCAGTGAAGCACAATCACCTCTGAGGTGAAATGTGGTGACTGACAGTGCAGAACAACACACTTTATTTTAGTCGAGGAAATGGAGAATGTTGTAGCCAATTGAAACTATGGGGTGGGTGAGTGGTGGTGGGGAATGTTGGGTAAGCAGAACAGTTACATAAATTGATATTTGGCCAGGGTGCTTGGGGTTGAGATGACCACGCTATAAAAAAGTGCCATGGGATCTTTAATGACCATAACTGGTCAAGACCTGAATTTTACGTCTCTGAGGATAAAAACATTAGAAAACAATGAAAGATACCTTTGTTGAATACATTTCTGGACAATGATATGTGCCAATTATTCTTCTGTCCTGTAAGTTAATAAAATCAAGACCAGTTTCCTTAGAGATAAGGCAGCTATTATCTTTCATTTAAAATTAAAGCACTGTAGGATTATAGTAGGACAAGTGATTAAAATATATAGGGACCTCTAAGCCAACAATTAGCATAGGTACATTCTGGCTTCAGAGGTACTATTACTGCCTTGCTCTGCTCCTCAAGGTAACATAATGTTGTGATGCAAATGTACTTTTTCCAACTGGTCATTTGACCAAGGAAGATATGATGATATGAAAACAATTATTAAAATTATTCTGGGGGGAAAGTGTAAAAGTGGTTTCAAAAGGAGGTGGAGGAAGGTTAAAAAGATCTCTTGGTGCTGAAGGATTGTTCAACCATAGAACTAGACTCTTTATGGTGAACAGGAGAGTTCAAACTTAATGGAGAAATTCCCAGGACGAGAAAGGAAGGGAGGATGAAGATGAAGAAAAAGCAGCAGCAAGTACTATGGAAATAGAAGGTGAAGGCAGAAGTGAAGGAGAAAAGACAGAGCTCAGCAACCATGCAAGACACTAGGGTTTTTATAAATCAATCTTAAATGTGAATGACAAAATACGTGATGCAAATGATTCATTTGTAGGTCCAGGTCAAACGGAAGGAAAGCTGACTCTGGAGCCTTGAAAGCGGCCGTGACTTTTTTGATGGTCTCAAACAAAGGGAATACAGAGGAAAGCATAGAACTGTTACCATGATACATTCTTCCTGATACCTAGAAACTCCAAAATGATGGCTTTCTTGAGGAATTCCTCTTACAATAATACATTAGCAACTGTAAAATACAAGGAAATTACAACTCCCACACACATTCATTAGGAATCCTCCAAGGATGACCAGACCTCTGAAATGATTAACTTTCAGTAAATCAGTTCCTTGGTGATTATGCTCTGCTGTTCTGCCAAACTCAGTTTTATAATAGAAGAGAAATTTATACAACATTGACACTTCTTTCTCATACACTGTACATTTTCACTGTAACCTTCCACTTCAGGAAGGAACTGATGGCTCAGATTATGGTAGAGTGGCTCAGAAACTATGTATAAAATAGACAGTAGGGAAGGAATTCCTGATAGAAAAACCCTTTGAAACAAAACAGCTGTAAATTGAAAAGAAATATATTTTTGTTAAGTAGAGCTACCATTAAACAAAAACAAAATCTGGTGAGCTAAACCATGAAGTCTAAAATGAAAGTACCCAGTCCATTACAAAGATTAAAATCTGAAATTTAGTAGTTTATGTCCTGTGAAGTGACATTCTTAAGAAACGGTGACAGAAATAAGGATCCCTTGCTCAATGAAGACTTACATGACATGTCTAGATAGATAACTATAGCATAGTTTCCCACCTCTTAAAAGCTGAGGTTGGCTTGGAAAACCAGTAACAATCCATTCCTGACAAGACACAGGAGCTCTAGCAAGATCAGGGGAAAGTTTGACGTGCACTTTATGTGTAATAAGGATCTTCCACCTCATCAGCAAGGCTTGACTTACTGAGGGGGATCCACTGAGCCCTGACTCCACAGGCCACGTGTGGGAGGCAGAAAGCTCCGTGTAAGCTGCTGCTGGGTTCACCTGGATGAAAAAACAAAGATTTTCAAAGGGCACCTGTCTAAAACTAGACAGGTATTTTTAAATGATAAACTAGTCTGCTGAGATAAAGCTCTAGAAATTTATAAGACAAAAATGCCTATTATTTCAAAATACCCATATGTGAAAAAATGTCTTTAACAATGCAACAAACACTGCATTTCCACTGTCTGTACAAAACTCAATTTACTGCCTGTAATGCAGTTACTTTATATGAAACCATGCATTGTTATACACCTAAGATTTGGGTCAGGCTGTAAAGAATGGAGTTAGAGGACAGTAAAATTGGGTAGACTTATAATTTCAGGTTGCTTCACTTGGTTTCAGGTCAGAAAATTCAGAAAAACTTTGCAAATTACAGAAGGATTTTCTTCAGGTTCTTGACCTTAAAGATTAAAAATCTAAGCACACCCTACCTCTGCAAGAAACCTGTAAGTGTTGGAAAAAAAAAAAAGAATGAGGAACAAAAATACAAGATCTACATATGGAGCTTTAACATTGCTCTAAATACTTGTTAATCAATTTGTAGACATCCATTTTTACCTTCTGATATATGTGGTTTCTTGATCATTATCTTTAGTGATGGATCAATAACTTGCAAGTATTGTAGGATTCTGGAGAGATGGTTGAAAACATAACTTCCTGCTGGTATGCATTACTTAAACATGGGATTCTGAACTTAAGGCACTGAAGAATGAGTGTCCAGATAAAATGTGAGAGGCTAAAGCATCTTTGGTCTCATGGCATTTGAATAAAACCCATGAAATATGAACTTGTCCAAACTGCTGCACAGAATCCAATAAGCTTGAAGTTTATATCAATGTCTTCTCAAATACAATTTTCAGCAACATTTTTTTTTACTACCAAGCCATTTAGGAGGAAGCAAAAACAGGTGATCTGGAACAGAAGACTTCTGGGATAGCAATTAACAATTTGAATCCTACTGTTTCACAAAAACCAAGGTGTTAGGCGGTCTAGATTCTTAGTAATACTGCTCTGAAGTTATTTGTTATTTTTTTTTAAATATCATCCCATAAAAAGGTATACAATTAATTTTCTTGAGATAATATAAATGAAGAATACATTAGCAAGAAGCTGCATCTTAAAAGCTGGTCACTTCCATCTGTGATAAAATTTCCATCTAGCCTTCATGACAATCATAGGTCTCCCATAATGGTGTCCTACAAAATACAATTTAGCAGAAATATCAAGCACCAAAAACCTGCTACAGAAACAGCACAAAACTGCTTATATAAGAAAGTGTCATGAAAGATAAAAAAATGCATCAAGCACACAATCATCACCACAACTGGAAAAATTTCTAGGGTATAATTTGGTTTTGACAAATGAACTAGATGGTAAAAATAAGGTTGTTAAGTTGCCCCTCTAGAACAGCTTCTGTAAAATCTACTAAAGATGTTATTTGTCTTGTTTGAAACCAAATATAATGTGCAAAGAACGATACAGCACATCCTTATCATGAGAGTGGGTGGACTGAATGGCAGTCTACCAGTTTCATATATCTGACCATGACATCCTCACTTGTCAACAGATTTAGTGGTTTTGGGGAACACATAATTCTTGGGCCCAGCCCGAAGACAAACTTGTTCAGAGACAGCAAGAGGTCCAAGGATAAAACTGCAACTGGAGAGAAATTGCAACTAATTCAACAGCAGCAATTAAACTAAAAGAAAATTCTGGAGATTTTTCTGAGGAAGAATCACTGAGAAGATTTTGTTACAAAGAAAAGAAAGATGAATTTCTAAAATTTCTAATATTGTATAACAAATGTCTAAATTAAAAACAATCCAGAAAAGTATCTCACATGATCAGTTCATTGCTGATCTGGAAGCCTGAAACAGCCATAGTCCCACAGCTATAGATACTGCAAGGCTCAGAGGACTAGTCCTGACAATGCTAAAATAAAAAGTCTTCTGTTTTAAAATTATGGAAAAAAAAAAAAAAGCTGACTAAATTAAAATATTCCTGCACGATTCACTTGTACACTGATAGTCTGTTTTTTTGGGTAGACTCTAACATTTTGTTACTAATTTTAAAACGAGTGACAAGAATGAAGAAACTTTCTCATCAAGATATGGTTAGTCATTTAAAATCTGTTTCTGAGTACATTTATGCATTTGCAAAATATAGACCAATATTATGTATAATTGAAAAATTTAATTGCTTTTGTGTATGAATTAATTTTAACGAAAATAAAAACTATATTATAGTTTTCTTCATAACACGGCTTTTTGTGTCTGTGCATTTCAATCAAACTTGAGTTCAGTGAGTTAAACATATTATACTTTGAATACTTATAGAATACATGGATGGAAAGTGGTCAAAAAAAAACCCATTACATGAAAAAATCATATTGATTTAGGCTCTGTGACCTTTGCTGCTGCATCCTTCAGGCCACAAGTGTTAAGTTTCTGACAACCACATTACCAGAATGCAGAATTTGTGTTGAGAACATGAGCAAGGACAGGTATGTAGAGCTTGCACACACCTGTGAGATGCACTAAGAGAGAAGTCTCAACAATTTTTTACATGGGAAGAAAACAATATTCAAGTCTATAACACTGCTTAAAAAAGGAATAGAGACATAAGAATAGAAAAAGACATAGAATTCCATGTTCTAGTACAACCTTTTATCATATATATATTCATATATAGACATATATTTTCTCTATATACACATATTTGAGTTTAGGCATAATCCCACCCATCTACCTACCTAACATTTTTCTAAGCTACATAAAACTAACTCCTGGTGTCTGTCTTTCTCCAGATCCAGAATTCTGGGAAGGCATTGTAACCCAAAGGAATTTGTAACTAAGAGAATTTACCAAGAAACAAAGGTCTTTATAGGCCAGCTTGACTGTTTCACTAGATTTAACAAATGTGTAAGCAATACAAACCCTAGCATGCTTTAAAAAAGAAAAAAAGTAAGTATTCAATTTCCACAAGTCTAAATGGATACCTCTAAATACATCTAAATGGATGGAGCCTTTAGAATGTGTTCGCATAAAAATAAAGAGACTGACAGTCACTCTAACGACATTATAATATTTTTAACACTTAGTAACTTCCAAGTGTACATAATCCAGTGATCTCAAAAGTCATGGGCACAACTAGGTTATCTTCTCTAGCACATACTACTTGCAGTTACAATTTATATTTTGGATAGAAATATGCCAGCTCCTGGCTGCTGAATTAAACCTTGACAAACTCTTTAGAGCTGATGTGTTTCAGGGAATCAATTCACCAAATTCCCTACTCAGACACACTTCCTGGATCACAGCTACAAACATTTTTTTCCACTTCACTGTACATAATTTGTCTTTTTTTATGTCTTATTTCTTCCTAACTTGATATAATGACCTAAACTGCACTAAGGGATTCTTTTATGAACTAAAAGTTGTGTCCTGCTCAGGGTCACAGGCTGTAGATGCAGCACAAAAGCAAAGAGGAAAATGTGCTTTAAACAAGTGTACAGGCACTGTCTTACAGTAATTAAATATGGCATTCAAAGAAGTGCAACTGGAGGAAAAAAGCCTCACGCAGTTGCCTTGACCTTTATTCAGATGTCATGTGGAATATCAGCACAGATCATGGAAAATCACCTTCTGACTGCTTCTGCAAAGTGCTGTGAGCTAAAACTGGAACCTCCTCAAATTTCACTCCTATCCAAACTCTGGTTTGATAAAACATGAAGAGGCTGGCCAAACATCCTGTGCATTTGCTGACTGTTTCATATTCAAGTTGTTCCTTGAGAATGCATGAATGTAAATTTAAGAGAAAGGCTAAGCTTTTATAAACCATGCCTACTTTATTACGTGTCCTTCAATAAACTGCTGTGTGAGGAATATCTTCTGATCCTGGATCAACAATCACACCTCATGCAGCTTTACCTGTACTGCAAACAAAAGGAAAACTCTCATCGGAGAGAAAAAAAGAGGATGAATTCTTTCACTGACATCTGGACAGTGGCAGCATTAGCCCCAGCAATATAGAGCAGTAAGGATTTGAGATTTGAGACTGAAATTTTAAGAGCTTCCTGTTGCCTTAGTGTTTTAATATCCTGTTCAGTTTATTAACCAAGTCTGTGCATATAACCAGTTTAAAAAATCCTCTTTTTACCAAAAGCTTTTACATCTTGTTGTAAACGTGTTATATCTGCTTACTCATGTTTTATACTTGAAGTACCTCTTGTCCATAGGGTATAAAGTGCCATTCTATGTAATAGGTACTGACTGGTTTTAGGTACCTTTGCAATAGTTTCTTCTCCCTGAAGATGCATTATATGATTTCTACAGATAGAAATGAACAAATATTGCTATGAACTGAAAAGGCCAGCAGCAAGCCAGCAGTAAATCAGTGGGGAAATAAAGGCATTAGCCAAGCCTAATTGTTTTGGAGCATTGCTTTGGAGCAAGGTCTATTATCTCAGGCCTACAGCCCTGCTAATGCATCTTCTCACCACAGCCTGAAAACTGAAGAGAGTGACCTTGTCTGTTTGCAGCACACTGAAAGGCATCACAAGCTGCAAAAAGCCACAGGTACAGATCAGGGCATTCATTTTGGCTCAGGTTAACACACTCCATCTAATTCACCCCTCCTTTTCTAGAGACATTATGGACAGGACATATAAAAAAATACACAGGATCTTCCAGTTATTCTCTAATAAAGTGGTAAAAAGAAGTTTGGAAGCTGACATGGGAAATGTCAGGTAGCACACCAACACCTGAGCTGACTGTGCCGTTTCCAAGTGTGCTGCTATGACAGAGGGCATTTCTGGCACAATGGACTGCAAAGTTCTGTCTCCCTGCTCCAAGAGCACCCATACATTAGACAGGGAATCTGAAATTGGGCATCTGGGGAAGGAGGTTGCTGCAGGAGCCCCATTTCCCTGCTAGATTACACAACTGCCAGTCCATCCTCAGCCTACCGGTTGTGCAGTTGAAATAATTAGGTGTAATCACTTGTGAAACAGGTAATTGCATGCTCTTATTTCTCTCAAAGCTCTGATAATGCAATGGAGTTCCCTTAGAGTGAAAGATCTCAGGAAAACTATTAAACTTGTCCAGCTAAACTTCATCAGACTCCTTTCCTTGGTCAAACAGCTGTAGGAAAAAAAACAGCAGCTGAGACAACTTGAGGGGGAAGAAAGTTGCCAAGTACATCTGAGGACAGGTTAAGCTTCTATTTGTTGTTGGCTTCCCATCTCACCTCCTTTAGCAACACTGTGCTAACCCAGGACATCCAGATATAACAACAGTGGGCCAGGAAGGCAATGAATTGCAAAGATATCTGTATTTGTTTAAACATTCTTAGCTCCCTAAGCCCTTCATTAATTTTTTGAGAACACTTCTATTGTGTTCAAATCTATTAATATGTGTTTAAACTCATTATCATATTGACATTCCATGTTCTTGGTACCCAATTTTGGATCAAAAAATGCCATTAGTCTGACAGCTTCCCTTGTCCATGATTTGCACTACGAGCAGCAATGCACTGTCCCTTTCAGGTGTGCTGACTGAATACTTTATGTAATACAAAGAGGTCTGAGTAAAGAATTGCTCATTGTTTTAAAAATACACTCAGTATATTTAAAAAAAGTGTTTGTGTAAAGAAAAGAAACCTTATCTAGACATGCAGAGGTTAGCAATGTCACTTCACATTTATTTAAAGAAAATGACTGAATAAATCTGTATAAACAGTTTTACAAAACATTGCATAATACGTTGACATTTTCCCCCTCTTTCCCAGAGGGAAATTGCTGTGTTACTGCTCACAATAATGGAGTATGATTGTAAAATTAAAGGTAGTTTTATTTATGTGACTTATGTTATCATGTACTTCAGGTATATTGCTGGTGCATTGGAGCATTCTCTGTGCTTAAAGCTAAGTTGGAAATATGGAAACTTTAACGATTACTGCAACTGCATCCAATCTAAAAGCACATTTGGTGATGTATTTACATGCATTTTACATTATGCAAAACAATGTTGCTTCTGTGAAGTGGCAAATCAAATTATTTGAAGGAAAGTAGCTAAGAAATTCTATATAAGGAATATTAATTTGCAATAATTAACTCTTATAAACCTAGATAATTTAACTATAAAGAAAAAAGTTAAATAATTTAGGAATAACTTAAACACTATCTGAATGATATACATGTAAGAATTCGACTAGAAATGGAAGAAAGGTGCACCAGGTAATTATGTGGTAACACCTCTGTAAGGTTTGATACCCGAGTTGAAAAAAGGAAGTATATCCTGTTTCTAGGTAATATCCTGGTAAGGAAATGATAGTGACGTTGAAGAAAAGACTGACCAGGATCTCCTTATAGAGACAGATCTGTAGCTTTTCCTTTAATGAGTCCATGTAGGACGAATTTTCTCTGCTGCCTGGCACATTTCAGCCTCTGATGCTGTGGAAGAGGATGACAGAGCTGATTTCCATGGGAATCACCTCTTGTCAAACATACAGATGGCAAGAAACACTTTACAGAGGAAGAAGAGTCAGCCTTTCATTTACAGTCCTGGTTTTAGCACTCTAACAGAGCCTTTCTCATCTATCCAGAATAACAAATATAGATTTAAAAAAATATAGATATATAAACAAATATTGATACGGAAAAGCATTTTCACCCTACTTAACACCTCAAGAGTAGCCAATTAGAATAGATAGTAGTTTGGCTCAAATAAGTCAGGTGAGCAACTGTAGAAAAAACAGCAATAGAATCCAATAGATGTAACAGCAGCTTATGCAGCTGGTTGACAAGAAATTTAGTAACACGGGAAAACATGGAAAATATAGAACTTGGCAGGTAATCAGACAACAAATGTCTAGAAGATATGTCAGACTCATCAAAATGGTCAGCATCAGCAAGCCCATCTAAATCAGAGTTCCAAGATGGAAACATCCAAGGTAAAAGTATTCGAAACAAAAAATCAAGAGTAAATTTTAAATTAAAAATTAATAAAAATAACTTGGCTTCTGGATTCTGGAAAAAACATTTAAAGGGAATAAATCAGCTTTGAGAGAGCACCAAGAAACTCATTATCTGAGCTCTCATAATAGAAATGGAACTTATTAAAATGGCTGGGGATCTGCATAAGAAATCATTTGCAGTTGTACCAGGCTCTACACTGAAATTGTGGTTAGGTGAATCATCTTCTTGGAGACAAAGCCAGACTTCAGAGGAAGAAAACCTGAAGAGTTACATGACAGTAGCTTTTTTGCTCTCCGAGCCCACTTCTATCCCAAGAGGAAACAAAAGGAAAAAATTACAATGAAAAGAAAAAACAGGGTCATAGAGGCTTCTAGACCAAATCCTTCTCGACCATTTGCATGCAGCTACTGAGCAAAAATATATGATTTATGAATTTCAATAAAGTCTTTGGAACATTATCTTAAAATAGAAGATATAACAAGTCCCAGGTGCACATACAATTACCCACAGGAAGACAGGTGAATGATATTGGGAAGCCAGAGGCTGGAATTTGGCCCTGTATTTTAATATATCTGTTAATCATCTTGAAGAAGCACGGACAATATTAGCATGAAGATTCATTAAATGTAAAGGACCAAAAGGATACTGATGACCATCAAGATTCTTACCTTAAATACAAAAGTTCACAGAATAAAAAGACATAACAATGGCTTAGAGTATATACACCACTCTGTATGACATGCTAGGTCCTCAAGCAGACATGGGACACTGCCAGTGTACCTGTCTTTATGTACCCTTGCAGTACTGTGCCAATCAGAACAGAAGAGACCAAGAAACCTGACATTACCAAGGCAAGAAAGGCATTTCAAGACAGATGACCAGCGTGAAAAGAGAGGTGAGGAAATTGTGGGAATGCTATCTCAAATAAATGAAGGATGTCTAGAGTAAGAAGAAAGATGGTGATCTACCTGGCAACAATGTGATTGTTTACAGAAAGAACTAGTCTTGACAAGGCAAAAGATGATGAGTTAGACTAAAGGAACAAACTGCTATATGCAGCTTGAGAAGTTTCAAGAGTGGAATGATGACACAGCCATTTTTGTCTGAACTCACTGCAAAGAAAATCAAACAAGTCCAAAATGATTTAATAAATCTGTGGCAATGTATCTGCTGGTAACTGAGTCTGAATCTTCCCTGAATTGTATGTTCTTTGCATTTCTACATGATTTTATTACTCAGGTTTCTGTATCTAAGAAGCAAATCAAGATATAGGCCGAATTCCTTCTGTACCTTCCCATTACCCCAAAAAGGATCAACAGTCTTTGAAAATGGAGTATATCTTAAGTGATGATTCAGACTAGATAAATGAAAGAATTTTTTTTAAAATGAGAGTGATGAAACAGTGGAAGAGGTTGCCCAGAGAGGATCCTTACAGAATCACACTGAATGGTGCCCTGAGCAACCTGATCTAGCTGAAGATGACCCTGATTATTAAAATGATGCTGGAGTAAGTGACCTTTAAAAGTCCCTTCTGACTTAAACTATTCCATGATTTAAAAAAAATCCAGCAGAACAAACCCCAAACTACCATATTTTGTAAACGATATGAACATGATGTGAAATTTAAAGAATGATTTGGCCACAGTTTCATTTGGAATAGCCATGGGGAAGCTCTCTGGCCAGCCTGATGGAGTTCACTCAAATGGGAAAAAAAGGACACCTGAGTCACCCAATCTGCAGGAGACTGCAATGGATTCAGCAGACACCACAGTCATGGAGAAAAAGCTTGCACACTATATTCTAGGATCTCTAGTATCTTCTGAATAACACCAAGCAAAAACAGAGAGATTACCAGTGTCCATGTCCACCCTGGAACCTGTCCATGAGAGAGAATTCAACAGCACAAAGGGAGCATGAATTAACTTCTCCTTTGGTTTTACAAACAGTTGTGGATGAGAGGACTGGTCAGCACTTCTCCTCTCACCACCTTTTGTTGATTGAAAGTTGTATGAGATTGTTACCAAACAAGAGTGTTGGAATTGCAAGAAAACTATTACAGATTTTCTGGTCTATAAAGTATAAACAAAGATGCTGTGCTACAAACTGCAGTTCCAATAACTATTTATCCACCTCTTTTACAGTATCCATGCTGAATGCAGTAACAAAGGTTGTTTTTCATGGAAGTTTACATCCTCATATTTTGAGGTTTATTCCTCATAGCATCAATCTTCTCTCATATAGCATCTGATTCCGATGAATTCATAAGACTGTACATAGCGATTCAAGAGGAATCTTGTAATATCACTAAAGAACACTCATACCTTGTAAAATCAGTCCTTCACTATTGGAGCCTAGTTAAAGATGGAGTGCTTGTGCGATCCCATTTCTAAAATACGTCGGTTTTTATGAAAAACTGTTTCTGAACTAATTTCAGCAGTTCAGACCTCTTTTTGATTCTTATAAATGAAAATAATTACATAATATTTGTCTCCCTTTAATAAATAAAATATTCAGGTTCGTTAAATATTAATATGTTTTCTCGCTGCTGGTCAAACAACAAGAGCAGCTGTCAGCTCCTTTCCTTCTCCCCAGAGCAGTCTCTGCACAGTAGGACAAGTTCTCTGATCCTCTCCCATTTGATTCCCTGTCTATTGCTCAAAGGGTTGCAAACCTGATTACCAGATCAGAGTGGATTTGGATACCAGAGTGGAGCTGCCATAGACTGTTAACCACGCTGGCCTAGCACAGTAACTAAAAAACTCAGTATAAAAAAAAGTACAAATTGTGTAAAGTTGTTACTTCTGTTCCATAGTACACCTTGTGTCAGTCCTGTAAGCTGGTAAATTTCTGTAACAGTTATTGAAATTAATTTACTCTGCCTAGTGAATTGGATTAGCATACCAGTTATTGTTTTCAAATTCTTCTTCCCGATGAGCAATTTGCCACTGGACTTTGTCTATCCTGTTACACAGCTGAAAGATCTATTGTGAGAACAAGAATATTGAAAACACCACAAGTGAAGCAAAGTGTACAAAAATAAGCCTCAGCTAGTGGTGGCACTCTTACACCTATGGATCTTAAATTTCCATTTATTTTAGAGGAAAGACTTCAGGTAAATGCAGGTCTAGTCTTAAAAAATTACTTATAGAGTAGTTTATAGCATTTTAAAGTGAAATTTAATTTAAAAAATTAAATAAAAACTCACAGAATTTTTTCATTGCTGAAAAAAATCACTAATAGAAATAAAAACACGTTACAATGTCTTCATGGACTTTACAGTGCAATAAGATGATATATAGTTACATAACATCAAAATTAAACTCATCATTATGAGTATACCCTCATTCATTAAAATACATTTCTCTCCAATCAAAAAGAAAAAAAATAAAAGAATAGATGAGATCTGAACCATGGCGATATAACCCTCTTTCTTAAAAGACTATAAACTATAACCTATAAAACTATTTTGTGCTATCAACATACGATGGATTTTTGGAATAAAATATTCCTCTGTCTATAGGCCCACTATGTGTGTAGAGGTTCTGAACAAACATTAGAAATTTCACTATTAGAACTGTATGAAACTTAGGTTTCCAAATAATCCCTTGTTTTTTTCTAACACAGATTTTTTTTTTTTAAAATGCTATCTTTGACTTTTTTTCTCCTTGGACTGTCACAATGAATTACATCTCAAAGAGCTTCCCCTGACCAAAAAAAAAATCCCACAACCCCCTCACTCCCTCCAAAAAACCCCCAAAGATAATTCAACCTTATTTAACTTTCCCATTTTGCATGTGTGTCAAAGTTTATACATTTTAGACCAAGAACATTTTTGCATTCAGCACAGATTTGCCACTGTGTGAAATTCATCCCAAAATGGTCAAAGTGATAAATTACAAGTGCTTTATGATAAGTGCCCCATTTTCATTAAGTATAATGGATACTTTTCCCAGAAGTGTGTATCTTGGCAAGGATCTTTCCTGCCTCAATTCTCCATCCCTAGGGGGCCACTTTTAGATTCAAAATTAAGGACACAGCACATTGATGGTTTATTTCTGAGAAGTTCCTCATTTAGTCAATAGTATCCTGGCCCATTAGACATTGAAAATATACAAACTTGTCAAGCTTTAAACACTTCTCTGGCAAATATTTCTTATCTGGCTTATCTGAAAGATTTATGAAAGCAGGTTAAATTTCGGTTTTAGTGCCAATGTTCCATACAGCTCTTACTAGAATATACAGCCATCATTTTGGATTTATTCCTTTGGAAATGGATTGTACATATTCAAGTCTACATTCTGACTAAGAAAACAACTCTCAGTAAAGCTTCACTGACTGCATGCTTTAGAAACAAGTCATTTAGCTTCCCAGGCTAGAGGGCAGCATTCATTGCAGAGGTGGATAAGTACACTGCTCTGCAGAGCTAAGACAAGGTCATCATAATTCCACTCCACTCATTTTCTACAAGAAATTACATTTTAAAGCACTGTCTGACAGAAGTGAGAGTCTGCCTTCCTGGGAAAATGCTCCAGATTTATCCCCATTACAGTTTACCTTATTGACATCCATTCGCAACTTCTCATTGTTGGCACTGGCAGCTTTTTCTGCTGCTTTCTTTTGACGCTGAGGTCCCCTGCCAAAGAAGATGTAGTTGACCAATGCATACTCCAGCAGAGCCATGAAAACGAAGACAAAACATCCCATAAGGTACATATCAATGGCTTTCACATATGGAATTTTGGGAAGAGTCTCTCGAAGATGGGTGTTAATTGTTGTCATTGTGAGCACAGTTGTGATTCCTGGAAAAAAGAATTGACAAGTCTAGTGATTGAAATAATTTTGATTTATTTTCTAGAATAATAACTTATACTATTCAAATGCTAGAGTTGAAAAATATTTTCTTTTCCCCCCGGTGGAAAAAAGATAACTCTAACCTCCCTCCATATTCATCGAATCCTAGAAAGGTTTGGGTTGGAAGGGATCTTCAAAACCATTGAGTACCATGGGCAGGAAACCTTCCACTAGACCAGGCTGCTCATCCCTGGCCCCATCCTCCCTGGCCTTGAATGTTTCCAGGGATAGGAAGCCCCAGCTCCAGGCAGCACAATCCTCTGTCTCTCTACACTCACAGTGAAGTATTTCTTTGTAAGATCTAATCTAAATCCACATGCTGTTTAAAGCCTTTCCCCTTTGGCCCAAGTCCCTCTCCAGCTCTTTTGGAGCACTTTTAGGCTCTCAAAGGGGCTCTTAGCTCTCCCTGGAGCCTTCTCTGCTCCAGGCTGAACAGTTCCAACTCCCTGTCTTCACAGAGAGAGGTGCTCCAGTCATGCAATTATCTTTGTGACATTTCTCCAGCCTGTTAAGGTCCCTCTGGATGATATCTCTTCCCTCCTGCTCGTGGACAGCACCACACAGCTCAGAAACTTGCTGAGGATGCCCTCAATCCCATTGTCCATGTTGCTGACAGAGATGTGAAGCAGCACCAATCCCAACACAGACCCTTGAGGACACTTGTCACTGGTCTCCACTTGGACATCAAACTGTTTAATGCAACTATTAATGCAACCATCCAGCCAATTCCTTATCCCCTGAATGGTCCATCCAACAAATCCATGACTCTTAATTTTAGAGAGAAGGATCTCATGCATAACAGTGTCAGATGCTTTGCACAAGTCTCAGTAGATGACATCAGTTGCTTTTCCCACTTTCACCAGTGTTGGGACCCTATTGAAGGTGGCCACAGACCTTGTCAGGCACAGCTTGCCCTTAGTGAAGCCAGGTTGGCTCTCATCAATCACCTCCTTAGTTTCCATGTGCCTTGGCATAGTTTCCAGGAGGATCTGCTCCATGACCTTGACAGACACCAATGTGAGACTGACAGCTGTGTAGTTCTCCAAGTCTTCTTTTTCTCCCCCTCTTAAAAAGGGGCCTTTGCTTCCTCCACTCTGCCAGTGAAGCTTTACCAGACTGCCATGGTTTCTCAAATATAATGGGTAGAGTTTTAGCCAATTCATTTGCCAGTTCCCTTAGGACTTGCTGATGCATCTCATCAGGTCTTGTGTTTGGGATCCCCAGGTTCCTTGGATGGTCTCAAACAAGATCCCTTTAGCAGGTGGTTCTTCATTCTCCCAGTCCCAGCCTTTGCCTTCTGCAGCTTGGGCAATGTGTCTGGAGCACTTTCCAAGAGAGCAAGGCATTAAAAAGGCTTTCAGTGCCTCAGTCTTCTCCAGATCCTGGCTATCCAGGCCTCCTGTTTCCTTCCAGAAAGGACTCTGATTTTCCCTTACTATCCTTCTATAAAGGTACCAATGTATCTATATATGTGCTTTTCTTGTTGCCTTTGATGTCCCTGGACAGATTTAGTTCTGTCTTAGGGCTTTAGCTTACCTAACCTGATCCCTGGCTGCTCAGATTTTTTTTATGTATTTCTCACAAGCCACCTGACCTTGCCACCACTCTGTAGGTTTCCTTTTGGTGTTTGAATTTTTTCAGGAACATCTTGTTCAGTCCCTATCTTGGACTTGGATTTTTTTTTTTTTTGCATAGCATAAGAAACATTACACCTGTAATAAATTGAGCTCAGTCAAACAAACAGTAGTTGGATTCCTTAAGTATATTTTCAACAAGCTAAACTGTGACCTCATGTAACGAGTCTCAGTTAAAAAGTAAACAATTACTATCTTGCTTTCCTCCAGCATTTTCAGGATGTCTGAAATCTCAAATTCTTAAGGTAAAATGCCTCACAGAAAGGCCTGGTAAAACTTGGATGTATTCTATAACATTAAAATGTCAAATTCTCAATGACGTCTTTTATGGGGATTTACTTGTTTTATCTATAAAAGAGGTATACTGGCAGGAATCAGTCTAATTTGACTGATTTTGTCTGATTTGACAGACAAAATTTGGCAATAGATAGAGATACTTATTTTTGTAACATGCTCCTTATGATGAGGGGTGCAGAATAAACAGACACAGATGAGACAATTGATGAGCTACACAAATACTCTAGATTAATTAGGGAAACAGTTTTGCTTTCGGAAGGTAAGGTAACAGTAAGGACAAAAAAAATCAGACTCTTACAATTGTTTAGGTTGGAAAACACCTTTAAGTTCATTGAATCCAATCTAACTCAGCACTGCCACATCCACCACTAAACCATGGAAGCATCAGATCTACACATCTTTTAAATCTCTTCATGGATGGTAACTCCGCCACTTCCCAGACAGCCTCTGCCAGGGCTAGAAACCTTTTTGGTGAAGAAAGTTCCCCTAGGATTTAATCTAAACCTCCCCCGGCATAACTTGAGGCCATTTCCTCTTGTCCTTTCACTTGTTCCTTGGCAGAAGGGACGAGCCCCCAGCTGGCTGTGCCAGAGACAGGAAGGTGCCCCCTGAGCCTCCTTTTCTCCAGGCTGGGCTCCCCCAGCTGCTCCTCACCAGAGCTGTGCTCCAGACCCTTCCCCAGCTCTGTTCCCTTCTCTGGACACACTCCAGCCCCTCAATGTCTGCCTTGGAGTGAGGAGCTCAGAACTGGGCACAGGATTTGAGGCACAGCCTCTTCCCTCAACATAAGGGCAAGTGAGCTGTACAACCCTAGTACAACTTCATTTAATTCCTGAAAGGAATTCAGTTTATAACCCATAACACAATGCTGAAGGTGTGCTCTGGACTGCCATGGGCAAAAGCAAACTAGGAGCATTCTTTTCAGAGAAAAAACAAGGAGCAAAAGGACAACAGAATACGTTGAGACAATTAGGCTAATTTTGGTTACAATGATTATACAGTTAGCTGATTCAGACATGAAATCACTTTAATTTTTATGTAAATTCTGATGTTTTAAATGCTGATTCAAATAATACAAAGCTTAACAAGCCAGACATAAAAAGATCTAACACATATATTTTTTATTTTCAAACCATGCACTATCCATTCAGCCAGAAGCTGGAAAAACCATTCAGCTAATGCACACTGCATGAGATGTGTAAAAATGCCTACCTAAAGCAACTCTTGCAGCTGAAGCATCATAATTAATCCAGAAGGAAACCCAGGACAGGATAGTGATCAGAATAGAAGGCATGTAGGTCTGCAGAATGAAGTAACCAATGTTTCTCTTAAGTTTAAAGCTGAGAGACAGCCTTGGGTAGGCACCTAAAAGAGAATATTTGGCATGGCCATAATTTATTTGTAGAATGCCTGAAAACATTTTTCTTTTCTGTCATTTTGGTTTTATTTTTTCATTCAACACAGAGTACACACAGAGGTGAAAGATCAGATATTCAGCTGCAGAATTTCTAGCAAGAATTGGGATTAAATAATCTTTTATGCTAATGCTACAAAGATGCTCTAGTTGCTTATCTACTGGTAATCATAACATTCAACAATCAGCAGCCAAAATACATGTCAGAGAAACAAAGCACAGAAATGCCTCTTCCCTGACAAACTGTCTTGTGCCAGCCTCAGTGTAACCCTTATCCTAAACTTGTCTCCAAGAAATGTAACACTCATCTTTAGTCACTGGACACCAAATATATTGTCATGTATGAAACATTTGTTAGTATGGGTGCCTAGAAGTCATTCTTCAAGTCTCATTTCTGCTTGATTTTGAAGAATTTGGGATGCAAAATCGTTCTATAGCCCCTCCAAGGATGATTTCTACCCATATCTGGAAAGTGAGTTTTGAATATAATTTTTTTTAACCTAATGAGTTTCTCAAGTAGGTAGAAAACATCTCCTAGTAACAGCCCAATCCAACTTTTGCCGCTCTTGAACAATTTAATGTCGTTGAAGCATGTTTGTTATTTCTTTGGGGATTTTTTTATTTTATTTTTTGAAATTCAATCTCATTTTCTGTTCCTCAGAAAGCATCTTTTCAGCCTTCAGAAAGTCATACACCTGCTAGAATAGGCTAAACTGGAAATCCTGGAACAAGCATTTTAAAAATTTTATATTGAAGGCAAAATAATCAGTCTAATACCTCCCAAACTTGGCAAGAGGAACACATAAAAATATGGAGAAAAGGATTTCTAAGATTTCCTACACGCTGGGTTGAGGTTCTGGCACAGAGGTGTATAAGTGGCTTAATCAGTTTCAATAAGTAAACAGAAAATACAGCTCATGACATGACAGATTACTGTACTCCCTTCATATGTTAACAAATGATGCCTTATACACCATGGAAGCTGTAATAAAAACTTGGGCTTCCCAAATTCACAGTTGCTGCTCTATTTTATTTCTGTTTCTAAAAGTTTTGCCTCTCAAATGAACTCTGAGAATTAATCCAGTTTTAAAAGGCTTTAAAAGAATTCCCCATTTCATTTCCCCTCCACAAACCTGTAGAGAAAACAACATTCTTGGTGATAAGCTTGTAGTCTACAATGGAGAACTGTGGCAGCTCGATCTTTGTCACTCCTGTGACTGCATTATCACCCCCACGCCAGTAAAATTCAATGTCATCTGTTGTATAGCCATCTATAAAAACAGGAATAAACAAGTGAGATACAAATCTCTTCTGACATCATGGGGAACAGTTCATTAACTCAAAATATATAAAATACATTTCAAAAATTCAACCATTTATAGACATACAGACACAGGTCATTCCAAATATAACTTCAAAAGGCAATCCTAGGTGTATTTTAATATTTGTCAGGTTTTTATTTTTTTTAAATATGCATTACATGAATGTCTTTGCAAAACAGACCTTTAAAACCAAATTAAGACTACACACATCCCACCTCTAGATAGCATTGGCTTAAGGTAACTTCGGATCCCAAGGCTGCATAAAATAGCATGAGTTTGCTGTAATTTCTGTCCCTGAGCTGAAACATCAGCACTGGCAATCTTTAGTTTTCAGTGTTTAAAAAAAAAAAAAAAAAAAAAAGCATAATTCTTTTTTCTAAAATGGCTCAAATGCAGTAAAAACAGCCACATTCAGGGAGGCTTTGAAGAGGCCTCATAGGAAGCAACTACAGCAGATGCAACACCCATCAGTGGCAAAAAAACACCCACAAGAAATCAACTGAAGGAAAAAAATTTCCCACCACCCAAAAAAACACCCCAGAACACAGCACATGTTCACACAGTCATAAAACATATTCATGAAAAAGGAATCTGGGCTCCCAAATGGCAGCTGAGCTGAGTTATGTGCTCCAGAGTTGGTGTGCAGAAATGATCATGAGACAACAGAAATAAATCTATTGCAAAACCAGGAAATACAATATTTGTTAATGTTTCATTATGCATTAATCTAAAGATTTTTGGTATTTAAAGTAGTAAGTAAAATCAACTAAAACACAATAATCCCCATGACTCTTTTGCAAATTGAGTTAAAAAATATATGAAATACCTTGATTTTAAGTTCACATCCAGAGACAAAGGACAAAATTGTACACAAACACCATTTTAGAGTACTCAAATACCACTGAATTTCATGGAATAATGCATAGAATCTATAAAGCTGTTCCTGTGCATCATTAATTTTTTGATAAACCAAGTAGAATGCAAGTGTTCAGCATTAGTGGAAGGCAAGCAAGTATGAAGACATGAACCAAATAATCTGTAAAAACACTGAAACTATAAATATCTATTTAATACACATAATTTTTAAATGTATTTTGGTAGATACATTCCTATAGTATGTTGATAGCAATTCCAGAGTTTTATATAAATTACTATTTTACTTTCCTGGTCACAAGTCTGTCTTCAGAAAAGAGGCAGACAGCTCACTTATGTTTCCCTGCCTAGCAAAACTTTCTATTTATCAAATCATTCTCTAGGCTTTCAGAGAGAGAAACAAAATAAAATCTAAAATAAAATAAAGATAAATAATTATATTGGCTGATCTTGAGATGTAAAAGCAATTTACTGCACTTGATGTTATGAGAAACATAAAAGAACATCCTCAGAGAGTTTAGAAAGGTTGATATTACTTTTTTGGGAATATATTTGTGACACTGTCAAGTTGTGCTGATATTCTGACATCTACCCTGTCTTCCAATGGCGAATTCCAGATTCTAATATCATTTACTGAACTTGATAGGATTAATCAAGGTAATTTATTTAATTCTGAGGTAATTAAACTGTTAAACTTCACAGCTAATAAATCAATTTATTTTTATTTTGTTTATTTCTGAAAAAAAAAAAGCTAAAATAAGTGTCAACAGGGAAAACCTCCGCTTTTCTATGTAAGAGAAAAAGTTTATAAAAAGCCCAAGTGGCTTTTTATTTGATTGTATCTTTTAGAATATCTATTAGAGGAACTTTTTTGCCAAACTGCCTATGAACAGTCTGGCCTTGAGCTGTCTGATCACACCAGGGTTCACACAAGAGAACCCCAGGATTTATATTCCAGCTGACTGCCAAATGCCTCAGCATTTCCCTCTACCAGGAAAACGTGTTCAGCTTCTCCCTGGATTCTCACAGCCTTGGCACTGAGCAAACACTGACAATGACTTCTCAGGAGAGAGGAATCCTTGGAAACTCTGAGCCAGTTCAAACCAAAGATTCCAAACTCTGCAGCTCTGGGCGGCTTTGGGGAGGACTGAGCAGAATTCTCTGCTGCTTCAGGGATTTGTATTGGGCAAATGAGAAGCTGAGACAGACCCAGAATGACAAGACTTGTTAGTAGGTATAAATAAGGAGAATTTCAGGAAGTCTCTTTAAGTTTTCATTAAAATATTTCTCTCTCTTTCTAAAAAGGGTAAATAATCCCATTCATTTCAGAGTGTGGAGAAGGAGAGCAAAGAATTTTGCAGTCATCCGCACATGAATGCTCTTGTGTGCTGCTAAAGTACCCAGAGATAATTGGATATAAGTTTAATATCTGCAAAACATCTGCCAAAAGAGAGAATGGGCCTATACGTGTCTCTAGTAGATGTTTTACAGTAAA
>JAWWMU010000036.1:6674806-6692760 GCA_035048155.1 Cinnycerthia olivascens | reverse complement strand
GTAAATAATCCCATTCATTTCAGAGTGTGGAGAAGGAGAGCAAAGAATTTTGCAGTCATCTGCACATGAATGCTCTTGTGTGCTGCTAAAGTACCCAGAGATAATTGGATTTAAGTTTAATATCTGCAAAACATCTGCCAAAAGAGAGAATGGGCCTATTCGTGTCTCTAGTAGATGTTTTACAGTAAAGTCCAATTACCTGTGGCTATAATAAACTCCCTTCTGCAGGTATCTGGGACTCAAAACAACTTTACTTACAAGGTAAAATTATTTAAAGATCAACCAATTTAAAGTAGTAATAAGCAGTCTAGAAAAAACATCTGAAGCTCTTGACAAGAAAAAAATAAGAATTAATATAGTCAGTTAAATATTTCTAAATCAGCAGACACACATGGGTAAAGTAGAAAGGAAGCATACTAAACTCAAAAATGTTCCAAGTAATCTCTACAAGAATATAAGTTTAGCACAGAACACTATTTGATTTAGACTGTAAAACAACTGTTGGTTTACTATGTATTAAATTGTATGTAGCTCTGCTGCCAACAGAGAGCATCTGATTGATTGCTTTTCCCCTCAATCATTTATATATCATCATCAGCACGATTTACTTCACGTTCAGAAAGTTCAATTTCTCATTTCTGTCATGCATCACACACTGGCAGTCAACCAAATCAATACATTGTCCTGGTAATGTGGCACCAATCCTGAGAGAGGCAGAGCATTCTCCACTCCCATTAACAGGGACAGGGAGTTTATCATCGTGTATACATTGAGGAATGACAGGTGACAAAGCACTGTAGAGGAAAAACAAACTAGTGGAACATAAAATAAAACCCCCTTTGCATAGAAACGGTAAAAGCACCAATTTTTTCCCAGCCTACTCAAGACAAGTCAAAAATATGAAATTCTTCTAATACAAACCTAAAATGAAAGCTGAAGCATTACTGGCTGAAAAGGAAAATATTTAGACACAAGACAATTATCAGAAACACCATAAAATGGAAGAAAAGAAGCAGATTTTTCTGAAAAGCTCAGGATTTATCAGGATTCAGTGCCTCACAATGCTGCAGCTTATACAGGAGGTATTTTACATCCACACATCTGCAGCGTGCACTGTGCAGGAATTCAAGTGTTCCACTCTCCTGACACTACAGCAGCACCTGGAGACTAAGATAAGGTACCTGTTGATTTTTTTGGGGGGAGGGAAATGACATAAACATGTAAAACAGTGAAAATGTGCCTAAAAAACAAAGGGAGGGTTCTGAGGCCATGCCCTGACCTTCCTCTGCTCTGAACCATCAGCACTTTGTGTGAGCTTGGGCAGTACAGGCACACATCCTGCATCCCTCCGAGCCAAGGAGAACCACCCAGCACTGACCAGGAGACAAAAGCATCCTGGTGAGATCTAAATGCCACCTCCAGCTGCTGAAGCTTATCCAAATAACTGTTCCTCCAGTTACAACCTATATCTGTGATTCTGAGCTTTGAGAGCATGGAATTATGATGAGATACAGTTCAGCTACTTCAAAAATTTTGCTGAGCAGGTCCAGAGAGTTGGTGAAAGCTGGAAGCACACCACCCCTTTGATCACCTGAGGTATCTGTCCTTTGCTCACCAACAAAAAACACACGAGAGCTCAGTTTACAGCAGATTCTGGACTTAAATACTATTACAAAGCAACCAATTACAAGATGAACCCTGTATACCTGGTGAAAAATAACAGAGTTGCATGAGATACATGGCATATTGGAGAAAAAAAATATTACAAATGTACATAATTATATACAAAAATCCATAGCCTCATAGTTAGGGAATGAGTAACAAGCTACTTAATTTCTCCTGCTGCGATCAAATGAATTTTCTTTGCCCAGCCACTCACAATATGGCAACTTCCCAAAATAAAATGGAGAGAACTCATGTATGATATCTATACCCAAGTGAATGTTTTAATTACAAATATACAAAACATTGTTAGCTAGCAAGCATAATACATTATTTTATATAAATGCAGGCCATAGACTTTCAGGGTAATTGAAGAACTTGACATCTACAGGCCCTGTAAAATGAGATGAATGCTATAAAGAAATATTAAGTGATTAATCCTGTTTGTATAATAGGCTGTAGAATACCTCTAGTAGCAATATCTATGCATTTATTTTTAAACTCCCTCCTTTTTCAAGATTTTCTTCAGCAGTTTTGCATTTACACATAGTAAACAGAAAAATTACTTATAAAATAATAAGTTAAATGCAAAGCATGTTTTGAAATTCTGAAGCTTTTCAGATCCCTCAAACTTGTTTCACAGCGTCACTTCAACCTTCACTTATCCAATTCAGTTATTCGTCCAAAAATATAGCCAGGAAAAGTAAGTTAGAAGTGTTTGAATTTGCAGAGATGTTTAAAGCTGAGCAGAACACAAGACATGAGGTGCTGAAACCAGTGGGGTGATACAAGGGTGAGTAGGAAAAACAGAGTTTGTGTGCCAGAGCAATTGGAAAAGAGCACATCATACTTGTTTCTTTCTCCTCTCTAAATTCTGTCCTTCTGCATAAAACATTAAAATTCTTCTTACATTTCACTTCAAAGGCTTTTCCCCCTAAGGCTCTGAGGATTTGGATACTAAGAGGATGTACAATTTTCAGACTGCAGTGCAATTCAATTGATTTTTACATTAAATTGGCAACATTCTCCAAAAAAAATCATCTTCAAATTGTACAAATGGCTCCTTACTGGGGAGAGTTGGGTGGGCTAAAGAAAGAGATAGAAATCTGATGTTGTAATTACTATATAGAAGCTATTTAAAAAAATAAAATGTCTATTGATGAACAAGAGAAATAATATTGATTCCAGGCCTTAGAGCAGGATTTTCACAATGTTGGCAGAATCAAGTTTAATTTCATGCAGATACTTCAGGCTGATTCTTGCTTAAAGGAAGCCCAGTAATACAGTATACAGAATAGGTATACTGGTGGAACTCATTAATTTTTATTTTTTTTCCCTAATGATGTCACTGAAAATCATTCATACTTTAGAGCACCTCCTGCAAGATGCTTCCATAGCTATATTTCCGCTGCTACAATATTTCTAGGAAAAGAAAGAGAGATCAGAAACAGGGAAAACTGTATCCATGCAATAATATTCAAAACCCTTTTATCTCCTGAAACACAGCAGTTTCTCACAATCTTTCTGCTTCCATAAGTTCGGCTACTCCCACCAGGAAGAATGATGTGAAAAGTTGTTGGATTTAACACTGTGGAGATGCTGCAAGCCCAAGAGCTCCTCACCCAGCAGAGACAAGAGTATGTGGAGCAGAACGTGCCTGGTGAGAGAAGGTCATGGTGGGTGGCACAGAGTGGGTGCCTCTGCACAAGAACCAAATTCCTGCTGGGACTCCAGGGACACCTGGGCACTCCCTGGGCAGGTTGGAACACAGATCTTTCCCAAATCCTGCACACAAGATCGCTCCTCATCTTTTTCCTTCTGATTTCGTGTTGTCGTGCAGACCCAGTGCTATGTTTATGCATTAAATATATCCCAGAACACAATAAAGTACAACACATCTGGCTCAGTTTTATTTATTTAAATGGCTAAAGTCCCGGGATTTCCATCACTGTGGAAATTACGTCTCTGATTTCTGTAGGCAAACAGCAGCATTAGATAACCATGCATGTTTTACACAGACACATCCTACCCCCTATTTCTGCCACTGCTCCTGTTCCCCAGCCCACTCACTTCGTTTAGCAGATGACATTTTCTGAGGATAAGGTTGACAGCATTATGTCAGCACTTTGATTAAGTGTGGATCATCTTGAGGGCTATTTCAGTGTAGCATGGGTGACATTAAGCAAATATATGAGGAAAACATGGGTGGCAACAGTTGTCAATAAAGTTAGAGCTAAACATAATTCTCACTTTCACTCCTACTAAAATTATGAAGTAAAAAACCCTTAATCTTTAAATTTAAAAAATCAGATTAGTATACATCAGACTTCTGCAGTAAAGTTTATTATTTCCCTATTACAGATACCACAGATGAAAAGTAGTTCTGGAACACACAGGTAACTACATGAGATATAACAAGCCTGTCTTAGAATAAAAAATGGTGGGAAGCTTAGTTTCATTTGCAAGTAGACTATGGTAGAAAAGTGTGAAATTCAGTATTAAGAAACCCAATATAATGAATTATTTTCTTAAATCTCAATTTTATTGTCAGCGACACAGAAGAACCAAGAAATTTACTTTCAGTTCTCATAATGGTAGATCTTCAAAGATGCAATAGGAAATTGCTATATGTAACCATGAAGATGATACCAATCATTGCTGAGGAAAGCAACATTTAGGCAGAAATAAATTTCTATTTAAATGTGAACTGATGTAAATAGGATAAAAATGAATACATGAATACTTAAGTGATCCATTTCAATGCCATTAAATCACAAAATGAACAGAACTCAAGTGAAAATAACCATTGAGAAAAGACAAGTGCAATCAGGTATAAGCAGGCAATGGGCTTTTTTTTTTTCCCAGAATGATCAACAAAGTGAAAATATAAATTATTTCCTATGTTTCAAGACTTAAGATTTTACTACATAATTCATAGGTATTTTCTTCCACATTTAATCAATGAAAACAAGTCAAAGTTAAATAAAAAATAATACCTTCAATATCACACTGGTATCAAAAATTGCTTACAGGAAAACAAATGTTGTTTACAAGATTTAATCTCAATTAGAGACAAAGCACGTGCCCCAGGAAGCTGAACTGGGAGTTCTACATGGAAGAGAGAACTTGGAATGCCAAGAGACTGCTCCAGGTCTGCTTGAACCTTGTGCCATACCCACAGCCTCCAGTCTACAGAGCAGGAGAGTGAAGTGCACATACTTTAATAAACATGGCTAAAAATGTTCAACTGAACAATTCAGTAAATGAATGATGCCTCTCATACATTAACTGGATCATTTTATAAAGTCCATAAATTTGCATAGATAATTTCATCAACCCCACAATCAAATATGAAAACTCTTCTGTGTTTTTAAATGAGGGATATGTATAAGTAATGATTCAAATAGGAAGTACTGTGTTCTTTTGGCTTAACATTAAATAGCCAACTTGGGTGCAGAGGGAACAATTTTTTGTACTTTGATGCATGTATATTATACATATATACACTGAATTTTTCAGCTATATTCTGAAAATATATTTTTGAAGATTGATGGAAATGTCTTAACCATCAACTCTTTGTGTAAAACTAAACACTGCTTCTGCTCCTAATTATTAGCAACTGTCTTCCATTTTTGAAAGGCCATATTTCAGGAACAGAACTTTTATAGTAAAATATACATCCATACTGAGTGGGTGTAAATGAGAAATTATTTTCTCCTCTCTCCCTTCAGTAAGGACAAGGCTTATCTAGGGAAACCAAATACTTATATTTACACACTTTCACAAATTTCATCACTGCAGCCTGTACTCCATCTTCATGATTTGAGCCAATTCCTAAACTTTTATCTCATTTGACTACATTAACTAATATATTAATAGGAAAATTTCTGTCCAAAACAATTATATGTGATGAAGGCCATTGAATACTGTTCTTTCTTAGACAAACAATCTCACAATTTACCTATTTCAGAAAAGACTTCGTGAAAAGATTCTCTATGCTGTTTGCTCTTTTGTCTGATTTAAGAATTGGTCTTTTAAAACTGGAAATAGAAATGAGGGATATAACCAAACAAATGAATCAGCAAAGCATCATCTCCACAAGCTCAATTTTTAATATCTTAGAACATTTGGTCTTACATATCTAAGTTCCCTGCAACCCACTATCAGCCTACGTTTTGAATGCTGATGTACATTAAAAAAAGAGAGGAAAAATGAACATCTGGCAACCTTAACCTTATTTATAAAATTACATTAATACTCCACTCTGCTTAATTATTCCATAGCAGTATTAAAAATACAAGGCCACAAGGAGAAAAATGCAATTTTTAGAAGAAAGCCCTTCTATTTGTGGCTGTGCCATTTTTTTCAAATTAGAAAAATATTTATTAATTATTATTTGCTAGTTTGCCATGCAGTGTGAGGTAATAGGCATCACAGTACCTAAAACACTTCTACTTTTAGGTAAAGATCTGGTTATGAAGGTTTAGGAACATTGGCCTCATAGACTGTCCATCAGGAACATGCTAAAATCTGTTATTGCCAAGAATGAAACATCATTAGAACATAAAAAACCCCACAGGTTTTTACACATGTAGAATAATTGTTGGCTTTGGACACTCAACTGAACCTGAAGAAATTAATTTTTTTTTTAGTAAAGAGCAAGATATAATTAACACTCTTTCTAAAGTCATCCATGTGTATAGATTTGGGAACTTTTTCTTTCCTATCTGGATAAGTCTTCTGTCATCCTCAAGTTTTTCAAGGATAATTACATGTACCTTTGATGTGGGGAACTATTTATAAAGTGCCATGTGAATGAAGTTTAGAGGAACTTCAATTATAGACCATGATATTGTTAGAACTACATCATTATTTTCTAAAAATTGCAATAGTCCTGTAACATTTCTAGATGTCCTTCACACAGCTTGGTTGATATCAGAAACCACATTGCTGCCTCCTCGAAATATTTTAGATATTTTAGTGGGAGCTGTGTGCCTCAAGGCTCAGAGGACTTTCCTGCAGGAAACTCTGTTGTGACACCTCTATCAGAAAAGACAGCCCAGGTTTGTTGGCAGCATCCCAACTACTTTCCTTCGATGCTGAAAGAGGCTAGATTAAATTCTTTTGACACCCATCCCTCCAGCTTTTAGAAAAGGTATACAGAGAAAAGTTACTTGGTGGGTAACAAGATGCTAATGGCTGTGGATGGGTATGCACAAGGTAGCAGGAGCTGGAAGTGTTTTAACAGGGCCAAAGGAGAATGAAAGCTGCTTCAGCTCTCTGCATTTATCTGGCACAAACACACTGCTGTCTGGCCTTAAACACACTGCTAAGCAGCTACTTCTGAGAATCCATAGCAGATGCAACCCCATACCACAGTTTTTTCACTACAAAAGTTGACTTGCCCTAGTCCAGTTTAAAGTTTTGGCTTTCACGTACCACAAACCACGTTAAACCCTGCTCTATAGGTAATATACTGTTTTACTCAGCACTGGCATTCTCCTCTGATCTGCACTGATGTACCATAATGGGTTTCATTACCACATTTCAGAAGTTTGTAAGTTCACAAAATTGTAACTTTTCTAACATTCACTTTTCCTCTGAGCTGCAACTCCAGGCACTGCTCGAGGCTATGCCTATTTCATGAAGTAGATGTGACTGAGACAAGGTAATGCCAACACTTAAAGAGACTTTTCCCTGCAAGCAGATTTTAACACTGTTGACTTTTATTCTGTTTTCCTCCAGCTCTAGTATTGTAACTGTGTCAATATGCAAATATGTATTACATAAGGTTGCCTCTTGGGCTGAAAAAGCAGGATATCTGCATATAAATGTTCATTAAGAAGAACCCAGTACAATATTTTAACATACATAAAGGGAAATCAGCCTCAAATACAACAGTTAAAGAAGTACAACTTTTTGCTGAGAGCCCCATGTGGACTGCACCTCTCTCGTGCTTTTGACATAAATACCCTTCTTCAGAAAAATTGAAGAGAAAAACACATGAATAATACAATAACGTATAATAAACCATGCAGCAATAGAATATGTTATAATTAGTACTTCATAATCACTATACTTTCCTGGCACAGCAGCACAGAATCATTCTTGAGTTGAGTCAAATTCACCTCCAAGCTACCAAAAAAAAATAAAACCCAAACCAAAACACCAATGTAACTACTTTCAGATAAACCTACAATATTCCATACCTGTGTCTATCTATTCCTTATTTAAACTGCCTCTTTCCATCCACAGTTACATTCATTCCCAGCTTATCCTTACAACCCAAGGCTTATGTGCATTACACATGCCATTATCTACATTTACACTCTTATTTTCTAACTTTGTCTTTCCTTTGGAAGTGTTATCCTGTCTGTGGGCTTTATGAATCAGAAAAGTTGCTACTTGGAGGGAACACATTGCTTCAGTGCAGAAGCAAGAAACTGAAAGTACAGGGAGCTCTGCTACCATAAATATGAAAATTGGATTCCTCCTCTGCTCTGCATCCTTGGTGTCCAGGGAGCTGTCACAGCTCAGGAACACATCCATGAGGCAGGTGTCTAACAGCCACCTTGTAAACATGGTTATCAAACCATTGCCCTATCTGTGGTGCTCCAAACTTTGCTCCATTAAATTACTACTGTACTCTCTTTCTGTTACAAGTACCTGTATGCTGTAGCATTTATAGGGAAATATTTTATTACTATTTTTTTATAAAGCAACTATTTGTCCAAAGCTTAAAATGAAATGCATCTCGTGTGGCAAAGAATAAATGCAAAACAAAGCATCTTTGGAAAGCATTGAGTTGAAGATAGTGATCTCTCTCATAAGAGCTGTATCATGTCCTTGTGTCACCAGCTGGAAGTGGAAACACTGAAAAACTGACCAGTCCCAAGTGGCTTTTAACTGCCACTCAGACTTGGAACATCTCACGGAGCTGTAGGACAAATGGAAGGTGTGCAAACCCAATGTTTTCTGGGCACAAAATCTGCAATAACATCCAATTTGAGTGTAGATTGGTGAAGCTAAGAAATGCTTTCATTACTTTCCCTGTACCGAGCACATATACAGAAAGACAGACTGAGTCTGATTCTTGCTTTTTTAAAGTACCAAGAGCTATTGAAACAAAAAAGTGCTGCCAAGTCAACAGGGAAAACATAGGACACTTTTTCTTCAAGGAAACCAAAAATCATCCAGGTCTACAAACTCATAATAATTCAGTGCTGTTTAAAAACTGTCAGTACAGATACATGCCAAGGACAAACCTGAAAGGGATGAACTGGAGCAGCTCTCCCTGGAGGCCCATCACACTCCTCATTGGCATGGAACAGCCTGGCCATTAGTAATGGTAAATACTAATGAGTACCATGAACATAAACGCACGTGACCATAAAGAAAGGATCACCCCCAACAAAGGACCTGTTTTACTGTGGTCACCATGGTGAATACCAGAAACCCAGCAACAGGAGGATGGAGAGGTGCAGCTCTCTGAGAGGATGCACCACATTCAGCTGTGGTGGTTTAAACAACCTCTACACCCTAAACTCTCCATGCAGTTTACTGAGATCACCCATAAAAAGCCTTCCAATAACAGATTACAAAGTACATATATAGAACACTTAAAAGACCTAATAATATAAAATGGTACTTTCTAATAATATAAAATGGTACTTCCAAGATTTATTTGTTTTGATTTTGGATGAAATTGAACACACAGACGGCAGTCTGCCAGCTTAACTACAATTAAAAAAAAAACCTGTGCTGCAGTTTTGTCCTCTTCACTAACACAAATGTATTCATGACCTGTCCATTACAGCTATTTGATGCACCATTAAATATAGAAAATAGCTCTATTTTAACATTTTCTGTAGGATCACTGCACTTTGAAGAAGGTTGATAGCTGAAGACATGGAACCAATACAATACCAACAGTTAAAGAGGCTACTAGCAAACTAGCAAGCAATCCATTTAAAAGAGCAAAACACATTAAAAAGACATTTTTCTGAAATCCGATTTAAAACTATGCTGTATTTCCTTCCGAATACTCAGATTTTTAAAATGTGTAACCACTCTGAATAGCATAATTACACAGCCTAATACACAAAGCAATGCCTATAAACAAACAACTAGCTAGTTGTTTGCTACATAACTTTAATATCAAATATATCAAGAAAGATCCCAAATAAATAGCAATGAATATTAGAAAAAAGAAAAAACAGGAAGTAATTATCAAATATACAACTGCTGTACATGATAATGGCAACATTCCCATGAATTTACACAAGAGTTGCATGTCCAGCAATGATAGCTTCTTTGAAAAAGAATTTTCCCTGACTTTGTTGAGAATAATCTTTTAAGTGAGCAGAAATACCAGAAGCTGCACTTACCTCATCTGTGCTCTGTCAATATTTCAGAATGATTTGTAACTCAGAAACCTCAGTGAGAATTTTGGTCTGACGGAAGGGAGCGACACAGGGACAGTTGCTCAGAGGGGGTTCATTAGCAATGGATTCCTGAGGGTTTACATCTGTTGAGGATCTACCAATGAATGTTCTTCATGGAGAAAGGTGATCAGAAAAAATCTTGGGCTAATCCTGTGTGCTTATTTTCAGCTATTTTTACCACCACTACAAAATTAGGCTGCATTAGAAACTCATTCATATGAAAAACTGTGATGGCAGGAAAAATTATTCTAGTTAGGAAAGGTTAGGTATGTTTCAGAGCTGAAATTACAGGAAAGCAAAAATCAAAATTTGGAAAGCAAAAAAAGCCTACTGCAACAAAGAAAGGACTTTCTTAAAAAAAATTAAAAACACATTAGAAAAATCCAAGGGAAACAATTTTGCTTTAAACCTGTCTGCTTTTACTTTAACTTTGGTAGGCGAGAAGTGTTTAGGGCTCTATTTTTACCGAAATTCACTTCAACTATATGTTTATGGTATGTGCAAATTAATCCATAGCCTTATGAAGGGCTAACTTTTCTAAAGCATAGAGAAAACCAGTTTTTAGTCTCATTAGAACAATCTTTCAGCTTAGTTTCTTTTGCAATCTTTGTACTGCACTACTTTCTTTTTAAATTAGTTCCCAGCATGGACAAAGGTGGACATTTTTTTTTAAAGAAAGAAACACTTTAAAATTCTACCTGTACATTTCTTAGAGACAATTCTCTAATAGTTTTTAGCCAAATAAAATCACTTGAGAAAACTAAGGGAAACCAAGAATGAGTTTTGTCTGATGAAGATTTCACAGATTTTAGCTGCTACAATGAATAAATTTTAAATCACTTCCCAAATTATCATTATATGCATTAGAGGTTAAGAAGTATGCCAACTACCAATTAAATGCAGCCATTTAATAGCCCAAAGTATCCTCACACAACAATTTATGGCATACATTGAGGAATACAAAATCCAATTGAAATTACAGGGGGAATTTAGCAGGGCAAAATTTCATTAGCAAAGATAAAATTTTGCCAGAAGACTGTGGCTAACACCTGTTCTGAAGTGTAAAGTGGCAAGGAATATGTAGTAACAAACATTTGGGTCATAATTTATGTTGCATTTGCTAGACAGCTCCTCCAGTGGCGTTCAGATCCTTTTTTCCCTCAGACTGGGGAAGCGCTGAGACAGAACCCTCAGACCCATTCCAAAATCCTAACCCAGCCCAAGCAGTGCTGCTGGAGCACTGAAACGCTGATTTTCACATTTCTGCACACAGTTTAGATCCCACTTGTTTGCACCTTTCACCTCCCCTCTGTGAAGCTGCAGAGCTGCCTGTCAGCAGCCTGAATGGCCACAGGGGACACAGGGACACAGTGGCCACAGGGCAATCCAGCCACCCTGAGGTGGTTGCCCTTGTCAGAGAACCAGGTCCAAATGCAGGAGGATAAACAGAGAGTGAAACTGGTTCCTCTCTGGGAATGTCCCATCTGGGAGCACAGCCAAGAGCACCGTCCCAGCCACATGTGCAGAACCATGAAAACTCAGTTCCATCATGTTTTGCCAGTTGAATTAATTTAAGATTTTATTAAATTCCACTATTTACCTTTTGAATGCTGAAAGTAGCAATGAGGACACTTACTAACCTAAAGATATTTGAACACTTCCTGAAATACAGATGACTAATTTTTTTAAGTGTTCCCAACAGCAGAAATCTTAAAAATTAACTAAAGAAATGAACAGAATCATCACCGTTTTGTGCTATATTCTTCTGGTATTTTCTTTTACTTGCTTAGGAGAAGCTGGTATTTGCTTTGATGCACATGCAAAACATCCCTGGAAACACACCCTTCATTTACAACTCTAAAAGGGATATATTGTCTATTAAGAGCATTTTTTACATCTGGCAAGTTGTTACATTCACTAACGTTGTGAATTAAAATCCAAATTCAATTCTACTATCTTTAATGACTGCAGTTAATGTTTTTTCTCTAGGTTCACTAGCAACTTCATTATCATTAACATCTAGTCACTGGACTACCTCACTGATGAAAGATGAAACCACTGATTAAGCCGTTCATTATATCCATCAGCATTATACTTATGAGTTAAAATCCTATCCTATTAGTGATGAAAGGAAAGGAATACATACCAGAAACCCAGCGTTAATGAACCCTACTGTTAGTAAATCCACATGTAACTGCAGTGCAGGACAAATAAAGCATCAAGATTAAAGCTTTGAGCTTGGACAATTACATAAATAATGAGAGAGAAAATAATTTTTAAAACCTCAATGCAAAGAGTGTTTCAAAAAAATTCATCTTGGCCTCAAGGCTGCCCTTTGAATAACAGAAATATGGAGCACGATGACTGTAATTCTCACACAATTCAAATTCAATTTAGAAAATAAAAAAAATCATCATAAAACAAAGGTGTATGTGCATGGTACTGCTTTCAATTAATTTTACTGAAAGCAAAATACAGCCTTGTGATTTGGGAAATTGTGAATTATATCTATATATTACTGGTTCTCCAAGTTAATTGCTACAACTTAGGGTAGATGAAATAAAAGCAATTACTGGTAATCCTGAACAGAAAAAATGCTTTAGAATGTCCATCTCACCGAACCACCCAAAGCAGTAAAAATTACTATTTGTTCTGAAGTAGTTTTATTAAATACATTCAGCTTTAACAAATCTGATTTATTTTGAAAACATATTTGTTTTTGTAAAGTTGCTTTTCTACTAGCAACAAAGCCTCCAGGGCATGATATGTGCTGTGTGATTGCTATTTGTTTGTGCACTGTGGATTTCCTTCCAACCCCCTTCTCACCTAGAGCATTTGGTTATCCTAACTCAGCTCTCAGTCAGCAAGTGACTTTAATTATCTGCTGAAAAGTGGCTTGAGCTGTTGATTAAAGAAATGCCTCAATTCCTGTGTGTGCACCTAGTATCAATTATAACCTGCGTCTATAACATCAGGTACTTTAATTCTTCCTACAGCAGCACTGCTTTTAAATCTCTGCAATATGTAGGAATCAACAATTTTAACAGGCTAAAACATTACTTAAGATACCTTAAAGGGGTTTGGTTCTTCAGTTCTAAAAACTGAATTGCTCTGACTCTGTCTGACAAAAGGCACACTGAATGAAGAGTTGTACCACGGGCTTGAATCTCCACTTTCCATTATGGCCCTGTCTCCCACCATAGAAGATTTAATTGCTGTTATGCTGATCACTGTTGCTATTTTTTTCCACTGTGATCTCATTCTGCAGCCACTGGGCTGTGATAGTAAAACAAGATCAAGTTCACTGCTAGTAACAGACCTGGAGAACTTAAGAATGGGCAATGCACCACTCTGCTCTAGGAATAGGAAGACAGGTAGGTGCCAAGAAGGAAATGTCCTTTTGGTGCTTAGGCTGGAACTCACAGAGTCCTTTACTCATTTCACTGTGAAATGGCTGAAGAGTGATACAGGCAGAACCAGAGAAACCCTTTTATTTTATTTTTAAGCGAAAACTAACCTCAAGGGGAAAGGAACACACTCTAACTTTCCTTTTACTTACATTCAATGACTATGAAATACAAATTCCTGGAAAATTCTCACTCATTAATTCATCTTTCTTATTAAAATAAGTAATGTGTTACATGCTTTCTGTCTTTGTTGAAGTAGGTTGGTGTTGATACTACCTGACAGTGAACTTTTAATGCTTTTAACTACACCTAGCAAGAATAGCAAAAAAATAAAGCGATCTGTCAGCAGTTCACTTTGGCTGCTCAATAGTTTAAACAGCAAATAAGTGTTTCTGTGGGAACACAAAGGAATTTTTGAGTCACTTACATGCAGAGATCACTCTTGATTTAGAGACAAGACTCTACTTCTTTGAAGACAGACATTCCACCTCTTCCATTGATTTTCCATAAATTAACTTGAATAACTCAACTTGAAATTTCTGCATTTGTACATATATCATTCACTTAGTACTTTAAATAGGGAACTGATGCTTTAGAAGAAACAAAAATGCTACCTTATGTTAGTTTATATATATTGCATATCTTTAGCACAGACCAATTTAAAGATTTCAACTTTATATACACTGTTTTTTTCCCACTGAGTATTTACAAATTCCTCTTATTTCCTTAAGGATATAATGAACTATAGGAATATATATAAGAATTTGCAGTCACTGAGAAATCAGAAGTCCCCCATCCTCAGACCTCTTCCCCGTCCTAATGATGTACTTGAAAAAAAAATCATTAATATGTTCATAGAAAGTAATAATAATTCCAATTGTTCTATTCTGTCTAGGAATAACCACTGCTAAACTGGATTAGCTGTTATTGAAGATTGGAGAAGTCTCACCTTATTGGCATTTAGACAGTTTGATCAATATGCAAGTCTGAGCAGTCACTTTAACATGTTATTTTATCACATAATATTGTTTCTTCTTCATTCTATTAATGAATTGCTTTAATAAGAAAAAGCTTATAACTGAAATGGGGCAAGGCATTGTAAGAAAATTGAAAAACGTGCAAAGAAAATGCTTAAATACGTGACTTGATCTTCATTCATCACATGCTTATCAAAACCATCAGATTTAATCAATAAAAGCTGTGTTGATTCATGATTTAACAGTTCTGATCAGAACTCTATTACTTGAGCCTTTACCTTGGAGACTTAACATATGTGGCTTTCACACAGTGAAGGAAGCTATATCAAATTTAGCCTCTTTCCAAAATCAGATTTAAGTGTCAGAGATCTCAAGCAAATACACTCCACATATAGCCTAATCTCATCATTTACATTTATAACCCCATGTCAAACAGAAAGCCTCTCAACAGCATCGTATCTCTTCTAGATCTTTAGCCCTCAATTGTCCTGTGCTGTCAGGATTTACACTACAGGAGAAGGAAAAAAACCCAAACAAAATCCCCCAAAAATCCCAACAAACCACTTTCAAACCCATCCTACAAACCAGATGAAAACTATGGATGCTTGCAAAAATGAGAAAATAACTGCAGCATCCAAACCAGCATGACCTTGTTGCGCAAGTTTTGCAAAAAAACTCTGACCTGAGGGCTTCTCATTGAAATATTCCAGATCCTCATGTCTCCTTGAGCTGTGCTGCTATTAATAACATGGGCAGCAGGGCTTATTCTGATCTCTGTTTTGGTTTTTTTTTGTGGCTTTTTTAGTTCCTCAAAGGAACGTCTGTTTCCTGTGACAAACATTTATTCTCATACTTGATACTCTACAGTTGTATAAGACAAGACAAAATTCTCTGTCCTTGTTGGAGATTGACTGAGACACAAAAGCAGGGATTTTTTTCCTCATTGCAATCCCATTCTTATGTGCAAATGCCCTCGATATTCCAAGTGTTTAGTTTTAATCAGTCAGCTTCCTATACAGTACAAAATAAAAGGCATTAACTGAGCATTTCAGATAAAAGAAGGCTGGCTTGAGTGTTTCTAAAAATTACACTCTCTTAACTAGCTAAATTCCAAGTACTTCTCTGTTTTGTAAGAGAAAAGGAAAAAAAAATGTCTGAAGTCAAAGAAATAGAGAAAGAGGACCAAATCAGGAATTCATGCATATGTTACATAAATGCAATCAGGTGGAGTGCATTTAATCCCTGGATTTCAATATACCTGCTCTATTTTTCAAATCTTGTTGGTATTGAAAATTGCTTGATTACCTGAAATAATTTGCTTTTCTTAAAAATACATACATAAATAATAATGGATTCCTTTTTAAAATGTTATACGTGAATACTGATACGATAAAAAATATTTTTTAAGTAAATGTAGCAAAAAAATAATATAATCTGTTAATTGTGTTCAAGCAGGCCAGACGGCGTATAGCTTGTAATCTTCAGGGAGAGACAAATCAGATTAGTGTGCTCCCATACACTGCCTAATGCTATCAATTTCTGCTTGGAATCTGTAAGAAAGGCAAAAATAAATAATTGTAAAATTAACGTGTAACAGTCTATAGTATTATCTTATTACGCAGTTTGCACTAATGGGGCCAATCTGTGCATGGTGTGCTTTCTCTTGGGGGGTCATTAGGTGCCTGAATCATAAAACGTGGAAGAGGAAAAGCTTTATAAAACTAGCTTTACGTAAAGAGGTAATTACAAGCAAAGGGCATAATGTTGATAGCAATTCTTGCTGCTAACCTGGAAATACAATTGACTTAAACAGTTCTCCTACAGTAGTACTGTTTCATATGAGAAGTTTTAATATTTCACGGCTCTTACTATGGGCAAGCCTCTTTCTAATGTTCTATGCTCCTAACCCAATCACTCTAGATCACAACAGCTTCAACTCATGCAGTGGGTTTATCAGTGAGACATTAATACAGTATAAAAAGAAACTATAGCACAGATAAATGTCACCACAGTTCACAGAAGTGACCAAATTAGTAGTAAATGTAGAATCAGAAATCTGTTTCCCAGTCTGGTGCTTTTCCACACCAGCTGCTCACCCTTACTGGGACACAACTCTCATAAATGAGCTTTCTTTAAGAAATACCAATTTTTGTCAAGCTAATAACAACCACCAGCGACCTGATCTATTAAAAGAAATGCACCTTGTCCTGCACCTTAGAGCAGCACCCCTTAAATGGGAATTTTCATCAGAGGGAGTCTCCAGGGCCTGGTGCCAGCATGTACCACTTGGAAGTGGGCTACACACCTGAGATATTTAACATTTCCTGCTCCTTTTCCTTGTAACAATTGCACTCACATATCCATAAGCATTTAGTCACCAGCTTTCTCTACAGAACACAAATACAGCCAAAGAAACACCACTCATATGATTATGGCATGATGTCACCTGGTTGGCTTTTGTCCCTGAACCACATAGGGGTGAGCTGCAAAGGTTCTGCTCAACATGTACAAAAGAGTGTTGAGTGATGGGCTGTGCTTAGATACCCTGAAAATTGAAAAAAAAAAAAAAAAACAAACCAAAAAAAACAAGGGAAAAGTGCACACAACGTCAGAGACACTAAGCCTTGCTTCCGACGTTATGGTATTAGCTCCTCTAGCCCGGATACTGATCATTCCAAAGATTACTTTGGAATTAAGAAATTTTCTCTGAGAGAATCTAGAGATAGAAATACTTATAACACATAAGAGGGTTTTTTTCCTGCGATAAAAGAAGATGACTGAAGACACACAGTCCTTCAAATCATGATTATACCTAACCTGAAACCATTCTCATTTTGAATGAACTACCATGACTAAAGCCTCTTAGGATTCAAATATATTTATATAAAGACAGGTACTCATGGGCAAGCACTAAGACCCATGGATCAATTGTCCAGATTATAGAGTTGCTGCCTAGATAGAAAGTGTACATTCCATAGCCACAGAATATGAGGATTTGAGGAAATTTCCAGTTTCACCAGCAGAATAAACAGGATGGAATATATATTAAACGTTCATAGTGAAAAAATATGAAATTAATATACTGAGAATTCTGAGGATTTTAATAGTGCAATTCAGGCTAGAGAGAGATTTAGCATCCCTAAATTCACAATCCTAATCTTGAGACTCAGACTAGACACCTGGACTCCATCTGCAGAAACTGGAAAGAATTAACCTCCAGAAGGGTACATCTCCTCGTAAGCCAGGTTTGACAACCTGATTTTGGGGGAATGTACAACTTTCCATTGGCAATACAGGATTGCCAATGGAATTTATTTAGCTAGATCATTGTCCACTAACTTATCAGACAAATGCTATTCTCTAAGCCTTTTTTTTTTATTTCTCTCAGCATTTAGAAGAGCTCAGTAGAATCACAAAATACAAGGACATTCTCCGGAATCAAAGAATGGAATTGCTTTTAATAT
>JAWWMU010000036.1:6655728-6674706 GCA_035048155.1 Cinnycerthia olivascens | reverse complement strand
TATAGGGCGAAAAAAAATGAAAAAAACATTTGCAGACACAGCCAAGCCACAGTCATGAAACAGTATGTTCAATCTGCCTGTGAACTGAGTCATTTTTTTGTATCTGCTATAAGCTGTGAACATTAATAGTCTCAAGAATTGTAAAGCATCACAGATACACGGAGTGTGCTGTTGGCACGTACCTGAACAACATTAAAAGGACTAATATCCTCCAACATCTTTCTTCTCTAAACTATATAAAGAATAAAACATGGGGCTCTTAAGCCCAACAATAGATCCCTCTAAGTGAAATCCGTTCCCTTAATTCACTGTGCTGTACACTTGCATTATGACACAGCCCACAATAAGGCAATCACACAGTATTTTACCCACACAACTCTCCCCACCACACACAACAAACCAACAGAGACTTATTGTTCTCTCAGATACAAAAAATATTTCAACAGCTAAAAGTAATTGCATACTTGGGTATCTTTTGTGCCAACCCTGTGCTTTCCTGTTACAGAACCTACAAAACTGGGCGTTGATTTCTCTCACACAATCATGAGCCTTCTAAAATAATAAAAAATAAGAGGGAGAGAGAAAAAAGGAAAAACACATGAAAGAGGTAAAATATTCAGTTGCATACGTCTTTCAGGGTACCAGAAAAACACTCAGAACAAATGTGATCTGAATACATATGTAATAACTTTCATCCTTATTTAAAAGGACTGCTCTTCCACAGCAACGTGTTGGACAGGATTTCCTCAGTCCTCTGTAAACTATCTAAAATAATTATTAAATTAAAAACCTAGCTTTTAAAAAGTGGCTGGAATCTATTTAGACAGCTCTACAATTAGCCAGAATCCGTGGTGCTTGATGTTTTGCGGAGAGCTGAGCCCTTCCAAGCCCTCACTGTAGCAGCACTGGGAGTGACGGCAGCTTCCCCTCCTGGGCTCTGACCTTTCCCAGGTGCCGAGAGCCCCGGGAAGTGACAGGGCTGTCGTGGCCCCCCGAGAGCACTGAGCTGGCAGGGACATGCCATCCCTCCACAGTGCTTGGCACCTGGTGCCCCCAGAGCCCTGCCAGGAGATGCCTCCTCACCTCACATGCAAAGAGCAGCAGCTGCAAAGGGCTTGGCAGTGCTCAGCACAAGTTTAACCCCTGGGGAAAAACCAGTGCAGACACTTCTGCTCTCTGTCCCAGTGTTTGATTAATGAATGTGAGTATGGCCACTGACAAAAAGGATATGAGAAAACATTTTCACTCTATCACATGTGGGATTTTGACAAAATCAGATGGTTTGTTATATTACAGCCCATCACATTAAAAATCATGTCCATCAAAAAGTATTTGAATTAAAAACCTTTCCATAATACAAAAAATATTTTACGCTAGGAACCAATATGAATTCTGGAACCTCGCTGCAACTAAAAATTTCTTTTTTCGTTTCTATAAAACCAAGCAGCAGAGTAATAAAACCCATAGTTTATAAATTGCAGCACATCGAAATAATTCAGGATTTTTCTTCAGCATTATAGACAGAGCTTTTTCAATTCCAGTTCCACTGGAAAAGACCTTCATTTGATTTTTCTGATATGAAATTATTTCTGTCAAAGCTTTCTCTGAACAAAGTTTTGTCTTTCACTTGTATTTCTATCAGGTCTTTTTCCTGGGTACACATGCTAAAGACCAGAGCAGAAGTCAGCAGCAACACAGATTTCCATAGAGCAGGCTGCCAGTCTTCAGCATGCTTCAAACTTGATGCATCATTTTTTCATAAGCGTATAGAGAAAACAAAAGCATTTTGGTTCCTACACTAAGATTCTTCTGAATAAAACTTGTTCTTTGCCTTGTTCTACAAAGATGGCAACTTCCATTATCCTAATAAATTAACAAGAAAAGACATCTCTGTTGCAATCATGTTACATAAACATCTCACCGATAGAGATATATCATTAGATTATATTTTAAGCTCCCATATGTCACTAGAATTCATGCTGAAACCACCTTACAATGCAATCTTTATGACAGATTTCTGTGGATTAACCAGCTTCCAGTTTTCTCTGACATTTTGTTAAAACTTTAATACTCTAAGCACTGTCGTTTGACATGCTTTCTGCCACTACTTTTGCCAAGCACAAGCATATGCTACAACACAGCAAAGGCTGCTCTTTGACTTATGTCTTTTACAAGAAAAATATTTTGCACTGACACTGCATATTGTTTTAAAAGTACTTAGCTGAATAATACTTTATTTTATACATGTGGGACTTAGCTTTCACATGCTCTGTTACTTTTATTACAATCTGTTTAGATAGAGCATGTTACTAGTATGAAACTCTGACTCTTTAAATGTGCCGTCACTACCTTTCCCTATCACAGCAGAAACCTGCTAAGGTTAATCACAGGAAAGAATTTGAACTAAAGAGCAGGACAGAAGACAACACACATAAAATGCTAATGACTGAAGACAGAAAATGGACAGGATCTTTCCCCTTTATGGCACAGAGCATAGGTCACACATCCCACAAGCATGCTGTCAGGGGAGTTCCCTGGTATATCCATATTTGAATAAAATGTATTGCTCTCCCTTCTTGCTGACGGATGATTTTTTTTTCTTGAAAAATCTTAGCTTAATAAAGATGACTTCCAGATTCTGCAGATGACGAGAAGTTGCAGGGCACCATATCTAAAACTAGATTTCTCTTTCATTCCTACATGTTCATCTGAAAATTCCTGGAAATACTTGCTGCAATACGTGATCTTCAAATGATGCAGCATGTCATTCCCTCCCTTGCTGAGTCAGCTCTGTAAAGAAAAGTGGAACCACATCACCACCATCCCTTCTTGAGGCTGGCTTCCTTTTAGGTATTAGGAGAAGCTAGAACTAGTATCTGATACCCAAAAGAATGATTCCCATTAAGCAGCAATATCTGTTTAAGGAAACTTAAAAAGAAGGTGAACGTTCCCCCTGAATTTCCCAAACACTGGAAGCAAAGCAAGGTTAAAAGGAATACATTAGTTCTTAAACAACAATGCAGAATAGCACCAATTTCATGAACACCTAAAAGCCAGGAATACTGAAACTGAAATTGCTCAAAACCCAGCAATACAACACTTTAAGTTCCCAAGGACATTTCAAATAATACAGCTCATTCTTATGGGCTTTTTCTTTCACTGTTATAGGCAACAAAGAAAACAGACACAGTACTGATGCAGGGTAGTAATTTCCCTCTCAGAAAAAAAACCAAAAAAGCCCAACCACCAAAACTTTTAGTATTCATTCTCTTTTAAAGTATTTTCATAGCACAGAAATTACACACACAAGGTAATAGAAAGGATAACTTCTTCCCATAGCTATTCCAGGGGAAAACCTGAGACAAATTTACAAAGTCACAGCCTTTTATAAAGCTCAGCCTGTCCTGTGCTTGCAAATATTGAAAGATAAACACACCTATGCATACTCAAATACTACTCAATATGTACAGCAATATACTCGTTATTTGCTGATGCTCGTATGCACCTGAAGAGGGAGTGCATACCATCACTAAGGAGAAAGTGTAGATAACCTTCCACTAGAACATAACTCAAAAGAACCTTTACGATCTTGATTATACTCAGAGACAACCATTCTAGCTCTGCTTCAGACTGGTAGGAGGAAAAGGCAAATACAGTCTTTTAATAAGTCATATTGAGTTCTCCATCTGTTTATCAAGCCTTACTTTGGGGTTTTAATCAACTGTTTATACAATGATAATTTCATGCTGGAGTATCAATCATTCATGCAAAATCTGTTTATCAGCAAGGTTAGGGGCAGCTGTACCGCCACAGTTCCTGTCAAATGGTTTTCTGCTTGTCTTGAGAGCCCTCCTGGACCACAATGGATGAGAAAGTCCATCCCTGCATCTCACTGTGGTTATCTTTGTACTTCCCATTCCCACCACCTCCACTTTGAACTTTCACTGCTGCAATTTCAGATCTTCACTTCTTGTCCTAACCAACATGATAGAGAACAGATAATCTTCTTCCACTGCAGCACATTTTGTATGTTACAGGATTCACACATCTCTTCCTTAAATTTCCCTTTACCACAACAATTCTTTCTTCTAAGTCATGTTTCCTAGGATTTGGGTTAATTTTTTTTCTAAGCCTTGGATATTCTCTGACTGATGCAAATGTTCCTTGAGGCACAGCCCTTAGAGGGGCATAGCCTGACCACCATGTATTTGCCACTACAAGGCCAAACAGAAAAATTCCGTTATTTTACAAATTGCACTTCCATTTACAGACCCTAATGTCAGCCTTACTATTGCTGCCAAGCAATCAGTGTCACATCACAGTCCATGATATCTCCCCAAGGTTGGGCTCTTTATTTTGTTTTGATTCCCACACTCCCTGCCCTAGGCTGCCATTTACACCTCGTTATTTCCCAGTTCTGAGATGCCAGTATTAGACGTAAAATTGGGAATTTGATTTTTTCAGGCCACCTCTCTAGCGAGAGCCATGAAAACCTTACTCCATCCTTTCAAGCTGCACAAATGTTTTGAAAGTTCCATAATCTTCAGATCATTAAATGAAAACAGTAAAAAGGGACTTGATAAAAAATTGTTTCCTTTCTGTAAACTCAATAAAATCATGTTGATGTTATTTTCCAAATGTGGTTTTCTCTAATCCGTGTTTCCCCACCTTGTTTATAAGAATGTCATTCAATACAACATCAGGCACCTTATTAATGTCAAAATATAGGACATCTACTGCCTCCAGCAAACAACTCTGCTGTTCAGAAATCATCCAGGCACCACCACATGGGATCCACTCATGAACAGGAGTGTTAGGTTCAAAATGGAAAAGCAGTCACAAAAATAGGAGATATTTGCATTGGTGGGGGGAGATGTAGACAGCTGACCATTTTTGCAGACTAGAGGTTTAAAAATACTAATTGAGCAAAAGATTCTGTAGCTCATTTAAAATCATTAATGTTTCCAACTCTTACTGTGACTGCCCAGAGGTGATTTTTCTCTGGAGACTGTGCCTCTAACAGTGCCATTGTACTGGCAGCAATCTCAGGCGCTGCTCAGCTGGCACAGAGGGTGCAAGGTCTCACTGTGCTGCCAGCTTTGCAAACACTCTGGTGCATGTTTTATTAAAGAACGTTTAGAAAGCAGAGCAATCCCTTATTGATAATCCAAACACTAGAACTCAGAAAACAAATATCAGGTTCAGCATGGAATTGTCAAGGGTGAGATGGAGTTATGGGGACAATCCCCACAATGTGGCAGGGCAGACACACTAACTGCACTGACTCTTGACATTTGTGCCACAGCCCAGGACAGACTGTTAAAGGCAGGAAGGAAAGATCCAGAAATAACATTTCTGAGTGAGCCATGTTACTACTCCACCCTTACAAAGGCAAGTGGTAACAGAAAACATAGAAAAAGGTAATGACAATCAAAATCCCAAACAGCTCAGAACTGATTTCATTGACAATCCTCTGTGGTCTGACATCCTTTTAGGAAAATACTCAAGAAAAAAATTCTGATTGGTCATATGCATGGACATACAACGTGTTTGGAGTTACGACACAAATCACAAGGAATTCAAGTAATCAGCATGAAAGGAGTCAACTTGGCTTATAATAGATGGATAACAACTGCTGGCACTGGGCTACCATCCTGATGTTGGATTACCAAATTGTTGGGCTGAATGCAGACTTTGTGGAGCTTTGATAAAATTCTAATAATTTAGGAATAGGACGAATTTTACAGATATGTGAAAGACTTTTTTCATTGCTCAAGAGGCCTGTGATAAGCTTACCCTTCTTTTATAAATGCAAAAAAAAGTGGTTGTCAGTGTTCCCCCTCTTTTGTGCACTGAACATTAACAGGCAAGAATGGAGATTCTCAGAAATTGTTATATTTCACTCTAACAGCCTGAAAACTCAAATCATCAACATCAAGCACACAGCAAGTGAATTGGCTGGGTTCCTTTTCAGGAAGATTAGAGCTCTTCATGTTCAGAAAAGAGAATATTGAGACAGGCATCAACTCCAATAGACCACCTTTTCTCTCTTAAAATACCCTGGAAGTTACAGAACTTTTCATTCTTTACTATCATCATTTTTCAGAGAAGTCATGCAGAGCATACAGACAGGTAAAAAATAGATACGGAATGAATAACCCTGTCCCCAAGATGAAATATTCAACCATTAGTGAGATCTATGGAAGCACAAGCATGTGCATTCCATAAGCCAGCACGTCTTCTCTTACAAAAGAAATTTCTGAGATATCTATCTGATTATACACTTCGCAAGGCCTGTTTGAACAATTTAAAATGCAAAAACATGTAATTTTGCTGCAGACATACAGTAAATAATACCCAATAATTTCCTCATCAAAAACTGTTATAACTAAAGAGAACTTCTATTTAAATATGTTTAACTAAATTGTAACATTTATTCTGAAAACCAGACAAATTTTAAAAATTAGTATTTATTTTTGCACTTCTTCCATTAATTGTAATGCTGTATGGTCAAACATTGCTACATTGATAGATTGAGAAGGATCAGTGAAGAAGGATTTTCATGCTGTGTACACTGAGGCACTGATGCCGAATTTAGGAAACAGTCACATGACCCAGGATCCCCTTGAGACAACACAAAGCACCAAATCCTGCCTTGTCCAGAAGGCAATTGGAGCACACTGACCTCACACCTTTGACATCTATGAGTAGCCATCAAGAAAAGACTCTAGAAATTTTTGTCTGAACAGTAAAAAATCTCATTTAGCCACTCTGCCACATGGATGACAGCAGAATGTTTCCTCCATACACTGAGGACACGTTTCCAAAAACCTGGAATACAAACCCATTTATTAAAGACTGGGTATCACCTCAGATCAACAGTAACAGGTATTATGAAAGCCCAGCAACACTCAGCTCAAAAGAGGTACAATACACTTCAGACTGCATGCTCCAGCTGCAACAACAATGACTTGAGATGGGAACACCTCTTATCCAAACCTCTCTAAAGGGTGAAAGCTTTTGGTTAACATTTATCAGATTTTAGTGAGAGATAAGGACTCTGAATCTCTTTTAGCTATATTGACCAGAAAACTACATTGGCATCAGCCATTCCCATCAAACAAAACCTGAACTTTAGAATTCCACACATGCTATAATAAATAACGCTGACTTATTGATAGATCTGCCTTCTGCAGACAGCTGCAATGCAGTGGACAAAATCTAAGACAACCAAGGGGCTGAAAATAGTCCAGGTTAAAGTACACAGAGCTCCACATCAGCTCATCTGCCCTTCTTTGATTCTGTAAGAACAGATGTACACTATCTGCTAATTATCTTCCTCTATGCAACAGACTCCGATATTTTGCTCAGATATTTTTATAGCATACTTTGATATTTTTATCATGATTGGAAAAACAATTTAGATAAGGAAAGATCTAACTAAAAGGCTTGCCTAGTCATCATTCTTATAATTATTTAGGGCTTACATTCATCCTTCCTATGGAAGCAGTTTGCAATTTATTCTGAACAACTCACTAGGGATGATAGCGCTTGAGCTGAGCTTCGTCGAAGGTCAGACACTCATGGAACAACCATTATGCATAAGCAAATCAGGAAATTCAGATATATATTTGTAATAAAAGACTTATAAACCCTTAATACAAGGTATTGCCTTCTTTTTTACAGACTGAGAATTTTTGGCTGGTTAGGAGGCCTCATGTGTTGACTTATGAACATGTGGAAGCCACACTGCTGTATTTTCAGTCCCAGCTGGAGTCTCCCTAGTGAGCTGTGTTCTACCTTCTGGCTAAAATAATTGCCACAATCATCCAAATCCCTGAAGGTAAAGATGACTTCAAAAAACCCCAAAAACACAAAAAAAAAAAAAAAAATAAAAAAAAAAAAAAAAACCACACAAAACAAACAGCTGCTCTAGGTTGCCTTGTGTTTAAGGAAAACATGCTACATTCCAAACCACAGTATTTTCCCTGTAAGAGAAAGAAAAATCCCAAAATGACATTGTTTCTGTACAACCTGACATCCTACTCACCTCTAGAGCAGCCATATTAACATCTCAGTATTCATTCACAATAACACTTTTCTAGTCCAAGAAGAAACAAACTCAAAGAAGTAGTCAAAGGAGCTTGACTTGGTGGGAGGTGCTGGCTAATGCTCAAGCAGGAAAGACATGCTCCAGAACTTTCAAAAAAAGCTCCTCTTCCAACAGCAGATTTCATACCCAGAAAAAAAGGGCAGTTTTAATCAGCCCAGAGAGCTCCCTGTAAAAGCAAGTCATTCTAAGATATAAAATATGAAAAGACGTTACAATGCCTGTACATATACAGCCATTACAACTATGAAAATCATCCTTAATGATAATTACATCACTGCCTTTACAATTTAATGTCTGGCAAAATTATGGCCATACCATATGTAACAGGCATATTGACCTAATTTATCAAATATCTTTTTTAAAATTCCTTAAAATCAAAAGCAATTTGGCATCCAGCCATAGAACAAAGAGTCCCTGAGTACAGCTTCAAGGCCAAATGAGAGCTAGCACATATGCAAATATGTGCAAATAGGAACTCTCTGTTTAGTTACAAAGACCAATCTTCATAAAAAAGTGACTAAAAGTCTGTTCATGGATCACTCAGCAACACAAATTGACAGGAAAGTGCACAGTACAAATGCTACTTATATTTGCATCACTTTCAAGAGTCCCCATCCAAAATAAAGATTTTTTAATATATATATAATTTTTGTATGTAGAAACAGAAAAATTAGCTGACAGGCATTCAGACCTCACAGTCATCTTCTCTCGGCAGATTTCAAATATTTCCTGTGCTCCTAATTCCTTTGCACTCATAATGAAACACACAGATACAAAAGTTAAAAACATAATTTTATTTTTAAAAGAAAATGAACATATTTACCTTCTACTTTAATAATGTAAGGAAGTTTCCCACACCTATACAATCAAGTCTACAGTAGTGTCAGCAGTACATAAAGGAGAGCAAGAGGGGGAGAGAGAAAAAAAAGACAGCTATGCTGTACAGAGCACACTATAGGGTAAAATGCTTATTTTGGACACAGTGAGACACCAGCTTTTCTGCCATCATAGCAAAATGTAAAACCCAGTTCTTTAGTACCATCTTCCCAAAAATGAATAAAAATACAGAGAAGTAAACGGTAGTTCTTCTTTGGGCAGGTAGACAACAACTTGGATAGGAAGTTAGGTTCATTTTGCAGGAGAAAAGCATCATGAATTTACTCATAATGCTGTGGAACTTGGAACGACTTGAGGACAGTTGTTCTTGGAACCTGGAAGGAAAGCAATACTCTAACTAGTACATGTGCACGGTACCACCACCACCTACCAATGCTACAGCAACATTACTTACAGGGGAAAGGCATTACACTTGCAGCACATTGCTCCCCTGCACATTCCTGTTAGCTGGATGTGGGGAATGAGAAGTTCCCTGGCACAGATGCCATCCCTACGATAATAATTCTAACAGAGTAGGAGTCACTAATGTTAATCTTTAAATTACTCAGTTTTGGTAGGCAAATAAAAGAAAATAGAGAGGGACCATAGGTAAAACGAAAAAAATCTACTGCTGTGCTATTTGTCCCTTCACACAATTTTCCCCAGATCATGTGTCAGGAACAGGTTACAAGCATCCAGACACAAAAAGTCCCCAAAGGAATAAAATCATTTCACAAGCAAAAATGTAACTTACCAGCATTTCAGTATCACTCAGGCTGTCTGTGTAACATTTTGGTGCAGATCATTCTTCCAGAAGTCAGCTGTTGAAGGGATGATTGTTCCACCAACAAGCTGTTGGTTCATTGGAGTCCCCTGATTTTCACTGATGGGCTCCCACACAGTCAGATTCAGGTGCCTGTTGTACTTTTATGGAACTTGGTCCCATAGCAGCCAACAATGGGTGTGTTTGCTTTGAATAAAGCCATGCCTGATACTGGACAAATATTCACTTCTAATGTATGATGACTGGCAATTAACTGCTCAAGAAAACCAGCTAAAGAGTGGTAATTTTACCAGGAAACTGACACATAGGTTTATGCAAAATCCAGCAGACACTCAAATAATCAACTTTGACACATCAATAAAGTGCCTGGACTCAGCAGGGTACTTGATTTCACCCATGCAGTTGCAGACTCCTACTGTTAACAAGGTGTTATTTCCAGTGTTGCACAGTACCAGCTCACATCATGTCAGAGTGGAAAGGTGCTCTTACACATAGAACCAAATACTTACTCCCACATTGTTTTCTTCTATTATGTTACCCTGTTTTTATGTGAGAATATTGGCTGGGCTCAGGTAATATCTCTAATTCTGGCTGCAATGACACATCAGTTGCCAGATGAGACAGGCTTGTATGAGAGGAAATGCACACAGTAGATTGCTCTGCAGCTGAGGAGTAGAAGTATGATGTACCACAAGTTCCAAAACTCTGCAGTTCCAATACATTCCTGCAAAACTGACTAATTTTATCTGTGCTCCATAGCCAATAAACACAACTTGTATGTTGTAAAGTCATAGAATATAGAGAATTGCCTTTTAAATGCATATAACAACAAAGATGTTACTGAGCCAAATATCAAAATGAAAATTCTGAGATCATTATCCAGGGGAAAAGAACCCTTATTTTGAGAGTTTTTAAACCATAACAAGCATAACCATGGTTTTAAACCATAACAAGCAGAAACACTTCAGCCTGTATAATGGGAATAGTACCTGTGTAACTGAACAAAGAGATACAGAGCAGATTACACCACACCAGATCACACATGGAAGAAAAACTGTACCAGTGACTCATTGGTAAATTACAAGACTACTTGTACAGCACACTGATTTATTCAGAGCATTCTCATGGTATTGCCATTCTGTTACACGACTTACAACTGTTTCACAATGCAGGTCATGCAGCACTTAGGTTCTATTTCAGATCAGTAATGCTAAATACTTATTCCTGATTCTGTAAGGCAGATGTAGGATCCCAGGACAGGACAAATCAGATAGAAAACTTCAATTAAACTTCTTCACTGTGATGGTCAGGCACTGGAACAGGTTGTCTGGGGAGGTTTTTCAATCTCCACCCTTGGAGGTTTTCTACACCAGACTGGACAAAGCCCTGAGTAACTTGGTCAGACCACAGAGCCAATAATTTTTTAAATAGGTTAGAGAAAAGGACTTCCTGAGGTCCTTTTCATCCTGAATTATTCCTGAAGTATACCTTGAAATATAAGTACATATTAATCTACTTGGTGATTTCTCTTTCCTCATGTAAAAAACAACCTTGAAAACAACATGCCTTAATTATTGCATAAGAAAAAGGGCAAAAATAAAACCCAACTAATTTATAAACACAACATAAATGATAAAGACTATAATCTTTATTTCTCTCAACCACTTAGACATTCTTTCCTTTATAAATGTTCATTCACAGAATATGTTTCAGGCTACTTAGAGTAATAACAGTATTATTCGTGTTTCATTTTTGCTCAGAACAAATGCATATAATGAGAAAGTTTATCTAAGAGTAGTTAGAATATTTAATACATAAAAGATATCTTGAATTTCCATCCAAATAATTTTGGGCAGTGTTTCAAAAATGCATTGGATACTCTGAGTGGCATAGGTATCAAACATTTCTAAAACTAGAATAGTTTCCCCGTGTAGACCTGCAAATCAATGCAACATCTCAGTAAATTTGCAGGAGCACTTCCCCACGTCAACTATAGTGGTGCCAGATGGATAGAAGAGAGAATTAGCCAAAGGATAACTCCCTCTCATAGCCAAAAGTTGGATAATACAAGGCTGAATTATTTTAAAATTAATGACTACTGTCATAAGCAATACTAACTTTGACTTCAATATATAAACTTAAGACATAGAAAAATTGGACTGCATCCAGTAAGGGCAAGTAGCTTGGTTTTGCTAAATATAGGTGGAATTTGATCAGTCTGACTAGCAGTACCAAATACCATGAGCAAACGAAAATAAAATGAACTTGTTTCACAAAGCTCTCATCATGAGCAAAGTGTGATCAAGGGATGAAAAGATGGTAATTTTTAACTTTGCCAATGCTGCTTCTAACTCAATTTCTTCTGTTATTCTACCAAAGTGAAATGATGTTTCTTAGGCTTGTCTACTTGAAAGGTCAACCTTTCCTCAACCCAAATCTAATGTCATAATCAAAACTAAAGACGATCTTATTATTCACTCTGGCTTCTACTTGCTGAAACAAAATCAATGAAATTGTTTTCCTGTTCAGTGACCAATGAAAAAATATTTGGCATTTGAGCATCAGTAAGAAAAAGTAAAGAAAACTTGGAGTTTGGAAAAAAACAAAACTAAATCACCCCAACAAAAAAAAATTACAACACTTCTGGAGAATAAAGATATTTCTTTTCTTTAACAGGAGCCACTGAGGAGGGTTAAGCTCATATTTGAGACGAATCTCCAATTCCTATTCCAGAAACTTAGGACAAATGGACAAGTATCAGTGACCCAAATACAGAGCACACTCACCAATCTGGTCATTTGGCTTGCTCCTCAAGCCGCAAATTGAATTCTTTTCAGAGAAGGAACCTAATGAATATTGCCACATCTCACCCCAGTCCAACTGCTGTCCCTTGGGACACTCTGCCAGGGCTGGGTAAGAGCTGCTCCCATTTTGTTTGGTGGTGTTTTCTAAGCAAGCCAAGATGTCCAGTCAAATTCCATCTGACTCCAATATTAATTTTCATCCTTCCCCCACTTAAGACATTCAGCATTAGCAAGAGTACTGGCATTAACTGTTTGAGTTGCTGCTGTCAGTGACCAAGGGCAAATACAGATCAGACTGACAACAGACTCAAACAAGTGCCCTCCTGCCCCTACACGTTTTAAACTAATCTAAAAAAAAAATTGAATTAATTCTTTAATGTAATTGATGAACAAAAGACAATGTTGGTTATATGTAGGGAAAAAAACCCTCTCTCTCAGGAAACAAAATGGCTGTAGAAATATATTTCAGTTCTTTTCACATGGATATGATCACTCTGTGATAGTAATATTCATCAGGTGCTGGAACCCCAGGACCTCAGGTCTCTCACTTTAGAAGACAATGCAAACTGGGACTATTTCATAAAAGCTGTATAATATTGAAGAAACTATTTCATTTTGAAAAAGATAGTAAACTGCTTAATTAACCTGATACCATAAAGAAGAAGCCATTATTAGCTTTCAGTAATAAAATTATAGCTCCATCCCTAAAATTTTCAAAAGGAGGGCCTAACCATATGTGTCCTCCAAGGAAAGTAATAAAAACAAAGTATAATATCAGATCATACACTACACCCTGCTAAGGTATCACATGAATTTTCAATAGCACTTATAAATATTTATTTTTCTTGAAGAAGTCACCAGTTACAAGACACCTGAGAAGAATACCAGACATACAGAAAAAAAATTGCCTAAAGTATAACATTTTAGAACTGAGATCCTAAAAATAAACTCCCCCCCAAAAAAGGTGAATGCTTTCCTTGTAAAATTCATATCTTCTCAAAACAGGACTGTAAAGTGCTAACCTATCAGCTTTTCATACTTTCTCATAATTTATTGGATATAAGATTATCAGAGCTGTTGTTAGAAATATATTCTTTTGGAAATTATCTTTCTGCACAAGAGATGTTTTTCTGGACATGTAATTTTTTCCCTAAGTCTTAGCAAATACATTTGATACTTTCTAAATATGGGCTTTTTGAAAAGGGCACTTTCTGTTTCCAATAATCCCTTCATAAAATGCAGGGTTATTTGCAATAAGAAAAAATTTACTGACTATAAAAGACAAAATTTATTAAAAGTTTTAAAACCATTCACGTTTTGTTTCTGTCTTTTTGATTATATATGTTCTCCATATTCAACTGTAAAATGATAAAAAAAAAGCACTTAAAATTATTAATTTCTTGGTGGAAATCTATGTTGCTGGTATGGTCTGGGGCTAATAGACACAGATTAGATATTTGTGTACTGCATTACCTTTTAGATTTAACTCCAAGTAGCTTGAAAGCATTAAGAGTGTTGCAGAGCTCCTGTACAATTCTTTCTTCATTTGCAAACACTACATCACCTTGTTTGTGCTACGAGAACTCCCAGAGTGCAGAGACTGCTGCAAAGACGTACTGAGATAAAATGATAAAAGGAAAATACTCCCCTCTTGCCTACCTGTAGGGTAACATATCTTGGGTTTTATTTGAGCTGCATTCTGAAAGCCCAACCCCCCAGCAGGGTGTGGGGGTGTGAGTTATCCAGACCTCACAAACATTGGTTCCCTGGTACACAGCCCACCCTGATCACATGCACTGATGGTGAACCGAAATTTCTTTCCCCTCTTCAGACTACACAGAGGAATCATCTACTGCTGGGGATTATTTTAGCTCTTCCTGAGTCATCCCATCTCCACGCTGAAGAGGAGTCAAGGATTTCCTGTTCATTTTCAGTGCACATTATGCCACTGAAATTATACCTTTGCTCTTCTCAGCATACTTGAGATGAATTTACTGAGGACAACGAAAGAACAAAGTACCTGTCCCAAGGAAGCCAAAGAAGTTGATGGTGCCAAAGTGGCAATGGACACAGGTGGAATTTGTCACTGTTTACTAAACAACCCATCTCTCCACACACACAGTGCTGTACAGGTTGAATTGGCACAGAATCCAAATTAGGAAATCTGAATAAGGAGATGATGAACAAGATGAAAAAAGGGGCACTTTGATAAGACCACCTTCTGCTGGCAGATAAATATCCTCTCTGCAAGGGCCACGATGCAAAACAGAGTCAGCTGAAGGGACAAAGGGGATGGAATATGCATAATAAGTTTGATAAACAGAAGAAAAAAAAATTAACAACTTTAAAAATTGTAGTTGTCAGTGGCCCAAGAGCCATGTGTTTAGCTTTCCACTTCCTGTCCAGTTGGAGGCCACGTGCTGCCATGGTATCCTCCTGTGCTGAGCACCCCACTGCTGGGCATGGGCAGTTTCGTGCCTGGCATCAAACACATTCGCCTCTAACCCAGAAAAGCCTTGCCTGGGCAGCTCCTGGAGTTCTACCATTTGTCCCGTGTGACCTGATTACAGCTTTGATCGATGGCCAGAGCAGCCATCTGCAAAGTACTCAAAGCTCCAGCAAAAGGCTGCTTAGATTTCTTTTCAGTGCCTTAAAAGTACTCATAAAGTCACCTTGAACACACAGAGATGACTCCTCTTGTTGATGAGCTTTCGCAGCTGATCTGATCAGAAGGTGTTTGGTATGGGCTTTTATAACATGGGCTGCACTGCCATGGGGAGGGATGATACTCTTTTTGACTCTGTTTCTGGCTTTTTCCATGTTTCCTTACTGAGTGGGAGTTTTTCCCTACTGGATTGGAGAACTGTGCTTCTCTGGTGCTTTTATCATGAAGAAGAAGAAAAAAAAAATTCTACTGATTTCTGCCCCAAACCTCCCAGGCTTTTACAAAATGAAATGTCCTGAAAACAATTATTTCTCATTCATTAGCAAAGCATTTCCCCCTGCCTGTCAGAGTGGTTTTCCCTGGTCAGGACAGCCACAAAGGGAGCTCCCTGCCTGCTAAGGCCTCCCACAGCAGGGCTCTGATGTGATTCTTTAATGCCACGTTGTTAATACACCAAGGAAAGTGTTTCTGAGGACATGCTTCCGAGGAGAAACTCAGCACATTCTTCTTTGTTCCACAGCAACAAAGAAATGGAAAAAAAAAAACAACAAAAAAACCCACCAACAAAAACGCACTGTCACAAGGGAGATGCTGAATTTTTCCTCAGTATAGCTTAAACATATCCAGGCTAACACATTATGAAACAAGGTAAGAAGGAATTGAAGTAAATTTTTGTATTTGTGGCATCACATAATTGAGACAGACAAAGGTCTAGATGTACCAGATGAATTTTGAATAAGTATTCAAAAGAATCACAATTTCTGCTAGGCTGAGGATGCGCAATATGATATTTTATTAGTTTAAAGGAATATGAAGTATTCATCAAATTGCCTTGTATTTCTTATTGCCTTTGAGCTCTCACTAGTCTTATGGATGATTAGTTGAGACATTCCTTTCAATGGTTACAATTCCAGAGAGGTAGGAAACAGCAGAGAAATAAAATCATTCTCAAGAATCATCAGAAACTCAGCAATACAAACTGCAGTGGCAGAGGGAGGGTGCAAAACAGACAGGTATTTACTGAGTCAAACCAAGTCAACTAAAAAAGAAAAAACTCTGTTGCCTAGAAGTCGGGAAACTAAAAAATGAATATATAGGAAAGTTGGTTTTCCTCTGATATTATAACCCTGCTGTTCAGTATGTTAGAGAACAACAAAGAGAGGAGAAATAGAATAGCTCAGAGTAGACTCCCTTGGACACAATGGCCTACAGGTTTGGAAGCATCTTAGCAACATTCAATCTTCAACAAGCTTCTGTTTTTAAAGGACCTCAGAATGTAACTAGTTATACATGGAAAAAAAACAGGATTTCATTTCTCAGAACTGAGACTTTTGTAACTAATGGGGAATAATCCTCTCTTACACTTTCAGCATCTCACTAAGACTGCCCTAGACTGAAATAGGAAAAACCCTCTCTTGCATCTTAATAGCTGATATCATAACCTCTATATTATGTTTTATATTTTCTATACAACCCCTTTGCACAAGAAATTCTAATTTGCAAATCTATATTTATGCAAATCTAGGTTAACAAAATCTTGATATTGGCCACAAATTTCATACCCTATGACAAAGAAAAAAAAGTAGCCCAGGCATTTAAGGAGGTGCTCAACTCTGGCAACAGTAAGAGGATGAGGGGAGGAAAGGAAGAAAGGAAGGAGGAAGCAGAGAAAGAATGGAAGAACTTTAGAGACATTATCATGTATTGAAACAGGATAGAAATTCTAATTACAACTCAAATGACCTGACTTGACAGTAACTCCTTTTTTAAACAATGTATATCTGAACCGGATTCCTAGAAGTATTTGGTATAAGACTAAGAAAAGACAATTAGTAAATATGTAAATGGTGTACAGGAAATTGTACTGCACTGAAAGGTCCTGCTCAATACCTAGAATGACTGTAAGCAAAGCTCTTCCTTCTTGACATTAATATTCTTTAGTGTTTGTGTGTTGATGAAATTTCTAATGAGACAAAATCAGCAGGCATTGTTAGGACCAAGGATGATCTGAACAAATATAATAAGAACTGGATAACCTTGAGGACTGTAGAAATATTAAGAACACTGATTTATGTGAACAGTGTTATGAAATTCGAAGTCGTGTGTTCTTAGTACTATGCAAAAAAAATCTTCAGAAAACTAGAAAAAACCCACTGCTGGAAAATGAGTGAGGAAAGGAAAGACCTTACTGCACTGTTCCAGAAAATACTCTCACCTGTGATATGCAGTTGTGAAGAAAAGCAGAGGTGTGTCTTTGAAGAAAGGCAGCATTAATGTCACAGTGTAATACAGATTTCATCTGGGACAATGTTTATGGTACTAGTTATTCCTAATAAAGAACTAATGCCAGCTCTGCATTTCTTTTAACATACTCCTGCATGAGAAAGCTAAAAAAGACTGGAATACTCAGTTTGATGAAATGATGTCTACAAGAAACTACAAGTGTTTTCATTAAATGTGTTATGAAGGCCTCAGGAGGGCCAGAGGAGACATTGAATTAAAAAAAATTGTAGGCCCAAACAGTGAGTATTAATTTCATGCCTTCATAGGCATGAAAACACTTGGAGCAGAATTTATAGAATACCTAGCTGCTACAAGAAAGCAGTGGTGCAACAGGCATCCAACAGGATCAGTAGGGCGAGAAACCAACCTTCTCCAGGCACGCAGCTTAAACAAGTTTTAGATTTTATGACTTCAGCACCTGCACTGAATGACCTGGAAAGTCACTTTCAATCTTGTTCACCCTGCCTATCTACTTAACAGCATTTTTGCCTGAAGTGATTCATGAAGATTAGACAGACAGGTTTTCACCAGGACACTTATGAAGACCAGTCATTTTCTAAAGCAGTGTGACAGTGCTTCAAAACATAGTTCAAGTGCTACTTTATCCACATCCATTAATGGACCTTATTATTGCAATGGAAGCCAGGCTGGCTGCATGTAGGATCCTGATTTAAATCCATTTTACTTTTGTGATGCTGCAACAGAGTTCACAAATCCACAAATGACCTCTGCTCCAGGCATCCCAACTGCTGTGGCAAACTCAACTTCTACCCTTTCTACGATGTAATGAGCATTGAGTTTTCATACCAAGTGGAACAACAACTACCCTATGTGTTAGGATTGTTTCTGGAAAATAAGTAATCTGCATCAAACCTCTACTTTAAAGTAGATGAAAGGGAAATTTCAATTTACAAGTCCCACATTCTAAGTCTGAATGAGAACAAGTGCTCCCATTGAAAAGCAGACACAATTTTCTGCTTTGCCCAAGAACTGACATGACATGTACTTCCTGGGAATATTTTCCAGAGTAGGTTGTGAAAGGATGAGAGGAGGGAGATCTAGTTTGAGCAGAGATGGCAAGTCCTTGTTAGCCATTTAAACAATGCTGTAAACAGAGAGAAGGGATTTCCTCTGATTCTCCAGCTTCTCACCTTACAAACACAATTGGAAAACAAAAATACCAGGTCCTTGCTACAAGAACAATTAAAAGATGATGTCATAGCAAAAATTCTCAATAAAAATCTCTCTAAGCCTGAATTATGCCAATGGTTTTCTCACAAATTATAATCAGCCTAAAATAAATACTACCTATATACTGGTTATATAACAGCTGGCTGCAGGTATGAGATTCTGGATCAAATGCATCAATAGAAATTCTACAAAAAAACCCCAAACTAGATTTTATCCACTCTCAGTGCAAAGTCCATTTGCTGCTTGTAAATATCAATACACA
>JAWWMU010000036.1:6610488-6655628 GCA_035048155.1 Cinnycerthia olivascens | reverse complement strand
CTACAAAAAAACCCCAAACTAGATTTTATCCACTCTCAGTGCAAAGTCCATTTGCTGCTTGTAAATATCAATACACAGAATTTTCATGATAATCTCACTGTTTACTTACGCATGGAAATTATTTCAGGCAACAGTGCCACAAAAATTTTAGCATATCTGTAAATTCCAGTAAAATTAATGAAATTTGAACATAAATGTAAAACATATTCTTAAATGTAAAACATATTCTTAAATACTTTCTCAAACAGAAGTTCAGCTGTACAGAGCTCTTACCAGACTGTAGCACAAATTAAACACTGAAATCCCACGTATTTCATAATACAAACTTATTTTAAAATACACATACTTGTGTAGGGTATATTAAAATGAGACAATCTTGAAAGTTCTGATATAATCTTATTCAGAGTGTTAAATAACATGCTTGTAACATTGTCAAAGTAATAATGAATCTTTTTCAGAGAAAAGAAAGTCTTTACTTCACAAGTTTTTTCTACATAAAAAGTTCAATAGACACCAGCCATTAAATCAGTATATATAAACAGATTGTTTACATGCATTGAAAGTTTAACTACAGCACAGTGGTTAGGAAAAAGCCCACAAAGCACCTATTTCGAGGACAATTCTAACCTCTTGCCTTCACTTATAAATGGAAACAAGCTGCCACACAGTTCAGCAGTAAAGGAGGATAAAGAACTGATAATAATCCTTGTGCTCCTCACATGAACTCCAACAAGGCATTTGAATGAGACTTTTAAAGCTGTAAATTGTCCATCAAAACACAGAATAACTTTTGCTAATCCTTGTGCCACAAATTACTAATCCATCTGGAAAGCTATTTTTTTTTTTTGCATGTGTTTACAAGGATCTAAACATCATCAGACAGAAAGACAACTGGGTTAGTAGCATGTAAAAAAAACCAAACTACTGAACAAAACCTGAAAAAAAAACCAGAACTCGACAGAAATAAAAACTCTAAAGCAGTTGACCACAGAATAAGTAGGATTTGGAGAAGTACTTACAGCTTTCAATCTCCAGCGTGCAGTTCTGCTCATCCAGCGGATATCTCCGCAGGTCCATCATACAAGCAGCTGTTGTTGTAATTCTGGGAAGGAAACACGAGAGTTTGTTAACGTGCCTTGCTCCAATCTTTCCTTGATCACACTTTGTTGAAAGAGGAAACTGCATTTCTGCATCAATCACTGATGCTCTGCCTGGTTTTGCTAGGGTACCATGTCTGCTTGTGACAAACGCTGTCCCGGGAAGGTTATCCCAGCCTGGAGCTCGTGCACAGCTTCCTCCAACACTCAATTAATTCTCTGCTGTGTGTTAAGCACAGCTGGCTGGCCAAAGCACCTGGGGAACCTGCTTCCACACCATTAAAAAAAAAGAGAGCATTGGGCAGCAGCCACTTGTACAAGCTTTCTTCAGGCTGAAAGGCTGACCAAATGAATTAGCTCAAATTGTAAAATCTCAAACGACAATCTCCGCAATGGGACCCAGGATGGAGTAGATGGAGTGCCTGCAGCACATGCAATCACTGAGACATTACAGGATCAATGTCTTTCCCAGGTACTAATGAGAGATTGGGGGACCAATCTCCTTCTTCCTTCTCAAAATCCTCTCTCATGGATGAGGTTTACTACTGGCCTTTCATAGTAGATATTTATAATGTTCAATAATATTAATAACATTAATATTCAATAATATTAATGTTCAATAATATTGATAATATTAATATTTTATAATATAATAATATTTAGAAAGTTCAAAAACTTATTGTATATTCTTTGTTCTGATAAAAAGACTTCAGAGAACTCTTTCCTTTTGATGGATCTTATTTTTTTTCCTTGAATACCTAAAAAGTGTTCATTAGTGGCAGAAAATTACAGATGCCTGGTCAAAATTCACTCAAAATTGACTGTAGCAACTAATTTTGCAAGGAACTTAATCTTCATAAGTATGCTTATTCTCCTATCCTACTAATCTCTTGGAGAAAACCAATATATTTTGGCACCAAGGTATTTCCTCATTCTATACAGGGATACTCATAGAATTGCTTTGGAAAATACAATGCTTTTAATCAATGCGTGTTACCAGAGACGCTTCACAGGAAATCTTTTTGGAGTGGGACAAAAAGCAGGGAAAAAGGCTCCTTTGAGGCCTCTCAGTGAAAGCCTTCCAGCTTTTACCAAAATCAGACTGCTGAGAATACCTGAAGTGTTGATAGCAAGTGCAAATGGAGCAAGCAGAAGCACATATTGGTAAAAAAAAATCTATTGGCAATTCATACTTGGTCCCTTAATTTTTAAATTTAAGGAAAAAAATCAAAGAAATTGCCCTGTTCCAGTTTCAATATAAGACTGATTATTTTGGGGCAAAACTTCAAGGAAGGTATAATGAGACCAGAAAAAAATTACAGCTCATGTTTTTTGTTGGGTTATGTTTGGGTTTTTTGTGGGGATGTTTGTTGTTTTGATTTCCTCAGTATTTCCTATTTCCACGCTTACCTGTATATTACAGTCACGAGTTTTACAAGAGTTTCAGTAGTTCACAGAGGAAAAGGCAGAGCACAGTCTTACAGCCTGTGCATTTAAATGCACAGAAGAGTTTTGGTAAAAGCTAACCTGGTTGATTACTAAGTTTTCTCAGAGCTTTCTCTGCACTAGACACTTCCTCCCAGACTCTACCAGATCCAAGGGTTCCACACAGAGACAAACCCCAGCAAAGTGTCTGTTCACACTAACGGAGTGGAGAACTCACAATTCTCACACATTTTTTTTTTGGTGAAAAAAACCCAAGAAGGGCCAAAGGCTGCAGACAACTGGGATAAAAGCTCTGCAGGGAACATGAGCAAATCAGTAAAAGACACAATGCCCTACCACATAAGAAAGTAAAGAAAAAAAAGTGTCATGGTAAGGAAAATTATTGGTAGAGCAGGGATTTAATCAAGTCAAAACAGAAATTTTGAATCATGCATTTAATTCAACTTGCTTGCTCCTTCTTATCCAAAATGCAAATCCATTGGAATAAAATCAGAAGTCTGTCCTTTCCTCTCCTCGTACCTCTCTCCCTCATATTTTTAGCCTGGTTTCTCATATTTTTAGCCTGGTTTCTCACATTAATAGTAAAGTAGAAGAAGTTCTTTCTTCTTCGTAATTATTTAAACAGCAAAACTACCTTTGGATAATTCTTAGTCGTTTACAGTGATTAGCTAAACCAAATTACCAAAGCAAGAAAGTGCAGGAATTACCACCTTGGAATGCTGTTAAAGGCAAGAGACATGACCCACACCTTTTGAGACAGAGGAAGAAACAGCAGCTCATTTTAGAAGTTGGGAACACTTGAAACAGGCCCAAAGCCTCTCCCCCAGAGCAGAGCTGTTTCAATTTTCACAGCAGGATTAAAAATATTTTTATACCGCTTGTACCAGTGCAAAAAATATAACATTGTGTTTTGCATAATGTAACCTTGAGAACAAACAATGAAAAAGCGAAAGCTTTAAAAAAAACAACACAGTGACTCAAGGCACTGCAGTCATTAGGGATGATACACAATAACAGGACTCAGACAAGCACCACATGAAACGAAACACATCACAGAATTGTCTCTCATACACCCATCTTTTCATCTGTTGCTGAAGAAAGAGAAACCTTGTGATATTTTATGATTCCTGACAATGAAAATGAGTTTTCATCTTCCTCCTTTATGGACTATATTTTGAATGTAGACTGATTATGAAGCACAAAAAAAGCAATCCCTGAAGAACCACAAAGCTGACTAAATAATTACGAAGTAGACCTAGAAAAAACTTCACGTGTTAAAACAAGCACAGCTACACTGCAAAAAATCTGCACCACAACTGACTTGCAGAGAAGGTAAAGTTTGTTGTCAATAATTCAAAATAATTCAGATAAACTCTGAGAAATCTGAAAATCTCCTCACCTCCAAATTTTTGTAGGGTTTGTGATTCAAATAACAGTTGGAAATTCACACTGCTTTTTTCAGAGGGCAAATGTGAAGGCCATAAAGAACTTTAAGCATGTCCAAACTTAAAGTGAGGCAGAAAATAATAATAATAATAATACCTGTATTATAACACTATGTCAGAAGGGCTAGTAGGTCTTATTTTTCAGTTCTACACAAGGAAAAGTTCTCCAAAATCCTATAGATTTTGCTTTTTTGACAAGTTCAAGTAGGATGTGAAATTCAAAATAGCAACTTAAACAGCTCTGACATCAGTAGTGAAAAAAAGCCAGCACTGCAAGACAGGAGAGCAATGCTAATGACATGTGGAGATGGACAGAATCCAATTCCCTCCTGGAGCTGCAATGCCTTTGCAAAGCTGTGCAGAATAAGCAGTAAGAGAAACTTCTCTCTGCCCTGGAAGGGAGCAGCCCTGACTGCAATTACAGGTTTACAGTCACACAGAAATGATGAGCAAGAGGGTGACAATTTCACACAGCTCCCCTGAGTAGAGTGGTAGTACAAGAGCTCTGTAACACCCTCCCCTCCTGTTCTAGCTCTAGCAGATCACAATCCTTGGAGTCAAAGAAAGAGCTGAAGCCTAGGAAAATACAAAAGCTAATTCTAAGTGTGTACATGTATATCCTGTTGAAACAGAGTGAAATTCTGCTTCAGATTTGTGCATCTGTAAGCTGGCTGATTCCCCATTAGCAGCATCAGGAGCAATCCAAAGAGCTCACAGGAACAGACTGAATCTCTTTATCGAGGACTTCATAAGAATTCTCTGTGTGTGGTGACTGGGAGTCAGGAACTCTAAATTAGTTACTGAAACAATGTACTGCAGCTAAATACACTTTTTTTTCCTTTTGCTTCTTGGAAACAGTCCACCTGCATCACAGTTGGAAATACCTGTGACAGCAGTAGCCAGCAGAAGCAATTTTAAATACCTGGAAATTCTGAGAACAAAATATCAGTGGAATAAATCTTTCTCCTGGATGATAACATTGATTTTTAACATATGTCACGGCTGATAGATATACTAACAGATTTACTTTTAAAGAAAACAAATTTTTTGCTAATTAGAGAGTTCACAGAATTTTTCCTCCTGTTTATTCAAAGAAAAGCTTCTCTTATGTGATCATAGGTAAAGAGCTGGCAATAGCAAAGTCCAAACAATATTGATGTTTTCAAAAATTCAACGTTAAATCTAAAATTTCAGCTACTAAATTCTTCATCTGTAAGTCAGCTATAAACTTTCAACTGTAAACAGCATATAGAGACTCAGTGTAGTTTTATAGGAAAAAAAGAACTGTTGTTTTATTGATGTTGATGTCCCTATTTGAGATGAAATAATATACTCATGCTACCCAGAATCTGTAATATGCTCTCTTCTAACACTACTCCTCAACATTTCCTGACTATTCCAACCTAGGTGCCAACAGCTCACTTTTCTTACTCCATTTGGAACTTGCTATCCAATGACAGGTAGATATTTCCCCCTTGTTTCTGTAATGTGCAATCCCTAGGCAGAAAGGTGTTCTCTGAAAGTACTGAGTATATTTGTCAAAGCTGAAAGGCATAACTCTAATACAAGCTAAATATATGAAGGATATGGATATGATATTAAAACATTATCTAAATGTAATACAACAGAGGAAAAGACTTTTGTAGCTGATAAAACACAGGTAGTCAGAACCCACATGGAAACTTCGACCTCATTAAGTTCTGTTGTAGCTGAGATTGTTGGTAAAAGAAGCATCTCAGATTTTTAAGAGAAAACTAAAATCTATATGCCTCTGATCTTCCTTGGGAAGATGTTCTGCATTTCTCTGCTGAAGTGCAGCCTATTGTGCCATCTGCATGCCAGGAAGGAAGTCATGGAAAACCAGAGAATTGGGCTCTTATTTCATGGTCAAAGAATTCTGCCACATAAAAATCAGCATTTTGCTGCAGAATTCCATTCCATCTTCTGCTATACTGCTACATATGTAGCTCTATAAATTGTTATTTAAGCGAGATAGCATTTCCTACTATCCTGTCACTGTGTCCAACATTTAGCCATAACATCATAATTTAAATCCTTGCAAAAAGCACATATCACACTGCAGTAAAATCTCCTGCTACAATAACCTCAACTTTAGACTGAATTCACTCAAATCTTTCTCTGAAGTAATACTTTCTTCTCTGGAAAATAGCACCTATATTAAATGGCAGAAGAGCTCAGAGGAGCACTTCATAATTTTAATATTTTATCACTGAGAAATGTATCCTTGTCTTTCAGCATTCACTTCCCCCTTTCCAAAGAAATAAATAAAAGAGAATGCTAAAACACTACAGGACTTACAGAAAATGAAACAGTATGGGCATGATCAGCAGTATGAAACAAGAAACCTCAGAATAAAGAGTTAGAACATCCACTTATCCAGAGTTTATAGTCCTTTTTCTTTACTAACCATCACTAAAAACACGAAAGTCTTACTTTAAAATATTTCACAAAACATGCTTCTTATTCTGATTGAGAAAATTACACATCTACTTCACTCAAATAATGTAAGCATTGAAATAAAAAGTGCATTATTTCACTGTTTTTTCTCTTAAAAATTTATATCGTTACCCTCCAAGTCACACAGCATAAAATAAATCACATATACAAAACCTTTTTAAACCAGTTGTTCTGATATTACACCACATTAAATACAGACTCTCAAACTATGGAAGAGAGCTAGAACTTTCTGAGGAGACACATGATTTTGGTGGGTTTTTAATCAGTTCTCACCACCTAAAATAATGTGCTTAGCAGTAACAAGTACGTTGCTCTGTAAATGTACCCTATATTAGCAATTTTGATTCCAGGAAGATAAAGATACAGTTCCTAATTAACTGAAGTCCTAGAGAAAAAAGGGAATATCTTCTCCACAAAATATGCACTGCTTCAATGCACTAATTGTGCAGGTATTATTGCATCTAAAAACATAGAAATAAGGAAGTACAAATAATTATAGGGAAAATAACATGAATTTTGCCCCCAGGCTACTTTTTGATTTCTTAGCAGAGTGACAGCTGCAGTAGCCCAGTGCCTGTCTTTGGAAGAACAGTGTCTTGTTTGCCCCCAGCACCTGTGTCAGAGTGTTCTGTTGAGTGGGTCTTAGAAGACAGCAACCTTCTCCTCCAAAACATCTGCAGGAGCCAACCTCCAGCAACTGCTGGTTCCTGGAAACTCATTTCCATGGGGATGCTGACACAGCCTGCACCTCCTTGTTAGTGAGGAGCTCTGGATAATGAGCTCTCACAGAGACTGCATTCACTTCATTATGTTTTAACCCATGGGTTCTGTGTATTTGCTCTCTTCAAAATCCTCCCTTTTCACAAAATGCCACCAACCAAGGACATTACCCATTAGTTGTCTATTCCAGGAAACTGAGTGGAAGGTATTTTCACTGTTCTAGAGGGAAAAATTCTACTTGAGTTAAAAACTAATGTGAAAGTCAAAACAATGTTCAGTAAGAAATTTTCTGATTTCAGCTTATTTAGTAATTCTTAGAGAAGTAAGCCCAAAAGTCTCATTTCTCTAGCTTTTCTAAGTCAGACCGCTCATTTTCCATAGGAAAATGTCAACAGAATAAAATAAACGCAAGTGGAGTCATAACAAGCAGAATTACGACCAGATCCAAAAAAGTGGGGAAAAGTCAGTAAAAAACCCTATAGCACAGACCAGATCACTAAATTCCTTTCAACAACCTTTACAATAAAGCAGTAACCCATGCAATTCTTACAAAACACTGAAACAAAAGTAAAATGAACTCTCTCTGTCCTAAAACAGGAGTCACAACTTAAAAACAATCAAACAGGGAGACAGTTAAGAGTTAGCATGAAGGAGAGTTGCAAGATGCATAGTAGAATACCAGACAGGTTATTACTACCTAACTCAATTTTTATTCGAAATCTTTGTCCATGCAGACTGGAATGTAAAGAGAGTTGCACTGCCTCTGTGGAGGATTTGTATTAGACCATTTACTTTCTATGCCTTTTCCCCCATTAGACAACCTACTATACACCTCTGCATTTCTAGCAAAAAAAGGAACTCACAAATGTGCAATTTCTTTCCTCTTCACTCTGCTCTGAAAGAACTTCACCAGAGTTAGTAATGAAGTGTTTGCTCACCTCTGATTAATGTCTTCTTCTACTTTCTGTCTATAGACAACCTGACCTTCCCCAAAATGCATCAGAAACTATTTCAGTAGCATGTCAAAGTTACAGGGTACAAACAACCACGATTTGCTCACCACAAGAGAGAATGACTAAAGGAAAAATCCTCCTCAAGCAGATCCACAGCTACACCATTATGTGTTAACCCAGTTACCACCATTGCCCAGGATGTCTTGAGTGCCCCAGTAACTGAAACTTTCCAGAGAACATTGCACCAGACCACCTCTACCCATGACCAAGTCTTAGAAAAAATGTAGGTTTTTTTGGTTGTTTTTTTTTTTTAATTTTTTTGGTTCTGCTCTTCCTGATGTCAAAGAGGATTATGCTCTCCCACTCCTTACTCCCTGAACAGGTCTCAAAACATACTGTCATTCACCACATACTCAGTTTAAAAAAAAGCAGAGCATGCCAAGCAATCTCCCAAGGCAAGAGCCACAGATCTGTGTCCCAGGGAAGCACATCCTGAGCAACCTGACCCACTGCAGCTGCAACGTGCTCTCTACTGGCCACAAAGTGCTCTTGTAACCTCTGGAAACACATCCTCTTTCATTCTCTGAGAGGTGAGCCACTATCAAACAGCTGTAGAAAACAATTTTACTTTTTAAAGTATTTCCCATGAAAGCTGGAAGCACATGCGATTGCTGAGCTCATCAGAAGGAGAATGATGCAGCCAAAATCCCCTCTGTCCCAGCCTTTCCTCTCCCCTCATGCCTCTTGGAGGCTTAACACAGTGCCACAAGCCAAAAAGAGAATGAGAAACTGTCTTTTTTTGTCCTGCTATTGCACAAGCTGATTAAATCTCCTGTAATCATTCAGTAAAATAACCCAAATATCCTTGTAATTGACTATTGCCATAAGATCAATATGTCTAGCTTTTCAATTAAATATTTCAGCTTATTTCTGATAATTAGAGCAGAGTAAGAGTACCCAAATATGTAATTTTACCCTACTGACATCCTTTCCAATATCACTGTAATATCAACTGTCAATAAAGGGAGAACACAAACAAATAACACATGATCTTAAAGCTCCAAAGCTGAAGTACAGCCCTCAGACTTTATGGCTACTATGCTAATGTATTTCACAACCATTGGCTAGATCAGCACACTGACACTAATATCTCAGTTTGCTTTTAATTTTATTGAATGGCCATTATTTGCAGTTAGTAGGTCATAGTGCTTCATTCCCCTGTGGCAATAAAGGGATGGGGATGGTGAAGTGCATGGGTAGGTTGTGATATCCACAGATTATTTTAAACAAAAAATTCTGCAGTGCACAAAAATGTATGTGTGTATATATATATTAATGTTGCTACTGATAAAATACAAAGTAATATAAGGGATATTATATTTCAGTGAGAATGGGACTGTCCATACTGCATTTATCTGGCATCTACAAAGCCAATGCACATAATACTAATTACAAGCATGTTTGCATATCCTCACCTGATCAGCACCTCCAGGGGCTGTGTAAAAGCTTTTAAAAAGAAGCAACAAGAAATCAACTTCCCCCCTCTCCTGCCCATTTCTTTTGACTGCAAGATTCACGACTTGATACTTTAAAAACCACATCTTTCAGGGCTCAACTCAAAGGAAAATGTGAAGCCTGTCTTTAAGTACTTAAAAGAATCTGTATTCTTGTATACAGTGGGTCTCAAAGTATACGAAAAGAATTGCATAATTTAAAAAGAAGGAAACAAAAAGAGCTTTGAAACACACAGAACAATTCAATCAACTGTGCAGCCATATCAGAAAACACTACTAATTCCATTTTGTGTTCATATTCATCATGAGTGACAAGTAACACAAACACATTCACACACATATCTATACATAACATAAATAACATATGCTCCTTAATCATATTTGATAAAAGCTCTTTCTGACTTTTACGGCTTATCCCTGCAGCTGTATTTTTCTTTTTTTTGGCAGCCAAATACCATTTTCAATCCCTGCCAAAAAGGCTAACAAGGACTGGGTGTCAGTGATTGGGAAGTTTCCTACCAAGTTTTTATCCTTGATTTTTCACAAATCTTTATTACTAATAATTCCTAGACTGTACTTCGCTACTGCATCATGCAAGTAAATTTTTAGATTTAATACAGTGAAAAGAAGCTGATCACAATATTGTCATGAGTCTCCAGTCAATACCTAGCACTGATCTATAATTTAATTCCTAAGAATCCAACTTTTTACCATTGTCTTTATATATTTTTTTTTACATAATTTGATTTACTGATTCCTGCAGCTGTTAAAATAAACAACAAAACTTCTGTCAAAAAACTTACCTTTTCCCAAGTGGTTTTAGGTTTTGCTTTCTATTGTAAAAAGTTACCACCATATGACTGAAAAAATGCAGTAAGTATAATTGGACTGAATTATTCTTTTTTTCCCCACAGCTCTGATGCCAGCAGGTCACACACACTGCACACAAAGAGATCATATTTTTAAAACTGTTTAATTCATGCCTTTAGGAGTGTCTACACAGCAACACCAAGGGCGTTTTTCCAGATACTGGAATGGTACAACTGACATAACACATAACAACCTGAACATTGCACAGAATTAAAAGATGCACTGTAAAATTACAGAGAAGTCCTCAGGGGAAGGTTTTAATGGGTTTTTTGCAGCAACTATTATGTCCATAGAGTAGTGATTACTGAATAGTGTCAGTTTATCACTTAGGAATGAGAGCATTTTTCCCTAGAACAGGGAGAAATTTAATGGGTCAACAGCACTCTGGGTAGTTAGATACCAAGAGTAGAAGAGAAAAAACCCAACCAATAGCAAAAACTATATGTAGAATAAAATCTAGTTTTGATACTGGTGTTAATATTAAGGCTGCACCATTTAGGTGCAGCCCTAACATTACATTACTGTTATATCACATTATCATATTTCCATACAGGCAGTAGTTCACACATCCTCTTGCACAAGCATGGGACTGCAAGGTGTGTGGATCCAAGTGTCCAAGCACATTACAGGCATCAGATATTGACTCTCAAACTGCAGGGGGAGGATAAAGACATTTTTGAGACAGAATGAATACTTTCAGTGTCAGAACCTCAAATCTTTTAAGACCAATGTGGCTAATTACAGACTACTATCAACTACTTTCTCACTTTTTTACTTTGTTAGAACTGACCCACTCCTCCTCACCTGCTTGCCACGATCTGCAGAAAGGCTGACACTGCCCTGGTAAGTGGGCAGGAGGCAGTATTAGCCAACAAAAAAGGACAAGCAACTCTGCTGCTAATTGCTTTTGAATCGACTCATTTTGTTTCAGTGATGTTTTTATTTCCAGAAGATTTGTTTTGATTGTATCAAGGATATCACATCATGCATTCTGTAGAACAGACTATTAATTTTTTTAAAATATATGTTATTTATCAGTTAAAGGTTCAGTGCCTATATTTAATCCTGTAAGTTACCTAAGCAGATATCCATGGACACCAAATCCTGCACAGAGTAAATAAGATCTGACAAACATGGTGAGTACAAATAGAGATGGTGGGTATTGCAGAAGAATATTTTGAATTTATAGATGATAAATTTCTCACTTAAAATGACTACAAGAATTCTTAAAAATGTCTACAATTTATTTGATGATCTGTATTAAATTATTGCCTATAAAGCACAGATGAGAGAGACATCTATGTAAATCATCCTTTATGTGCACACTAAGAATTAACACTGAGGGATATAAAGCTACAGATTTTCACCCTTCACTTGAGCCTGGTGTGCCCAGAGTGTCAGTGGGACTTCTCCTGACCAATTATCAGCTGGATCTGAGGCTGTTTAAGCTGTCTTGAACAAATCACCTGTTTGCATTGTAGTTACATACCTCAGCTTAGCAACTATTCCCATGTGAACAGTATTTAATTGAGGAAATGAATAAAGATTTAGGAGATATTTTTAGGCCTAATTCACAGCAAATAGGTTTCAAATTACAAATGTCTACTATCATCAAATGATTTTTAGGTAAGGCTCCTGCGGGAGGAGGGGGGGAAAACAAGAAAAACAACTACAGATGATTTTTTTATATAAAATTCTGTATTGGAGAGTTGGGAAAAGAAGATTCCTCTTATTCATATGAATGTTTTGGATAGGTCTGACATGGGCAAAACATGAACGAACTTATTCTGCACATTTTATTCTTAAACATTGCTGTTTTTCCTGCTCAGGCTAATCTGCAAGTGGAGATCTTGCAGTGGGGAAAACCCATCTTGCAGCGATTTCTGATCCTACTTCCTCTTTTCTCTCTTCTGACAGATAGGTCTACTGACATGTCCAAGCCAGTACAATTCTTTTTTATTCTGACAATGAAAAAATAAATTACTTAGAATTGCCTTCTATCACATTCCAGATGTCATGTCTGGCCTCAGCACTCTACTCATCTATTTTGTTAGGCTTGTATTGCCCATTTCATATCTGATCCATTTGGAACACCAAATACTCTTATTGCTTAAATATATTATTGAAGCAGCAGGAATATTATTTTGAAAATGAAAAGCCTTAAACATTTCCAAATCAGTACCTACATCAATTCAACTTAGTTTTAGCTAAGAGTTTACTGGATGTGTGAGAGAAGCATAACAATGAGTCAAACCTGATGACTAAAATTAACAGGCATCTAAGTCAACTCCAGCCATCCTTATGGAATCCAGTTCCCTAGGGCTACATCTCCTCCTGTGCCAAAATTAGGATGCTCAGTCACGACCTTTCTCTTCCTCATCTTAATTTCAGAACATTTGTAGCTTTGTTCCAAGCAGAAACAGGAAAACCACCCAAAAGACTTCTGACATATCAGCTGCATCACACTGACAAGAACTGAAAGCTTGATAAGCTATATAGCACACCGAATGTTGGAAAACTAAATAGAAAATCTGGATAGGGAATAATCACTCGGTCCTGTCCTGTTATGAAATAAAACCTTTGAACATTCTCAGTAAGTAGCTCTCAGTGGCCAGAACTCTAATCTAAACACTACAAAAAAGAAATCAAAACAAAAAAGTTTGCTCTTTATTACTACATTTTCCTGCAAAATATGCTCTTTAATAAATTAAATCTGTATTCCATTAAGACAAGCTTCAGAAACCTTACTGAGGTCCCTTCTTTTCCATTCTAAAGCTAGTACTATCCATCAGCTTCTGCAGTCAGTTATTTGCATTTGTGATCAATAAAGCCATTAGATTTGGAAGATACGTGACTCTGACGTGCCTGGGATGATGCTGTGCACAATCCCTTTAGCAGATGGGCTGTGACCTGAGTCAGATCACAATCAGTGGAACTCAGACTCTCTTTGAGACCCTCTCAGAGAGAGTCTGAGTTCAACTGATTCTAATCAGAGTTTAATCAGGTCTCAGCTTCCCCTAGACTTACACACACAGTAGGGATCACTTTTAACATTCTGTACAGCCAGAACTGCATTTTAACATTTCACACTGTGAAAGCTGAATCAATGCATGGGCTATATATGAAGGATTTCTTTGTACTGTGAACTTGTATCATTTAATTTAGAAAACATGTCCCTCATTGCTTTTTCTGTTACCTTGTCTATTTATGAACCTTCTTCTCTCCAAGGAACAATTTAAAACTAGTTCACACTTGAGGTAGATGAAAAGTCAGCTGGAAAATGTCACTCCTACCCAACACAGTAAACACACATCTGATGAGAAATTAAATGTTTATCTCAGATATGTCAGACCTGTCCAGGACCCATTCCTTCAATTCAGGGAATTTTTTAAATGATCATTTTGCTGTAGAAAGTGCACCTTGTTCTTTCTTTTATTTTTTTTTTCCCCAACCAATCTCTAAAATTACTCCTATGCTTCACTTAAAAGTCTTTTATACATCAACAATAGGACACCACATAGTGCAAGTCAGTAAATCAAATTCAGAGCCTTGGGAAGCATTTAGTTGATTAAATGCACAGGTGCTTTGAGGTGACTGCAAACACTGGCACAAAGCAAAAGCACCACTGGCACAGCAGGTGAAGCCCAGAGCCATCCCTGAGGCACAGCACTGAGGTTGGTGGCTGCTGGGTCCCCTCCTACACATCCCCAGCCACTCCAGAGCCCAGGCATGGGAGCAATCCAGCCACAGCCCTTCAGCAAAATCCACAGAACCACGTGCATTTCAACACTGCTATCACTTACCATGGCAAAGTCATGGTAGTTTTCACTGTCCACCTGGCAAGACCTTTTAATTTTTTTCATGTGCAAGGATAACAGAAGCACAGTAACAAAACTACCACTCCCTCCATGAGGCAGAGTGCTCGTGGGAAATATGCTGGAAGAGCTTTTCAAAAATAACTACTCAACAGTAAAGCCTTAGCAGGTGTGGGGACTTCAAGTTAGTGCTGCCTGCAGTATGGGGTCAGCAGGAAAGGATGCTGTGTGACAAAAGAGCCACACTTTTATGGGCAGGCAGGTTTCCCAGGAGACACGCGTGGGATGGTACATGAAAATTGTCTGTGCCATGTTTTAAATGGGTAAGACAATTCCCTATGAGCCAGTCCAGCATTTTTCTCATTTCCCAGTACACGTTCTCAAGTATGTAGCTAAATGCTAGGCCAGGAGCAATATCCATCTGTTTGGGTTTTTTTGGTTCATTCAGAGTTTTTTAATTGTCACAATGTATCAGTATTTTTGACACAAATTTACTTTCAGATATTTCAAGTGATGACCAGAATTCATCACTACTGTCATGCATTATCTATGCTCATTTAACCTAATGCTAGAGCCAGTGACTCTGCAAAATCTCTCTCAGGTGGTAAATCTCATTTCTAATCATAGACCAGAAATTTAGTGAACAATGCCAGAAGTTTAATAACTCTCCTGTTAAGGTTAAATCTTTTTCTTCTGCTCTCTCTCCAAGCTGACAAAAGAGAAGAGTAATCACATGAACATGCATTACAGATGCCGTTCTTTGGAATTTAGATGGGAGTCTGTTTATATTGTGATCTACATTTCATAGCAATAATCAGCTTGCTCAAAATGGCTCCACTTTTCAGAGTTTTCAACAGTAACCATCTCAAATTTTTGATGCTGAAAGCATTATGAGCTGGTTTGTGGTGCGGTGGATCTATCTCAGCTTTCCATTTACTCCAAGTCTCCTTCTATCAACAGATTAAAACATGACTGCAGTGCCTTAAAAGGATATTAATAATTTCTCTGTTCTCAGAATAGCAGAGACACTCCTAAATTCAGAACACCAGTGCCTCATTCAGTGAGCAAATTGCATATTATGCAAAGCCTTTACATTTTGTGTGTTAGGTAACAAAAATCACGCTCTGGGCCAAGCCTGCAACTCTGCACAGAGGAAAACCAGGTTCCCTTCAGGTTCTTTCTACTTCTTTTCAGGTCACTTTTCATTCACATTTCTGTTTATATCTTGGAACCCTGACACATGCCAGAGACAGCTCTAGGAGTCCCCCTGTCTCAGCATCATTCTTTGTGTCACTCCCAAAGGCTCACCATGCCCTGGCCCCTGCAAGCAGCTTCAAGCAGAGAGGAGTTCATCCCTGTGTGGCCAGAAACAAGAACCATGTACTGCTGAGGAGACATCTGGGGTAGAACTCTCATTGCTAGGAAAAGAACTGTAGCTTTTAAAATGTAACTACAAACTTTAATTGAAACCAGCAGCACAGGATCTTTCCTAAACAAACAAAAAGCAAAATAGACCAAAGCAAATTGCCCTAGTATTTGCAAACAACGATCAAGAACACAGCAGTGATACTTAAAAGAAAACAAGTCTTTAAATTATAAGTAAAATATATTAGATCTGTGACTTCTTTGGAGAACAAACCGAGGAAAAGTTTGAACACAGAAATGTCAATATTATTGCATGAAAGAAGCAGTAATAGAAAATCTGGGGATCAGAATGGCCATGAAAGACAGATGAAATCAAAGAAGAAATAAAGTTTCAAGGAATTGTCTTCATTAGTTGTGCCTAAATTACTCCTGTTGTTTCCTGCAAACCATAAAGACAAATGCATAAGTAGAAAAGTATTATAAGCAGTAAAAGCATTTATTTTCTACCTGCCACATACGAATTACAATCTAATTCTCATAATTGAAAAATGCTTTTAGTGAAGCTTTAATACTTGAAAATCCTGACTTAAGTTCTGGCTAGTTTGCAGACTAAAAAATCAGAGAATCTCTTGAACACATTAGGGATGTCTTACAGTTACCCATATAAACCTGGCACTGCAAATTTCACATATTAGTAGGAATGAAAATGAAAATTCAGTGCTCTTGGCTGTGATTTGCTTGAAGGTTGCAGGCAAAGCTTGGCACAGGTGTAATTAGAAGAAGAAAGTGCACGTGCAAATTCTGCCTCTTAGCAACAAGATGTGATCATAGTATTGGATTTAAAAGGCAGGTGATGAATCACAAAGCCTCACAAATAACAAGATGGCAATACACCCTCTTTGCACAGTGTAAATGCCACGAGAGGAGGAGATGGGAAGGGAACTATCACATAGCTAAGCCACTACCATCTGCACAATTAATATATGCTCTAAGCAATGAGGGAGTAGGAGGAAAAGCATCATCACTTATGACTATGTAGTCATTAGCCAAGATCCTCATCTTCGTTAGACAAATAAATTTAAATTCACATTTACTGAAGTTGTCAGAGTGGCTCCAAAACAACACTCTAAAAATGGTCCCATTGGATTGGGATGAAAATGGTGCCTTTTGAAGGAGTAGTTGGTAAGCAGAAGCATGACATCAAATACACTGACAATCCAGGGCTATTAATCTGAGACAACCCTCCTCCCTCCCCCCTCTTCTACAACAAGGGGGAAAAAAAAATAGAGCATACGTTAAATTTTAATGAAAAACAATGACTCAGGATAATAAAGATCTGTAATTCAATGAAAAACTGACTACAAAAACACAGCTTTTCCAAAAGTTTTAGAGCTTGGAAAGATTTTACATTAGAAAATTGCTAAACAGCAAGCATGGATGAGCACAGTGATGAGGTAGAATAGTAAAACTAAGCCAAGTCAGAATGGGAGAGGATTATGCATTTTCAAAACAATCATAAGAAAGCAGGAAAACTTGGTCAGTGTTAAGACTATATTTGATGAATTAAAAATTGAGGGGGGAAGGATGAGGGTGTTATTTTCATTACTACTCAAAATTGCAAATAAACAAAAGTTATGCTCAAACAGAGAAGGAGAATGTTTTTTGCTAACAGTGACCCTTTGATGTTGACCTCAACATTGAGAGGCACTTGTTTACCTAAATGGAAACTCTCCCATGTCCCTGGGCACAAAACATCTTCACTAAAACTTTTTTGGTAGAGTTGACATCCTAACTGGTATCACACTTTGAGAATGGAAGACAATAGATTGTCACACTAGGCTTGAACTGTCAATGTCTTTTAAAAAGCACTTTGAACATCATGTTTTCCGGGGCTGGTGAGAGGAGCTGAACAACAAATAACTGTGAGGAATAAAACTTTTCACTTGCTCATCCCTGTCTAAACTAATGAGCAAAATGAATCCTGATACCCAACTCATTTCTCTCGACTGAAACAGAATTTTTAAAGTCTCAAAATATAAGGATACTTTATTTCTGTAAATAGGGGTTTAGTTTAGGGGTTTTGCTATTGGAACAAAATTAAATTTACCACATTCCCACCCTATTTTGCAGGAGTGGGAAAATCTGGATTCTAGGAGCGATATTCAGCCCAGCAGTCTCACCACACAATCTACTGAGCCAGTACTTTACAGAGCAAATTGAAAACCTGTTTTTACTACATATTGCACTGACAAATACAACTTAATAAAAAAGTTATCCAAGTGAAAAAATTCCTTCACCAAGGCTTTTTTCTTTCATATAGGTATTAATTATCTTTGCCTATCTGAAGTTTGAGCATTGCATCCCTTAGTCACGTATTTTCTAATTGCTTTATATTGATGTAATATCCATACTTTCCTCTGAACAAATTACTAATAATGTTCTGTAACACCTGTAATAGCAGGTAACATCTAATATTTACTTTTATTCTTAACATTAAACAATAACTACTCTCCATGCTCTTTTACTTTTTCAGTTCTGTGGGTACTGTTCCCCACTGCTAACAATTTCAGTGCCTTGGTTCAGTCTTACCCCTGTTCCTAAAACCAGGATACAGCAAATTTCTCTAGCATTCCTATAAATCATAAACATAGATTATTCTAAAATTAAAGCCATATTGAAATAAAATGGAAATATGAGCCCTAACAAAAATTAAATGAGGTGAAGCAGAGAAGATGTGACCAGATAAGACAGCTGGAATGGGAGTCTATCTCCTTCAATACAAGAAAAATACCTTCAGTACTTATGGAAACAAAGTATTAACACAGAAAGAAAAACCCCCAAAAAGCGCAAATAAACAAAACTAAAGAAAGTACCAGAACACTTAGTATAATAGCCAAGTATCAGATTCTGAGATATCCCTACACATAACCTTGTCACAAGGTTTTGGAACCAGAGTTAAGTGGTCAATTATAAAAAGAGAGTGCCATGATATAAGCTTTGGGTCTGTCCAGTTAAATTAAAGGAGGAGTAGAAAAGAGATGAGGACTGGAGGCCTGACTTAAACGGCAAAGTGCAGCTGCTGTTGATTTACCTGCAGCACCAGTGAGAACCCACAGAGGCACCTGTGCAGAGGAAAAGTTTCCTCCTAATCCTCATCTACAAAGATCTTTATATGTTCTATCAGATTTTAATTTCTTCTAGGATTGTAATTTGCCTCCTCAGATTTTTCAGGGGTTTTTTTTGTCTTTTAAGCTAACTATTTTTTAAAAAAAATTAATCATAATTCTGAATACTGCAGCATATGCATCTGGAAATTACTCTAGCACCCTTCAAAGCCAGGCTAAGTTTTTTTCATATCTGTATTATTACAGATATATATAATTGGAAAATAAGAACACCTTCCTGAACACCAGCATTCAACATTTTATTCATATCCTCTGGTTTTAATAATGGGCAAATAACTCACTTGAAATTATATTGTGGTTTCTTTATAATATAAAACCATTTTCATTAGAAGATGAAGATAGAAAGCTGTGAAAAAAGTAATCTTGAGTATATCTTCAGTAACTCTTTCTTCAAAAAGAAATAATCAACTGTGTTTGGTTGGGAGAAGGGGTGGATGTTTCTTTAACACACAGCAGTGTCCTTAGAAAATTCTTTTTCAGATAAATATTGCAGCTCTTGAATGCATTTCTGGAAGGCATAGCAAAGTTACATGAAAATGACTAATGGCACATCTTTCTTATAGCTACTCTGCCACCTCTTTAAAAATCCAACAGGAACAAAAGTCATCTCCTCTCTGTTGTGTGTGCCATTTCTCCAGCAGCTCTAACACTCTGAAACAATATTCAAAGGCATTTCAGGATAGCCATAACGTAATATTTGCACATTCCAACTGTATGTGCTTTGGAGGCTCCCTTGTAGAAGCAGCCCACAGACTGGTGTTTAAAGATGCACTGTGCTTTTCTCTCAGTTGTTTGCCAAGAATAAGATATACCCTGGGATGGAACTATGAAATAAGCTCCTGCTGTGTGTAATGAAAAATAGAAGGAGAGAGGGATGAATATTCAGTATTTGCCTCCTTGCCTTCATCTTGTTTTCCATCTCCTGCACTGATGGTTATCTCTGCTTTTTACGGAGAGAACCAAAGGGAAAAGTCATGAGCCATCTTCTAGAGAGTGAATGATATGATGAAAACACAGGTGATCATCTCTCCCTGAAAGGACAGAGCTTATCAGCAAGGTCTAACAATAATTTACCTCCTCAGCTGACCACAAACAAATGTCCTGCAGTCATCTGAGTTCAAGGGATATCTTCTTTCCAAGAAGTTTTCATTGCCTTAATTTTGTAGTATTTTGGTAAAAATATGAGGTAGACTGTAACAAGCTTCATGATTACAGTAAATTATAGTTTTTGTGCAGAAAGCATTCCAAATTTTGTTGTTAGTGTTTCTTCCTATGCATTATCAGCCATATTGCCTTGTTAAGGCTATTATTCTAAAACATGCACGTTTCTTTAAAATTAAAAACTCCCAAAGCTACACAAAGATCTATTGCTGATAGCTAATATTTGCTAGCATTTTTACCAATAACAAATGCTGTAAAAACCAGCAAAACAAAAAAAGTCACAATAGCAACAAACAAAAAGAGAGGACAGAATTTGTAGACATAAACATTTTGATAAAAAAAACATTTTCCTTCTAGCTCTAATATTTCTGATGCTTACCCAGATATCTCCAAATGGGGATATATTCTGGACTGACAGAAACAACACACTGAAATAGGTTAAAAAGTTATGATCCCTAAGAGAGAAGCCAGACAAATAATGCTGGACCACTTGGTCAGAACTCTACTGTTTCACTTTCCATTAATACAAATTAAACTGAGACCTCAAAGTGTTTCCCCAACAGCTACATATCCCTTGTTTTCCTCCATTCTGACACTGAAGAGAATGCACCATAACATTTTTCAATACGTACTGAATAAATTTTCCATTATCACTTTAAATAGGAAAAAAGTTGGCATGCAACACCTTCTACAGGAAAGATATCTCAGTCTTGCAGGGATTGTTAAGGTCTATCATCACATTTTTTATGCAAAAACAAATGTTAGCTATATAATCCACAGTGGCTTTACAACCCTGCAAAGGGCTTTGGGAAAAGGAGATTTTTCCACATTAAAAGGTCATATGCTTTCAAGGTCATATACTTTTCAAGAAAAATTTTTGGAGCAAATCTTCTAAAACATCAGAGTTTTAATAAGCAGTCCTGAGACAGATCCCTGTCAGTGAATGTAAACAAACCCATGAGCTGTAAGTATTTTTTGGGCAACACACATGAGAAGCAGGGGGCCATTGTGCAGCAGAAAAATTATGATATAGTTTCTATTGTGGAAAGACAGTGGGGACTGGCACAACTGCAGGGCTCAGTTCAGGGTCCCTCCCTGCAAGGAACACAGAGGTATTGGAGCAAGTCCAGAGAAGGGCAATGGAGCTGGGACAGGGTTTGGAGCCTGAGCCTTACATGCAGCCCCCGAGGGACCTGGGGGAGCTCAGCCTGGAGAAAAGGAGTCTCAGTGAATTCCTTCTCACCCTCTACAACTCCCTGGCAGGAGACTGCAGCCAGGTGAGGGTCACTCTCTTCTACCAAGTAAGAAGTGGAGGGCAAGAACAAACAGCCTCAGGCTGAACTAGGAGAGGTGTGGATACACATTAGGAAAAATTTCTTTATTGTAAGGGCTGTTAAGCACAGCAACAGGCTGCCCTAAAGAGGTGGAGTCACCATCCCTGGAGGGATTTCCAAGATGTGTGGATGTGTGAGCAGCAGCCACCATAAAAAAGATACAGTAAGCCATTGAAGGATGTCATGTGTATTCAATATTCTGCAATTACTGCAGGGTTTTTTAAAGTGTTCTCATAAATGACACACTGTACCACATGAAGATAGAGAAATGACCTCTCAAACCAGAATCCAAGCAGGATAAGGCACTCTGGCAAACCCTCCCTGTGAAATGCTGAACATGGACGCACAGCCCATATGTGAGAATAATTTAGGGTCCTGAAGATTTGTTTCTGAACAACTGCCAGAAAAGATGATGTCCACAGAATACAAACCCTGGGGGAATCCTCCCTGTATTGGTTACAGCACCTTGAAACACCTGCTGCTGCTGCAGCAGCAATTTCTGGGGGAGCAGTCTCCAGGTCGTGTCAGTGAGTGATTGCTGAGGCCCTTCTTGTCCCGACACGAGGAACGTGCCTCGTGTAGTTCTTTCCTTGTGATTTGATCTCACAGTCTCCTCCTGGCCCTGAGACATTCTTGCCATCTGCTCATACAGATGGCACATTCATGTACATTTTTAAAAAAAGGGTTTTCCAAATATTTTCTATTCTCTTTGTTCTCAGATAGTTCTAGACTAGCAGATGCAGTAAATGTTCTAGGAATGACTATTCAGAAAGAAAAAAAAAAAGCAGAAAAAAAATTAGGATCTCACACAAGTAACTTAGAGGAGAAAAAAATTCCAGTCACTGAACAGCAAGTAGAAATATCTACATTATAGTCTAAAAATCACTGATAGGCATAGCTTTAAAGTGCTCTTCTGCAGAGGCTCACACACATCCTGGGTCTGAAGAACTTACCTGGAAGCACAAACCCCCAGAATTTCTTATAACTTATCCTAGTTTCTCTCCTTCTAAGCAGGACCGAAAACTGTTCCAAGAAAATAACTCTTTGCACATTGAAGACCACAAGAAATTTCAATTTTCTGAGAAATAAAGAAATAGACTCAGGAGATGCAAGGAAAAAAGACCCCAACAAACCTCTTACACTTGAGGAGTTTAGATAATTCTTATCTCTCAGAAAATATTTTGCCATTCTCTAAAGTTTAACAACAAAGTAGGATAAAACACTTTGTGAACAAATCAAGAATTATCTTCCCAGAAAAAGCATTAAAACATAAAGCAAATTGTTTTTAGGCCAAAAAAAAACCAAAAACCACCCAAACTAGATATTTAGCTAGAATAAAAACTAAATCCAAGGACTTACACCTTCAGATAAGACATTTGGTAGGAAAAATCATATTCTTTCATTCAAGAAATAGTATTCTATGATGTCTTACATTAAAAGTATAAAAGAAAGGCTTCATCTGTAAAATCACAACTGGAAAGAGATTATGTGTGATCCACAAGAGATGTTATTAGCTCTACAGACAGCATCCCTTGATTTTTCTTACACATGCAAGGACCCCAACCCTGCTCCTCTTCTGAGATCCATCTTAAATTTTACCAATTTTACTTAAAAAAATCCCAATATATGCAAGTAGAATTTATATATATACAAATACATTGTATTTATTCATCAAATAAATATCATATATTGAAGCATGTGCTTGTACACACACATTTAGCATCTATCCCATCAGCTGAGTCTTGATCAGAGCATTCTGAGAGCTTCCAACTGGAAAATCTCCCTTCTCAGGATCACCAACTACCAGCTCAAAAGGAATTATCAAAGACATTGCAGAAGAGAAATTAGATTGTTGTAATTCTAAATTATATAAATTATTACTTTTAAATTTAAGATTAAATGTTTGATGACCCCTATTTGTTTTTAGAATATGCAATAGCCTCAGAGCAACTTAAACTATTTCATGGTTCTGTAGCTGATGAAGTTTTTCTTACTAATAAAGACTAAATGCCACAGTCTGTTAGGCAATAAAACTCAGAATTTTTTTCACTTCATTGAAATGTAATAATTTTGGATAATAGAGTTTTAAATGGAAAGGATTCCTGTGACTTAAAGCTTTTTTTTTTATTAAGCTTAATTGAATTATTCACATGCTAATGACTTAACAGCAACTTCATAAAAAAATAAAAGCAAAAGACCCTTTTGAATACTTATCCCATACTTAAAATCTAATAAAGGGACTGAAATAGAAAGATACCTTTGTTTTCTTTCAGATAGGGGAGATACTTAAAACACAACTACTCTCCCTCCCATTGAGGATGAATGGTGCAACAATGCCACTCCAAATCCTACAGAAAAAAATGCATAATAATCTATGAGTCCTCAACAGAAAAGAGATATTTATGAGAGTCAATGATCTTTTTTTTTTCCAGAAATTGCATCTTTCCTAAAACTAGCTCATTTTGTGAATGGGCTGTTTTGTAGGATAAGTGGAACAATGTGATTGTGAGAAAAGGAAACAGATTTGTATCTATAACCCGGCCATCCCAAGGTGCACATGAGGGCTGGCATTTTATAATTCTTCATAATAATGCTTGGCACTTATGTAGTATTTTATGGGCTTAAAGCACTTTAAAAAACTAATTAATTAATTTTCACAACACCCCTGTGAGAAGGTAGGTTCTGGCATCCCAATTTACCAAACAGAAGAACTGAGCAGAGAATGGATCATTTGATTCATGTCCAAATCTTCAGTTCACAGAAACAGCGTTATTACAAATAACAGCAGTTGCATTTCTCTGCTTTATTCCTTGGAACCTATGAAAGAACTATTTGCATGAGAAAGCAAAACAGCATCTGGACCACACCTTGGGCCAGAGCTGATACCTTGTTTATTTAAAACAACAATTAATTCACTTAAGCAACACACAGGGATTCAAGTTCCTTTCCTTATGCTGGATCCATATTGACTGTGCAAGAAAAGAGCCATGATCAGACTTGTCCTGCCCCATGATTTCCAAACAATGAGATTGGGGTGGTAATGCTTCCTTGTTAATGCAGAAATTCTTGGTATTTGAAATTCTACATAATTCTACAGTATTCAACTTTTTACAAGTCTTTGCAACAGCTACATGACTTCAGTTTGAAATGATGTTTTACTACGTTTGCATTTACTTCTGCAAGTTGCCAAAAAGTTCTTGCTTTGACCACCTGCATGCAAGATTTATGGGTTCTTACATGCCCATGTATGCTAACAGCCTCGAAAACCTGGACACAGAAATGAATTCACCTCATTTCTTGTGCAAGAGTAAACAGCTGCATGTCAGACTGTGAATTAGCTTTGGCAAGTGTTGGCAAAGGGAAAGTCAGTAATTGCATCGATAGGTGTGAGCACCAGCACAAAAAAATTACCCACTTAACACAATGGGAACATCCCTTCACAGATTGATATTCTCATGTTCAAACACATCTAACAAAAATTACTTTTTACTGCCTTTTTCAATGCATATATATCCAAAATTAAGAAAACTTGTATTTTTAATTGGAGAACAGAAAGCTCCTGGCACTTCAGAGATGCTAATAAAAATATGTATAATATTTATTTATCTATTTTAACGAATAGCAACACTACTCTGAGATGCTATTGGCACTATTTATGCCACAGGGTGCCTCATTATAATGTTTATTTCCTGTCCCTCCCTGAGGCTGGATGAGGCCCCAGTTGGTGTGAAGAGCTGCACAGACAAGAGAGGAAGGAATGTGATGGAACCAGAAACACATGCCCCCTTGAGAGGCGCCACAATCAAGAACAGAGCACCCAAAATAATATCTTCTCCCCAGAAAAGAAGTCCAAGTTCTTCTTATCTCTTCTGAAACCCCCAAAGCGGGAAGGATTTTGAGAAAATCTTTTGCTTAACATGAATGTGTATTAGAAGCTCTTAAACACCTTCTGTCCAGCTTCTGGAAATATAATATTGTAGCAAAAAGGTAAGACAGGTCTCTTGCTTTCATGCAGAAGATATTTTGGAATAACAAGGATATTTGAAATATTGTAGGCAGTCCAAAGACTTAATTTTAATTCATAGAATCAAAAGATTTTAAGGGGTTGGAATGAATCTTAATGACCCATCCAGTCCTAAACCCTCTGCCATGGGCAGGGATAATTTCCACCAGGTTGCTCGAGCCCCCTCACACCTAGCCTTGAATGCTTCCAGAGTTCCAGCTAGTACAAATGGTTGTAGGGTTTTAAAACTGAAAAATGGAGCTTTGTCTCCAAATTATGCTGAGGATTTAATTAAAACTCATCCCTAGCAGAGGAAAAATAAACACAAAAATCAAAACAAAAATCCCAAAACTCCCCACCCCCCAAATAACCTCCCCAACCCCTCCAAACTAAACAAACAAAACAACCCCTAAAAAACAAATATTCCCCCAACCAAAAAAAAAAAATAAATCCAAAAAACAGAAAAAAGAAGCAAAATAAAAATCAAATGCTTTACCAAACAATTTGTCTCTCAAAGAATATGGTCTGAGAACTACATACGTTTGCAAAGCAATTGCTTTTATAATTAGCCTTAGGATTTCATAGACAACAAGCTGCCTATGAGGAGTTAAACAATGCTGTTTCACCAGAGCAAAATGTGGGAGAATCTATTTTACTTGCAGAAGTGAAAATTTCCAAGCAGCTGAAACAGAGTGAGCAGACAGCAGAAGGCAAAGCTGAGACAACACAAAACACAGTCATCCAGGACTGTTTAAGATTCATGTGACTCAATGCTGCTAGCAGGAAATAGAGAACAAAGCAAGGCCATCATACACATAATTCTCTCATTTGTAGGAGATTACTGTGTTCCATCAGTCAAATAGGAATTATTGCTGGCTGAGTTGGAGACTCCCAGTTGGTAATGCATTAGATGAATCTTGGCAAGTAAAACTGTTGGGCTTTCAAATGAGAAAAGTCTTTAATTTCTGAAAAAATTCCTCTGTTCTGCTTTCTTTTGGCTAAAAAGGATGGGAATGTCATTACCTCACAGAATATGGTTCAGATCAAGAGTTCTGTATATATTGTACTCTTCTGTAAAAAACACCCATAAAACTTCATTTACAAAAAGCATAAAACCATCCTGCTGAAGAGATCCAAAGGAATACAATGCTCTTGGTTATGTAATGGTCTCTTCTCTATCCACTGGTACAAGAGGAATATTGGGAGAAGTGTGTGCAAGAGCCACTATCTCTGTAAACAGCCTGGTAATGGTGCAAAACCACACAAAATCCCCTTGGTCTTCAGCCACTTCAACTATATTTATTCCTTGTATTCTAAACTAGATTTGCCCCTTCACTCTGACATGTGACATTGCAAGACTATCAGCAAAGAGGCAAGACCCAGAAAGACATTATAATGTAGTTAGACAAGAAGCAGTAATTCTAAATTGGTAAATAGAAGGATCTTACCTTTCACTATTCTTAAATCTTGCATTCCTACCCCTGGAAAAAAAATTCCAAAACCTTGGTGCTTTCAGAGGCTGCAAAAATCAGAGAAGTGATTCTTCCCCAGGCTTACACAGAAGAAAGCAGAAGACAGCTGAACTTTCCATCCACATTTTAGAACAGGTTTGATGTCAAAAGTCAGGGGAAATTCTATATATATATACACACCAAAATAAAACTAAGAAATAACAAATCTCATCTACTGTAGCAACCCTTTCTGCTAAGTGTATTATATAAACCAGATATTTTAACAGAGAAGTTTAGTTAAAGCCATATCTTTTCCTCAGTTCTGACTATTCAATATAAACTACTATATACTAACTATTCTGCTATAAACTACTTGCTATCCTAAATTTGAATGTCTAAATTTACTGTTCAAAATGTTGTCAAATTGCTAACATCCTTCTGCAAGTCATCTTAACTTCCAACATAGTAATTTCTCCTGTAATGACTCTTCATTTAAGACCACATGTTTACAATTTTCTACCATTTAGGTGATTTAAGTATATATCACCTATTGAATGTTCTGGTCTTGGTAGCAATTAATAATTTTCTTGACAGATGGAATATGAAAAAATACAAAATAAAACATTTTCTCTAAACATAAATAGCTGGCAGTTATCCCTCAGAAATAAGTCTTTCTTAACTTTCAAGCAATCAGCGTGTCATTTTCTCTGTAAAAAAAGTCAAGAATTTAGTTGTGCCCTTAACTAATGCCCTGTCACAGTGAAGAAGGCAGGCTATGAGGACACCACACCAACCACTTAGATGTCTCCATTCATTATTAGCCATTTCTCTTTTATCCCCTCCTTCTCTCCCCTCTTTCAGCACAATCCAGGTGCTCACAAAACTGCCTCCTAGTCCTTCCTGAAATTTACCTTCCCAATGTCAAATCTAATCAGATGTGACATGCACACCATGTATAGGTTCTGCTCACAAAGAGAACAATGTTAAGGGATCACTGCTTGCTGTATGAAAGAGAAATTTAACTATAGGGACACAAAAGAGAGGGATGGTTACATTTATACTGATAAGATCACTTGCAGTTCAATGAATTTGGTTACAGCAATCAAGGTAAATGCAACCAAATTCACAGCAGCATTTGTGTGTGTATGTGATGTTTATAAATAGGCATATGGGGAGGTGAAAAAAATTCAGACTAATACTTAAAGGAATCTCAGTTTAGAAAAATGAATCCCAAAGGAAGAATATGTGACTGCAAGTATAAGCTAAAGTATATTAATGCAGCAACAACAGTAGCAATTTTCAGAATAATAGTGTACAGGAGGTTTTAGAGATGTGTGAAATGCAACTAAGTAGGCATTTTTTAAATGTGGAAATTACTAACAAGCAAGAATTAAATATATCAGTACTGTGGACACTTGAAATAAAAATAACTCTGAGTTGAATTCCAACAAAATAGATAAAGCTACTTAAAGCTATAAAACTAAAACCTTAATATTAGAAGGAGATCATTGATTGCCACTTGGTCCAGGGAAGGCAAAAGCAGAATATGACCAGTCACTTAACCCTGTTGTATCTTCCCCATCCAGCCCAGGGTTTGAAAGATGTTTTAGCCACAAAGTCTTTCTGAGACCAGCTGAGCTGAGTCTGAGGAGGATGAATCAAGTCTGCATTTCACAGGGCTGCTTTGTGGTTCCTCACAGATTAGGACACGTAAGAAGGGTTTTTTTTACCATGCTGTCCAATAGATATGTTACATTCCATAGCTCCCACCCCAGAACACCAAGAACCAGCAGGGCCCTTGACCTCTGTGCTGGGCAGGTGTGAAGGCAGCTGCAGTCCCCAGTCCTGACAATCACCCTGCCCCTGGCCCCAGTTACAATCCACTGCAGCACAAGGGCAGAATTCACAGCCAGCATTCATCTCGTGCCAGCTCACAGGGCAAAGAGAGCACTTGAAAGGTAGGAGAGCCACAGTAGTCCAAGTAAAGCCTTAAAAGAGATGTAAGAATTGATAATCTCAAATGTGACACTGCTAGGTGTACCAGAATACTAGAAAATTATTTCCTAAAGTGAAATATTTTAACTTGGAAAAAAAAGCTGTCTAAATACCTTCAACTCTTGGCTGTGCAAAAGTCTCACAATAGAAAAAAATCCCATTTTAGAATTGTTCTAAAACCATTTTGGATAACACATTGGGATTGTAAGTATTGTAAGTATTGAAGAAAATAACTTTGGAAAATAAAGGCTCAAAGCATTAATAATGATTCCTCTAATTACATTAAACAGCTTTAAGTAAAATACAGATGCAATTTCCCTTTATTGCATCTCATAAAAGACATTAAAACTCTAAAATTGATTTGCTATTTGTGCTGAATGAAAAGGAGGAAAAGTTTCATCCAAAACAATAGAGCAGTACCAAACACCGGTTCAGCTCCAAAAAAAAGAAACAAACAAAACCATCAAAACCTTAAACAAAATATGTTTTATGAAAGGTTTTAATTTTTGAAAAACAGATGACCATGAAAAAGAAACTCCCAGAAAGCAAAACTTTCTTTTACTTGGTTCTTCTATGGACAATTTTTTGTGAGTTCTTTTGTGAGTTCTGCTTACTGATTACCAACCTTTTAAAATAATAGAAATTATTACAGATGGTTAAGTAGTCAGAATAAAAAATGCAAGAATAATAAAGAATAAATAATAAAGAATAGCAAAAAAAGTTAGCATTATTGAAGACATTAAATCTGATACTTATTATCTTCTAGAATAAATTAAAAATAAGGCTTATGATTTCAGAGTCTTAATTTGAAAACCACACCAAAACCATTGTTATGCTCACTTGCACTCCAGTAATATAAATTTGTGTTATGTACTTGGTTTATATTTCCCTTTGAACTACAACTGCATTTCAAGGAATCAAGTATCTGTTGGTTCATTGAACAATCACAAAAACTCCAGACTTGCTCGCAGCCATTGCGAGAGCCTGAACTGCTCCCACAGAAAGCACAACTGGACACAGCAAACATTGGGAAATACAACAGCATTTTCTGCTGTGAACCCACACAGTGCTTTCCTGCTGTTTTCTTACCTACCCACGTGCCATTGGCAGTCACCTTTTGCAGCTATATTTTTAAATCAATTTCTCAGCAATTATTTATCCTGTTAACATCACTAAACAATTTCCCAAGTTTTCAGAACTTCTCGAGTGAAGCCTTTTTGCTGATTTCTCCAGTCACTCCCTCTCCACACAGTCACACAGAACAACAGGCTGTAAAACAGTTCAAGTCATACCTCATCTTAGTGAAAATCAGAAAGCTGATTCATCTGGGTAGAATACAAACCAATCTAATAGTAAATCAAAAATATTTTTAAAACGTATCAGTTAGACTATCAGTTCAGCTATCATATCCATTTTCTGGTTTTCCTCTAATCCTCATTTTGTATTTCATACTTCAATTCCTTTGAAGAAGCAGCTCTAAACCAGGTTTTTAATCCAGAATGAATATATTAAATAATATTTACAGTTTTATCTGTTCCTAATACAAGTCTCTGAACTGCACTAAAAATGGCACTTTATCTCAAAAATTTGTATTAAAAAAATCCTTACATTTAGAACACAATCTTAGAATACTTTTTTTTTTCTGGAATATCACCAGTTATGTAGAACACAGCAATAATAAGAAGAAAAGTATTTAAAAAAAAAAAAAGTAAGAAATGGTGTTTATTTTTAGCTTTTAGTTTTTCATGGTTTTAAATCAGGAGACAGAAGAGTTAGGAATGGTTCATACTGACCTGAGCCCATAAAGGACTGTTCCATCTGGATGCAAACGAATCATTCTGTTCTTCACAGTGACACCATGAACAAATGACTTCTTGTCATTCAGGAAATAGGTGTCGGGCACCCAGAGCTGATCAGCTACTCTGTTGTCCAGAGTAAGGTTTAGAGGTATTACATTGTAGGACAGCCTCTTATCCCTCCATGCTTGCTGGAAGTACATTGTCAAGGTATAGTCCTGTAAGCAGAAAAAACAAAGTTTGCATTGAAACAGATGGCATATATATAAAAAAAAAAGACAATGCAAATCCACATGCATTCATTGTAACTGTTCGTAAAGGAAACATTTCTGTTCAGAATTTCCATAAGTGGATTTATTTTTACAGTACAGAACATCTTGTACATGCTTAATAACAGCAGTGAGAACACAAAGAAGATGGGGCATTTACATTTTATGAATGACTTGGAAGTTCTTACTTCAATATTTAAAAGTAAAATTTAAAAAACTGTAAACATTTAACAGCCTGCAATTTTGGTAGCACTTTACAAAAGCCTGAGAGTTCTAGGAAATAGGAACATTCACAGATCCAAATTTACTTTCAAGGTCTCCACTGCATTCAAACCAGCTCTGGATCAAGCCTTCTGTCTCTGAAGTTGCACTCGTCACCCAAATGCTTCCCTAAATTAAAATCTCTTCAAAGTCTGTTAACTTTCCCCTGGGCACTGAAACCAATGGGAATTTTTTGAAGTTCCTATTCTATACACTCAGTGTTAATTTTACAGATGAAGTAATTCTGGTTACTTCAGGGGGACAATTCAGAGAGCACAATTAGCATCTCAAATATTCTCAGTATTATGAGACTTGCATTGTCTTGCTGTAGGCCACCACTGTACAGTGCCTCAGAGATGTTTTGACCTCTTGGTGTTTTAAAGAATAATATATTTACAAGGGTCATATCTTTGTAAAAAATGTAATACAGATGCAGAATAATCATTATATTTAGCCAATGCTAAAAAAACCTCTTTAAATAATACAAAAAGTATATTGAGAGCAACTCTGTGGAAAAAGACTTGCATAAATGGAAATACTAGTCCTAATTCCCTGTTTTATATTGTAAAGGAGCATCCACTATCTAAAGTTTTTATTACAGTTGGAAAAGAAAAATTTATCTTCCTGCTGAACAACTTTAAAAACATATGCCACAGTGTATTTTACAATCATTTGCATTTAAAAGGCTATTTAACATATGAACACTACATAGAACATCTCCGAAAATATAAAAATAATTTTTTTCTTTTTTTGCAGTTTCTCAGATCTCAGTAAGAAATTACTGAAATTGGGTTGCTGTAACTATTCTTTTTACAGTACAGGGTCCACCCTTGACCTAGGGAGGGCCTGTGAGAACTGTGGCTATTTCAGCAGAGTTCTGTAAGCAATGACACAGCACCTTGAAACAAAGTGACCCTGCCTCCTCTGCAGAACAGCGTGCACTCGGATGAATCACTATCAACTGGTTTTTTATAGAAATGTGCATTTCAGGAGTGGAAACACTCTTATTTTTTGCCTCATCCTTCCCCAAAAGAGCCCATGTACATGGGCTTCAAAACACCTCTTCAATTTTCAGACAAGCAGGGGGCAATACATGTTCTGTTGTGAATATTTACTGCATTTCTTCTTTACCAACACGAACCACAAATGGTGCTGCTGTCCCTTCAGTGCTCCTGTCTGCCCTGGGTGAAGGTCAATCCCCTCCCCTTGCCTGCAGCCCCTTGGCTTAGGTGTCACAGCAGCCCCTCTTGCAGGGACCCCAGTAGGTAAACACCAAATAAGCCTTGCCAATTGTTTTGCTAATAAATCTATTCAGTTCTGATATATAAATCTGATCAGTTAAATCTGATCAGTTTTAATGATCTGAAACCTCTTCCCCTCCCCATCTCCCCAGGGTCAGGATGAGATTCTGGCTGCAAGAATGTTCCACTACATCTGAAGAATTTTACTGTTATGCTTCATCGCTGTTCTGCAGGATTTGATTGATAACCAGCTATCAGAAAATCTTCAGCAGAAAATTTATTAGTCTTCATTATACAAATATATCACATCATCAAGCAATGATCTGTAGCAATTGTTTATTATCCTCAGAATGCTGCATTTTATTCCTATTCCAAGGAATAACCTACATGTATTAATATACTGCATAAATACATAGAACATTCTTTCCTTTTTACACCTCAGTAAAAGAGGGAAAGAAGAGGAGGAAAAACCCTAAACATACATGGTTCACTGCATAGAAGTGAATTACATAAAACTGTAAATTTGGAACACTGGCATTGATGAAAGAAAAGCCAAGTCACCAGGCTGGAGTTGAAAATCAAACACACTGTGTTCCAGAAAGAGCTGGTGTTCTGAATAAAAATTATTTGTCATCTGTTGGCCCTCGTTTTCAGATGTGACTGGAGTTTCTGATGGCCAAAACAGAATTCCTTTGAAATTGTTATAAAAATTCTCAAGCTTTTAAATCCAGGTTTTTATTTTTAATGATAATTTTTTAAAACTCCAAAGATGTTCCAAGCTACATATTTCAAAGTGAAATTGGTAAGATAGGAAAAAAGCAAAACCTGTCACATAAACTGTGATTTATTCCTTAGAAAGGAGAGGGGCATCTGTTTTCAAAATCCCAAGTGAAAGAGTAATTCAAAAGAGATGTGCAGGTACAAAATGCTCCAAAGTACCCCAAGACCTTTTGATACTTTGAGATTAAGAACGTTCTCATCTAATAGGAATACTACAGAAAAAATTCTGCTAAATATGGGCATTCCCCTTTATTCAAAGGATAAATATCAAAACAAACACGTAAATATCTTGTCTCTAGGAAGAGAGGAACACAAAAGAAATAGAGGAATAGAAGTAAAGGATGATTTCAATTTGTTAAGCTTTAGCATTCTTTTAAATTCACAGAATGGGATTGTTACAAACAGCACAAGTTTGAAGTGGAAATAGGAGCAAATTCACTCCCACAGCCTTGCACAAGGGACTAATTCTAATGAGCTGAGAGAAGCCCAAGCCCTAAGGTCCTGATGATGGCATTTGTGTAAACCATGACACAGGCACAAACTGCAAAGGTACAGACTGACTGCAGCACAGGCACATAGACACAATTCCCCCATAGAAATAAAGAGGTTCCACAGTTGCCCTGTACATGAAATACTGTATAGACCTGTATTAGTGTTTCAAGAAAAACCTAGACTATAAAGAAACAAGCACATTTACTATAAATAATACCAATTTTGTAGCTTTCATTATTATTCCATTGTTTGCCTAGATTTAAATTTAATAAAGTTTTTTGTTCCACCCAGAGCAAAAATTTAGGCATCAGAAAACAGATGATTATCCCTATTCTACTGAGATCAAAGAAAAGATGTCTCCCCTTTTCCTCACCTCACCTTTCCACTTTTCCTCTTCTTTATTTCATACAATAAACAGAAGAGCAGCAAATATAAGACAAAGTTAATCTTTATGTGTAATTTCCCATATGAATAAAAAAGTACCAAACAGTTTCATTAGTATTAGCATATTCATGAATAACTTTTATCCTGCACGTTATCTCTGTGCAGTGGTTGTCTGCAATCATTTTAGCTGCTGGAAGTGTAAATACACTGAGGATTTAAACTTGTATTTAGATAAATACAAGTATCACAGACAGGGTATCAGTGAGTGATCACCAATTTCAGTGACATAACAGAAGATACTGGACAGGAAAGCATCAAATCTGAATACTGGCATTCTTATTCATATTCTCACATTTCATTCATGCTCTCAAATAAATGTTTAAGTAAAAAAAAAAAAGGAAAAATCACTTTGGGCCTATTATTAGTTTAAAAAGATTAGAACACAGGCCTTAGCTAAACCTACCCATGGGCCAACAACTGACATATTGCTGATCCTCTTTTTATATTGAAAGAAGGATCAAGGCAAAAAAGGAAATAGAGGTCATGAATATTCACAATGACAGTGGGTGTCTAATGCAAAAGACTCTACCAGATGTAATTTTTTTCAAAGCATGATAAAAAGGTCCAATGTGAGAAAACACATTTAAAATATAGCTCTTCTGCATTACACAAATCAGGACTGATTTACACTGCAGCTTAAAACTGTAACCAACATTTGTATTAATAGGGTTAGAAAACAGCTACTGAAACCCTGGAAGCAATAAAGGCACGAAACTTCAGAGAAAAAAATAAGCAGAAGGAATATACCATATCTAACGTAAATAATAAACATTCTGTATATGGTAATCATAGTATAAGACAGTACGCAGTTGAAGCTATTTATTGTTGCTCCACAGTAATGAATGGAGAACTCATTTGTGGTTTGGCTTAAGTCCACTTCTCACATTCCTGATTATTATTACCTTGCAAAAATGCTTTGCTACATTTCCATATATGGCCATTTTAAAACAAAATTTCTTTCTGAAAAGGCTTGAAGCTGAAGATTTTGCCTCAACACTACATTTAAAAAACTGTTTGTTGATAACATCTAAAAGTGCTGATTGATAATCCTTTCAATCCTCTTTGTTTAAAATCAACCACTACAACATTTGATTGAAAATTATCTGTCTGTCATTGAGAAAAAATAATGTAAAAAGTCTGCTTAATGCTGGAGACATCAAAAAGAGACTTATATCAAAGTAGACAGAACTACTAAAGGAATGGGTGATACCAAAGAAATGCAAAAATAGTCATATGCCATTTAAAAAAAAATTATTTTTCATATTCTGTAAATCTTTACTTCAAAACAAAAAAAACCCTCAAAACAAATAAAAAAGCCACAAGCAATGACATCAGGAACTTAACACAGAAATCAAGTTGAACTCTTCCAGTCTATCAAATCCCACTTCTCAAGCTGCCTTTAAATCTGTGAACCACTTGTGATAAACTGTCTCCTAAAACTTACTAGGGGAGTTTTCCTTGATGGGAATTACATATTCTCAAGTTGATGATCTTTCCAAAAAGAAGATCCCAACACCAAGCTTACCATTTGTTTTGGTGCAACTCTCCTGGAATTATTCATCAGCAATTCTCACTTGTCAGCTGAACAAAGCAGCAAAGATGGGCTGTTTATGTCCCAGCACAGATTTCAGAAAAACACAGTGTTACAGAACCCAGAAACAGACTGGGCTACGAAAGCCAAATGACTGCCAGCAGAGCTTGGCTCCTTAGCACGAAAGTTTTGATCCTGAATATATGAAATCTGTAATAAGAGACCGTAGGATTTCAGCAACAAGAGCAGGAATTTGTGTCTCCTTAGCACTACTGAGGGTAGCCAATATTAATATTGTTCTCCACGGTGATTTAGATAACGACACAGCCTCACACTACAACGGATTTCATGCACTGAAGGGAAATGGAGCCCTTCTGGCTGATACATTTCCTGTAACCTTAATTAGTTTAGCAAGATGCTGTGACACTTGATTTTCGTTTCTGACAAGTCATGCAGACTGAGGCATGATACTGCACTTTTCCTGAGCCAGCAATCTGCATGTCACTCCAATTAATGAGCATCTGCCATCGGTCCTTCAGCTCTCTCTGATTTGCTGTCTCTTGATAATGAGAGGAAGATTATCAAAGTGAAGCTGGACTGAAAACTGTAACGTAAATGCTACTTGGTTAAGAGAGTCACGAGTCTTGAGATCCTCAGATTGTTCTCTTTTGAAAGGCTCTCATCATCTTGATACAGCACTGCAGGATTCCCAGATGAATAAATCAAATGCAGAGTACAATGAATAAATGCAACTATACCCACATAAAAAGTTATGAAAACAGTAGTTTTCTGCCTCAGACAATTATTATTTAGTTGTGTCTTTGAAATAAAGTATTTCAGGCCACAGGAAACATCAAAAAGTTTATTTGTATTTTAATTTCAAAGTTTTCTTTACTCACGTATCTCGTTATTTCCCAGAGCTCACAGATCATTCCCTATGTAATTAAATTCCACAGATCTTCAGGAAGGTAAATACCTTCAACAGAAATCATATTTATATTGCTTTTTATTATAGCCTATTATATAACTGCCTTACAAAATAGTGGAGAACTGGTTAAAAATACTAAAGGACAAAAAAATCATAACAAACATTAAGTAGAGTGGAAATAAACCTGTGGTTAAGAAGAAATGGAGATCCAGCTGAAAGGTTTGAGGAGAACAGATGGTGGCCTAAGAACTTGTTTAGCAGAAGAGAGTCAAGAGTAAAAAACCAGAAACAGTAATCAGAATCCTGAGTCTCCAATACTTTTGGGGGGTAGAGGGAGAATATAGGGTAAGAATATAGTTATTGATAGATTAAACCTCAGAATTCAACTTTTACCTAGATGCAGAACTAAACAGGCATAACATTTGAATAACTGTTCTTTTTCCTTATGCTTTACAGATTCCTAAGTCGCTTCACAAATAAAGCCTTGAAAATTCATTCAGAGACTGGAAGGACTGGCAAATGAATGCCGCTGTGGATCATTGCAATTAACTTCTGAAAAATGTACTAAAACAAATAGGTGTTAATATAAAGCACATAATACTTATTTTTAAGATAAATATTTTGCAATATTTTTCAAGGAGACTTATGAAAATTAATAAATATTCCCAGAATTTATGTATTGATAAGCATAGCCTTGCTTCCTTCAATCACGGAGCTGTCACTGCATGGAGGCACAGAGACTCCAATGGCACAAGTGCCATCAATATTCCTGTTATTACACTACATAGCTCCATGTGCCTTTCCACCTCTAAAAGGACATGTAACAATCCCTAAATTTTCAACCACACTCTTAATACTGAAACAAGCCACAAGGCTATTTCAATTAAAAGCATAAATTTAGTTTCAATATTAAAAAGTTAAGAGACATAGTTGACAAAAAATTGAGTATCTGAGCTTCAGATTGAATTTTTACACTTACTGGTGTCAAGAAATGCAGTATTCTAACAAAAATATTTCCCTTCTGTGCTCCCATTTAATTGAGCTGCCTGAGGATGCACATCTTGAAAAGGAAAATTACATTAATATTTTATTGGATCGTTTTTATAGGCAAAAGAATTTACTTTGCTTTAAACGGATTAATGCTGTAGTATTTTCTTTCAGGTAAAAAGCCAGCTGCCTCCTCAGCTAGCAATGGAGACGTTTCAATAAGAAACAGACACTCTCAAGAAAGCATATATATGTATATTCAAGTAACTTTTCTATTCTGGTAGTACTGTTACCCTTGGCTTGTCCAATCTACATCATATTTCCTCTGTATCACAGAGTACCTGAACAATTTTAGTGGCTTTCAGCTAAGTTTTCTGGCCTTTGATATTTTCCTTATAACTCTTTCACAAGTGAGAACACTATTCTTCTTTGCTCTGCTTGTGATGTAATAACTGTGAGATTTAGACATATAAAATCTTATCAATCTACATGAAAATTCATTTCTGATTAAGAGGGTCAAAGACATCCCAGATAGCCTTGCTGCAAGATTAACAGTTCTGCAGAAAAGAAGGAGTACATATGAATATTAATCAATGCTGAGCCAATATTATCAGTCTTGGCATTATGCAGTTACTAAACATCACCTTCATTTTAATGATAAAAATTAGAGTAGAAAAGTTTAGATGAAAATATTGAGTCCAATTTTTAGGAGACATCAGAGTGAAATTCTTAATCAAGCTGGACAGTCCTATAACTTTCAAAATTTAACTGAAATTGTGAGTAATCAACAGTTAATAAACCCCTGTTATATCAGCACTGGGAAAGTGGACAAAATCAGGATGCTTTTCTCACTTTGCCCTAAAAGAGTTGGAGATATAATCCAGATATAAATTAATAATTAATTAACTAATTGCTTTCCTCAGTGTTTCTTAACACAGCCACATTCTGTTCTGACTTGGGGTACCCTTTAGCAAGATATAGGTTCAGCCATTACACAGTTTCGTCAAAGTAGTTACGATTATCTTATATTTGCAATGCTTCTAAAACTACATTAAGGATATATTTCATAAAAAATTATATTTTAAAGCAAATTTTAAGATCACCTCAAAAAGCAATGTTTGCACAGATTAAACAAAAATTACCCAAAGAATACTGATGTAAGAGAGAGGGAGTGAGTGAGAGAACATGAGTTGAAGGAAAAGATTTATAAAATTATCCAAAACATTACCTTCAGTATTTAGTTCACTGGAGAATTACAAAAACAATGGGATACAAAATGTTTCCTTTAATGTGCTGCATAACTGAAACACAATTAGACTAATTTATTTCTTTAGCATATTACAGTCTCTAAGAGCTGCTGATACTTTACACAAATTTACAGGACAAAACCAGCCAGGTCTGTGCAGGCCATTTCCTAAGTTTACGTCTGCTTTATTTTTCTTCTAAATGAGCTCAGAGTCCTTCTCCCTTTGTCTGTGTGCACACATTTTCTCACATACTACCTATACTAAACATTGTAGAATTTTATGCTGATTTTCTTGGCATTTTCTGCGTTGTTTTTCTTTTCCTTCTAAATCTCTGTCACACACGTGCACTTTGGAAACAGAGACCGAGATGTGTCTAGGCAGGGGTGCTCTGGCAGTTTCCTGATGCCATTCCCCAGTGCCACGAGCAGCACCAGTTCTGTCCTGTTAAACATTGTCACATCCCACATCAGCCCTCTGCCCTGCTGACCTCCAGCTCTCTAAAGGGGTCCCTCAGCCCAGCAGTAACAAACCCACACCTTTGAAAGCAGCAATGCGCTCTGGAGAGCACAAATGCACGCCAGGAACATCCCCAGCAGTGTTTTTGTGTCTCGGTGCAACATGCCAGAGGCTGCCCTGCTAACTGATGTGTTTCCTCCCCGTTTACATATAAACCTTGTGGGAATAGACAAACCACCCCGACTCAGCCCTTCCTCAACCAATAATCTCCTGCACACTGCAGCCTTCAGTACAGATTTCATGAAATTTGAACAGTGAAGAGTGTGAGGATGAGAAAAAAGCAATAGTGTCATGTCACCTAGACCTTTCCTGTATTTTAAATGCTCTCCTCCCTGAAGCCCAAGATGTGACAGGCTGTTTCCTCTCAAAAATGTCAGGCACTGCAGGGAACTGCCAGCACTGAAGTAAAAAGGACAATTTATTATAAATACATATCATTTCTTTCAGTGATGACAAGCCTGTAGAAGCTGGTAGAAGGTCCAAATTTGCATGACAGCACAACCCTTCAGCAAAGGGAATGCACTTAGTTGAAACACTACAAGAGAATAAATGATGTATTCTGATGAAAGAAAAATTAATATTATTATGCTCTAGGAAAAAATTCTGAAATAAAAAAACGGGGAAAAATATTGCATCTATAATAGTCATTAATTATACTCTAAATTGTTCATGGTTCAGTGAAACCAAAACCTATTGGAATATCTCACAGCAAAAATTTCATTACAAGTGCCTCTGTTACAAAGGTGTATTTTCCTCTAGTTCAACCTCACACTCAAAGCAAGATCAACTGTGAGGTCAAACCAAGTTGCTCAGGGCTTTATGCAAGCTGGTTTTGAAGATCTTGAAGAGTGGATTAGAACAAGAACTTAATAACAATGAAATTGCTACTTGCATTTAGAGAGAAGCTCCCTATGCTTCAAAAAGGAAAAATCCGGATGGTCACCTAATCTAGCAGTGACTGCAACTTAAATTTCAGTTTGATTCAAAATCACCATTGTCTGATTTTTAGAGGCACTGCACACTACTGCTTTTATCTGTTCTGTTTATTGTATCATTATTCCAGTCTTTTTGTGTCATTTTCTCAGCAATTGCCTCCAGTCTTTAATCTCACAACTATTTGAGACACTTAGAAATCAACAGGATTCAGTTACCACTGAGGTTTTGAATGCATCTACTGTTCACTATTTCCTATATGCTTCAATTGGCACCAACAATTTCTCATGAAAATATTCCCTGTTCCTAAAGAAAAAGGCAAAAATAACATACTCTTTCTCTGAATCTTCAAGGTTTCCTTCTTCCTTGTGTAGAAAGAGAACTTTCTACACAATTAAATAATTTATTTCCACTTTCAGCACTGTTAATAGATACTTAGTAAACAATTTTGATTGTACTTTATCAGACTGAAGCTATCTTCTCACCAAGAGCTAATAATGTTTCTACACTTGTACTATCACTTCAGAAATATACTCCAAGAATCAAAAAAAAAATTAATTTTGCATCCTTTACTACCAAATGGGTGTATTTATTTGTCACTTAAATTAAGATAAGGATTAAATACCTCATCTCAACCTTCTAAATTTGCCACCTCCTTTGTGGTTCACTATTTCTTCCAGAGTCCAAGACAGATTTGTATTTCAGTGACTGAGTGGATCCAACTGTTTTGGCAGCTGGAAAGATCAAGAACAAGACCAAGAGAATCTTTTTTCAAGGAATGAAAGGTAATGGTCAATGGAAACGGCATGGAAAGTATTTCTTACTTGACATTAATGCAAATCCAACCTATTTTAACAAAATAAGGATAAATAAGGCTCCCCCAGTCAGACTGGTTGTTGTGGAAATGGCAATACAAGTATTATTGGTTCTATGCTTTTCAGCCCTTCTAGCAAATTCCCGTCTAAGTGCATCAGGAAATTTTTCAGGAAACACGGATCACATTTTAAACTAAACTGCTTCATTATAATCATACTTTAAATGTATTTGACTCGGCAGACACTCTTCTGAAAACATGGATGGGTTTTAAGCAATTTTAAGATCTTGCACAGAGCAAACTTTCAACTTACACAGCAGTTCCCTCCAGCTACTCTTACTGGAAGGCATTTACACAACCTGCTGGGACTCAGTTTGACATCATTCCTTCCATCTGGACAGCCAAACCAGCAGTCTGGGCACAATCTTTCCTGCCTTCTCTCTACTTCACATACATAACATTCATTAAAATTTCTGGAAAATTAAATGCCTAAGAATCAGAACTCTGAATACTTCAGAGCCCCTTGAGAAAGGATTTTGCTTTTTCTTCACAGCTGAAGTAAAACCAAAGCAGTAGTCATTTTTTTTCACAGGTAAAATAATGTAATGCTTTTGGTTCCCTTTTTGACACAGGGAATTGGATTATTATTCTCATACCTTTATATATTTGGAAACAACTCATATTAACCAAGTCAATGTGCTCTGTTAGAAAGAAGTCTAAGGACATATTCCAACTTAAAACCTGTAAATTCTTAAGATTAAAAGCTCTCAAAAAATTGATAAAGGCATGGAAACAAACTAACCCATGGATCAGAAACAAACACAATTTGCAGAAGGAACTATCATCAAACATTCCTTAAAACTTGCACAAAAAATATTTTCATTCATAAGATGACCTGGTAGAGTTGCAATCCCTATTTATGAGAGAACAATTATTTCCCTTTCTCTCCAATGGTCAGTAGATATCAAACATTGTGCAGTCCTACTACTGGAATTTTGGAGAGAAATTAAAATAAAAAACAACTCAAGCACCCATACAAAGATACAAAAATAATCAAAAAGCTCTGTGATGACTTCACTGAGATTGTCCAGAAAATAATGACTCATCTTCTGGCAGCCTCATCAGTCCTGATGAATTTGTAACACTGGATTTCTGAGCTCATTTTCTACCTTCACAATAAAGATTTTTTTACATTTTTTAGTTACAATAGGTTCAAAAAGACATTAGCCGAAGAGTGCTTTGTTTTTTCTCTCATATTATTAGGCCATAGTAAATAAGTGCAGATCCACCACAACAAGTGCAGGGCTTTAGCAGGTGCTAGACAAAGAAATCCTCTGGTAGCTCTTGTATTCACAGCCGTGACCTCATGTGCTGGATCCAGTATTTCTGCCTGAGCACATCCCATATTAGCTGGGAAGCAGCACACATCGATTTGGTATCTGCTAGCTAGTAGCTGCTTAATTCATGCATGAAATGCACTTGTATAGCAGTTCACTGGTTTGATAGATGACACACCTATTTTTTTAAAATAACAGCATCCTTCCTGTCTTGAGTCACAAAAGCGCTTTACAGCATATTCTTACCTTGCTGCACACTACTTGAAATTTAGGGTATTTTTTTAAAGAAACTCTTCTTTGAGATGTATTCTCCATGTCCAAATGAAGCAGAAGCTCTATACAATTTTCCCATTAAGAATGATTTTGTTTTATTTAAAAAAATGAATTCCTAAGTAATGCACTTGTCAGAAAGGATGTTTCACTGGTGTCACTGATCTCTTTCTCTTCCTCATTTTCCTCCCTCCCATTAAATAAGCAAGAATGAAAGTAAGCACTAACATCCCAGCATTACACACTACATTGTTTGTACCTACTGGGCTTTGCTTATCAACACCATTCTTGAATTCTGATCATCACCTTTCCCAGAAAGTCACAGGGAAAATGAGGAAGCATTCAGATCTGCATTTATAAGCAAACACAACAGAACCCAAATTTGATACCAGCATAATTGGGTAAGAAGCCCTTCCTTGTTTTTGCAGACAGGGCTTGGGGTTTTTTAATGTTATTGTTTAATGGTTAATCCACAACCAACCACTAGGAAGCGTGAAACCTTCTTTGCAGTGAAATAATTATAAAAGAAAGGAAACACAGCTTAAAATAACAAAAAAAAGTAAATTGGTAAGAGCATATTGTCCCATATGCTCTGCCCTTTTTTTGAGGAGAGAGTTGCTATACAATAATTTTGAGAGAGGAGTTCCATGGCCAAGGATATTTAAAATAAATGTATAAATTTGTCAGAAACTTTGTCTGGCAAATGAGACTGGAATATGGGGATTCTATCCAGAGCTCTCTCTTGTTTGTAGAGCTTTTCTGAAATAATTGTTATATCTCAGTTCACTATAAGTAACATACATAAAGTAGATTAGGTAAGGGTTGTAGATCTTGAAAAAAAGAAGTATGTTAGTGAAAAGTACTGGTGTTATAGCTAAAAATCAAAGTACAAAGAGAGGCTATACAAATGTGAATTAAATCAACACAATGACTAAAAATTGTTAGCATGGATGAAATTTTTTTGTTTTGATTTAAAATATAAAAATGAGACTTAGTCATGTTTTCAAACACCAATTTGAATCATAAATATGCAAAGGATTTTGAAAATCCTATTTAATAGGTCTTCCTGTTATAAACAGCAATTTATATTTTCTCATGGATCCATTATACCAGTACCTAAACCAACCCTAAAGTTAAGCAAAAATATTCAAGCAAATGGTAATTATTCATTCCAAACAGCATTTACACACTCCTCCCAAAAATGTCTGTATTGATTGTACTCAAAGTAGCTAATTTATTGTCACTATCTACATTCAACTTGAGGTTCTGATTTATATCAAAGCAAATTTTTTTACTGTTTTCTTTTTGCTGTGTTACTTTGATGCAACATTTCTTCATTACCTGTACCAAAGGTCTCCTCCTGAACACTACAGAATGCTCCAGATGCTTGGAGTGTGTTGTAACAGCACTGATTTCACTAATGAAAATATTCTTCAGATAATTGAATTCTATCCCATGGTCTTATCTAGAAAACCGGTACACAATTTGGCAGGTTTTTTGTTTGTTTGGTGATGGCTTTTTCTTTTCCCCTCAGTGAGTGTGAAGAGGCAAGAGCAGGGAACACAAGCAAGAACAAAGATCTTTCGAGGCCCTTCCCAACCTGGGCTGGTCCATGAACATTTTGAGACAAGCATACCCTAAATTAATTGCTTCATTTCTCCTATTAGACAACTTGTTATTAATGTCACCAAATATTACAATTAAGTACTCCTCTTAAATTATCTCCTCATCTCTGCAATGCTCAAAAAGTCAAGCTAGACCCCAGCTGGCCTACGGCATAACATGATTATCTACAGCAGCTCACAATTAACAAATTACACTTACAATGCATGCACTCTCACACACAATTATTTAGGAACTCACTGAAACATGAATTTAGTATCTGCTTGTTTGAGCTATTCAGCAAGGAATATTTACAACTGGAGACGCTCTCTGAGCCTGGGAGAATTAAAGGCTCTTTATATTAAATAGGCAAAAATACGTACAATTAATTACAGCAAAATTTGCACAAACAGAAAGCAAATACAGCCAATACTTCATGAAAGCACCTTTCCTGAGGTAAATATTAAATGCTTAAAACTAAGCATGTAATTTTGGGTTTTACAAAAGAGCACTTTATTAAATCAATATTGTGAAGGGTCTTGTAAAACAAACAAAAAACCCAAGAAAATTCTGAAACTAAACAAGACAAATGAGGCAAATTCACAGGCAAAACCTGATCTCTCTTTCAGTTCCATGCAGGATCAGAGATTTTAGGCTTCACACATGACTGCTAATCCTGCACCTACTGAAAGCACAAACACCGTTCAGTACAGAGCTGCTGCAGCAGAGCTCTCGTTAGGGGTAGGAATGAGCCAAGACACAAACTCTCATTTAACAACACTGAAAGGGTCCCAGTTTATTCTCCTTTCCAGCTCTGCCAGCCTGACCCTGCCTGCAGCAGCTCCTGCTGCAGGGCCCAG
>JAWWMU010000036.1:6580175-6604806 GCA_035048155.1 Cinnycerthia olivascens | reverse complement strand
CTTCAAGTTGTCGTTCATTCCTCACACCTGCACAGGAGGGGCCTCACTCAGAACTCGGATTTGTTCAGTCTCAGAAGCATAACTCTATCACTACTTTAAAAATGTTTTATTTTCTGAATTTCTACGCTGAGATGAACAAGCAACTCCTTGAAAAGATCTTGCAACCCTTCTTCACCTAAGGGCAAAGCAGACGATCGGAGTGAGGCTTCACATGTCCACAAAGAGGCTGTACCTTCAGAAATGCTTTACATTTTCTTTAGGTGGACAGAGATTTTGGGATGGCCTGTGGGGAAGTCTAGTGCAAAAGAAGAGAGAACTGTGATGGCAGGGCTTGTTGGTGATTGCCTTGGTGCCTGCCCATGGATCTTACTATAACACAGCAGCAGGCAGAAAGAAAACTGCAGCCAGTGTCAGCTGGTCAAGAGCCATCCTGACACACACAGAGCACGGGCAAACAGGGAGGGCAACAGCTGGATAGGGCTGTTGAAGGAAGAAGCACTTATTCCATATTTAAAGATTGTTCAAAAGACCTTTCATATGCAAAAGGAAACACGTCAGGGATTCCAGAGCCACACAGGACAAGGCCTCAGTGACAGCAGAGTCACCCTGACTCTCCTTGCACACATGAGTGCTAGTGAAGAAGGTCTGCATGGTGCTGCTGCTGGCTCCTGTGCACTAGTGAGGGTGCAAGAGCATCTCTGGTGACACACACCACGGCCTGTGGGCTGGCAGGGCAGCTGGGGCCAAGAGGCTTAGCAGTGTCACACAACCAGGAGCTGTGAGCTGGAGAACTCAAGCCTTTCTGTGCACCAGTTCATAGCCCAGCACTTCAGTTCTCAATAAGCACCTCCAGGTTTGAGCAGGAGCTGCCAACTGGCTGCTTCTCTTCCCTAACAGCTGGCGAGCTGGTTTCCTAACACAAACTTGACAGAGGGGATAAGCACCACAGTACAATGCAAACTCAACCATGATTGGTTGTGTAAAAACATAACTGGAAAGCAATTTACTAATTAAAGCAAGGATTCCCCTGTGGTCCAGCTGAATGGAGAAAAAATTAAACTTGACTATAGCTCAGACACCAGGCACTTCAGAACAAAGGCACAAAAGCTCTGTTGCACATTTTAACAACTAAGAATATTTGAAATTTGGGAGCTTAAATCATATGCATATTCACAGCAAAACACATCTACAGATAGTCATGGGAAGGAAAAACAAGACTGCTCTAATGATAATCATGTTCATTACAGCAACTGATAGAAGAGTGCTACATTATAAACTTCATGAAACTGTTGATTTTTATAAGTTTGCTTCCAATAGTTCATTTTGTTTGGTACAATTGTCATTCAGCTACTCTAATCAACTGCCATAGATTTCATGTTTAGAATTACAAGCTACTGCATAGCTTAAATTCTTTCTATTAGGAACTTCAAGCTCCATTATATTGCACAGAACTCTATTTATTGAATTATTTTTTTCTTTCAGTTTGTATTTGAATTATGAGTAATTTCTCAGGGAGCTTACACAATGAGTGAAAGCACTGAATTTGTCACAAGTAAAATCATTCATATTGATGAGTTATTCAGAAGCAATTTATGTCATCAGACCAGGAAGTTGTACTGTGAAGGAAATGTGACATAAAATCTTAAAATGGTCCTCTCAAGGACCTCCAAAGTACACAGCCTTGATAATTTTTAGTTTTTCTTTCCTTTTTTTAATGTGGGAGAGCAGATTAAACCCAGGGCCTTTTTATCCTCTTCTCTTTTTATGCAGAGCTCATTTTATGGTCTAATGTTCATCTGGTGATTTGGGCATTAAACCTCAGTTACATTCCTCTGCCTTCTACAAACTTCTGTGATCAGGAAGAAACCACCTAAGACATTCTTTAAGTTCATTGTATTTCCCTGCTAGAGGAAGTGTCTTAAGTACATTATATGACCTGGACATGGCAAAATTTGCTAGAATTTGACCAGAAATCTATCAATTTATCTCAGAAATCTCTTAAATTTATCTCAGCAGATACCACTAATGCTCTGGAGGTAAACTAAAATTGCGTGTGCTGCATGTTTGTGGTTTTGCTTGTCTCAATAAAGGATGGTTATTTCCTTTTTTATACTCCCTGTGGCATAAGGTAATGTGGCAGCTAAAGTAAACAACACCAGACAGACTTAAAAATTGATCCTACAGTTCATTCTATGTGTTCCTAAGGGCATTTCATTAATAGCACCCAAAGAGTAAAAGCATAATTTACCTTATGTAAGGTAAAGTTAATTATCTCACATTAAAGCCCCAGTGACCAATCTATAAAACAGCTGTTAGCATCTATTTTCAATTGCAAAACCATTGTCTATCTTTTTTGTTTCCAGAACATTTCATGCAATTATTCTTGATAATTTTTGCCTCATAAAAAGCTGACCTGACTGTCTTCAGGTAACACTGCATTATTAATGCCAGAGCTAAATAGATTCTAATATGTGCAAAAAGCACCTCCTATGGTTTTTACCAAACCATTACAGATGGTTCAGAGCAGCATCTATCCATAAAATACACATTTCCTTTCAGATCTGTCTTGTTTTTAAAATAATTCATTGTGCATATAACACCAAAACAGATAGAAATCTTTGCTGATATTAAATGCATAAATACTAACAGCCAAAGAAAACTCTTTTGTTCAGAGATGTATAATAATGTTACTGCTGCATGACCACACTTAAGACAAAGCTTACTAAAATTATTTTCTCACTCATATTTCTATGGATAAGAAGAGAGCTTTGATGAGAACAGAACTTCCTCATTTTTCTAATAATGCAATGTAATGCCTTTTTTCATTTTTCTGTCTTATGTACTTCAAAATGTCTAAAGCACTTCTGAAGAGAATAACTTAAAACCTGCCATTGCTGCAGAAATGTTTAAGGGCTATTACTGGTATACTACAGAAATAAATCTCATAATAGTTGCAATATGTAATAGTCACAAAGGGTGCAGAGACAACGCCAAGTTTTAATTTTAAAACATATTGATATATATTAATGAGGTACTATGAAAAACTCCAAGTGTATAAACTTGGGTATTACCACATATCAAAGGGGGAAAAAAAGTTAGAAAAGGACATATTGAAAAGAAACTGGTGATCACAATTATGTAATCAAAAATAAACTCCTTTAATCTTAAACTCAATGCCAATGAACTTATCAGTGTAAAACAGAGCAGGATAATGCCAGAAATGACCTTGACACAGGTGTTGCAGTACCACCAACTCAAATGCCTTCCCTCTGCTAAAATTAGTCTTAAACCACAGACATTTCCCTCTTTTCTTCCGACCATTTTGGACCATTCCTCCACAATATAGATGTGTTTTTCAGAGTACATAAAATTTCAGATTCCTACTGCTTCAAATTAGGTGTGAAATTAATGTACAGCATATATGTGATTATTTGGCCACTGAGAATCTAGAGAGGTAAATAGGGAAGTGTTCTGTAGTATTCTTAGTAATTCATAAATCATTTATTTTGTAATATGCTCAAAACTGTCTTTGAAAAAGAATTATCTCTTGAGCAATGCAAACCCAAATTCTGAAAGAAGTCTTTACATAAAAAGAGCAAACAAAAAATCCTTTACCTGTCAAAGTAACAATCTTTCAGTTAATGAAACAGAAGCCTTGCAGGGCAATGCAAATTTCTAAATAACATGTTTTTGTTCCTCCCAAAACCAGATGCTCACATGAATACTACATTGAAGCTACAGGATTCTCCAACAACCTAATTTTTACCCTAGTTAACACAACTGCAAACACTCTCAGAAAGTGAGTCAATTGAAAAACAGACAAAACCCCCAAAAACCAAACATCAAGCCCCTTAAAAATGGTGCTCAAGTTGCTCTTGAGGTCCAGACTTCTCTATCTTGACCATTCTTGTGTGGCCAATGAGTGCTGCTTTGGCTTGACAGGATGTTTGTCTTTCTGAATCTCCCACCCTATATGCAAGACCTCCCAAAAGCCACTTCATAGCATTTATTACATAAATTACTCCTTTAAAAAAAAGATTTAATAAAACTCTGAATGGAATAGATTTTCCCAACTGCAATTATTCCTGCCATAGGACATTCCCAGGGATGCAGGTAAGATTACAAGTTTCTCACCTTGTTGAATGAGGAAGGGAGGATGATGCAGAAAGGAGGGAAACAAAAACAAAGAAAGGCCAGCATCTTTATTGTTACTGAGGTGAGAAATTAATTTACTTTTATCTGAGGCTTTGGATTTGTAACTACTGCAATTCAATGCTTTTTAATACTTCTGAAAGCATGGAAGAAGCGTATTGATTCCACTAAAATCTCTAATCTCAATGTTCCTCCAGACAAGCAGCAACTTTGTCTGCCTGAAGATTTATCATGAGACAACAAAGAATATTGCAGTGAGGAGAATAGTTGCAAAAAATGTCTCCTTTTCTCAGCAAATACAGACAGACCAGAGCTAAAACTGCCAAACTACCCAGCTTTGGGCTAGGCAAAAAAATATTACATCCACACATTCAAAAAATAAGAACTACTGTGAAATATAAACTATTTATTGTATTCTTTAAGAAAGTGAAAACAAATGGTAGATAAACTTGAAGAAATCCCCTGTCATTGATTTCACTTGGCTAACATCATTAAAGTCCAATTTTTTTTACACAAATTTCACATAGTAGGATTCTTCCTCTACTGCAGGAACTCTGAAAAATTACTATTTTCTTCTTCCATGGTAATTCATCCCTTAACCAAAAGGCTCCATTAATTATCTTCTTTGTTCTTGTTCAAGCTGGTTTTTTTTGTTTCACACCTCCTGAAGTGCCTCCCTATACAGGTCCACTCATTTCCATATAGCCACTGGGAATCTTACAGCAAGGTGCCTTGCATTCCTTACCTCCCACCTTCTAGTAATGTAATCTCTTTGCATCCCTGCTGCTTTTACTAATGACTGTATAGAAATGTTTCAGTGTCTATTTAAACTCCTCAGTATTACAGGTTAAATTGTGATATATAATAATAGCTCTGAAAATAAATCTGCCTGTAATTAATGGCTTTGTCCATACAATCACAGAGTCATGCCTTTTCCCAAAGTCCACTTGCCTCAGGTTCTTAGTGTGACAGCAGTAACTGCTGTTATTGCACAAATGTTATTGCCTGTGGATACTACTCGAAAACTCTCACTGCAAATTAAAGCCCCAATAGGCTTGTACTGGGCCAAACACATAACAAAAGAATGGTCTATGCCTCAAAATGTCAGTTGCATGTCACACCATTTACTGTTCCGAATTTCCAAAGCTGCATCTTCACAGACTTTGACCTCAAAAACCAAAAATGCTGTGCTTTTCAGTTATACACAGCTTTTTCCACCAAACAAAGTCATCAGTAATGTCTGACTCCCCACAGGCCACCTGCTTGGCCTCCTCACGTTGTGGTCCTCAGCTAAATATCTGTATGTACTCTAAAATAGGTCTGACTCCCTCATCCAAATCACTCTCTAAACCAACCCCCTTGGTGGCATTTTGCACTTTTCAGCATTGGCCAGACGACTTTCTTATCGTAATCTGAATTAAAATGCAAATTCACCAACAGGAACACGTGCAATTACATGCACAACAGAATGCTCCAGAAATGACTGTTTCCCTCAGTAGAAAGTAGAGGTACTTCACATTTTAAAATCAACACTTTGTCTTTTGTCTCAACATGAATTTTATGCAACAAGGTTCAGAATACGGCAGGTAGATGAGAATAACACACTTCAAAAGAAGAAACCCTCAAACTCTGTGTGGTCCTGACACAGATACCTGTGTCACCACTCACCTGCTTCTAAGAATGTTGCAAACTTGAAAAGACATGTGCTTGTGAAACCACAGCTCTCATTTCCCATCAGAAAATGCTCAACAGTCTCTCTACTAAAAGGTATGAGAAGCAGGAGTAAGGAATGGGGAATATTCTGGAAAGTGAATTCCCTGCAAACGGGAGGCAGCAGCTGCCAGAGCACGAGCTCACACAGAAGGGTGGGGGAGCAAAGACAGGTGACCTTCAGAAGGAGAGCATGTCAGAAGCTCAAAGCAAAATCCAGCTCTCTCTTCTTTATAAAGGTTAGCTAAGGGTTAGCAAGAACAAATGAAGAACCCGAACCTTGTTTTAGAGTACTTAATTCCTCCTATATACCTCCCAGTTTATAAACTAAACATATGATCAGAGAGGAAAAGGTGGAATTTCCACAGATCCACATTCAACACTGAAAAAAATCCTCATCTCCAAAATGTCCAGATAAAATAAAATATGAGGATAGGAAGCTAACACAGCTGATACAACCGGTAAGATCAATTATTAATACATAGAGATGGCAGACAAAACTGAGATCTCTCTCCTTACTCTCATCACAATATGAATCAGTTATACATTGCTCACAGCAACAAAATGATGTCACTAATTTGAGTTTATTTTGTTAAACTTCATTCACTTCTTTAGCTCTTGGTTCACTTGACTTCCTGTCATAAAAATTAAAAGCAGAATTAAGAAATAAAGTACTTTTCTGACTACTAAACATTAGCTAAGAAAAACTGACAACATGAAAGATAATGGCTTCTGCTCTAAAATGAGTATTTCATAGTTTTCAGACTCCAATGTTTTCATTCTTATCTCAGCTGAAAACATTTCCACTGAAATATTATGCAAAGGAAGTGCGGAAATAGAGACAAAATTTTCTGCCATGAGGACTATTTATGGAATGGAAGCAGTTCACACTGATGCTGAGGAGGGGATTAAGGCATGCAGCTGTAGTCTAGAGGAACCATCCATCACTAAGAGCCTGCTGGTTTTATGTGAGTCACTTCACTTATAGTTTCTTGCTTTTTTTTTAAAGTTTAAATCCTAAGTCAATTACTGAGATATGGAAGCTTTCTTGAACCGCATTTTGTCATATAATTAAGGTCCTCTGAAATGACAGTGATTTTTAATTGCATTGCAAATACTAGTTTGGACTGTGTGCCCAAAAACAGAGGTGACAATTTCTAACATAGTACACGCTTCTGTCTCTCATCATTACTCAATCTCCAATTCAGAGCTGAGAGATAAGAACTCCTGGGAAGCCCAGGAAGCCAAATTCCCACCAGCTCCAGCACATGCCATAAGAAGCCACACAGCTCTTGGTCCCTGAAAACAACCCCACAGAACTTAAAGCACAGATTGATGAATGCAAGCCTGTTCTCAGTAGAAGTGACAATTTCATCAGGAGTATAGATCTGGCATTATGTGACAACTCTAAATGCCAAAAAAGGTTTGGAGTGCAAGAATTTTTCTGGAGATTGTTATATACGTTATACTGAAGTTTTCACAATGCATAAGCCAAATATTTCCTTTACAGAATAACAGAATACTCTGGGTTGGAAGGGACCCACAAGGATCACCAAAATCCAGCTCCTGACCCTGCCCAGGACATCCCAAGAGTCACAGTTTGTGCCCAAGAGTTGTCCAACCACTCCCTGAGGTTTGGTGCTGTGACCTCCTCCCTGGGGAGTCTGTTCAGTGCCCAGCCACCCTCTGGGTTTGGAGCCTTTTCCTGATATCCAGGCTACACCTCCCCTGGCACAGCTTCAGGCCATCCCCTCAGGTGCTGTCACTGGTCACTTGTGCTTTCCCTCATGAGGAAGTTGCAGATTGCTTCAACCTTGTGTGGACTTTAATGAAAATTGGCTGCAGTCTGCCAGCACATCACTTGTCAGCTGCACATTGCCCTGAACAACAAGCAGGCCATTAGCTGGTTACTAATTTTAGGTTGTTCTATGCATTCTCTGTCTCTTTTTTTTTTTTCTTTCTTTATTTTCTATTACAAAAATTAATAAAAAAATTTTCAAGAGGTTTCTTTCTAATAATTTAGGAATGCATGAAGAATGAGCTGTGTTTTAGGTAAGCACAGCCCCACTGATTTATTTCCTGCTTTGCTTTCTACAGAGTACAATACGTGCCTACATAAACATACAAAGCTCTGCCAGCTTTTTCCCTTGCAGTTAACAGAGATAATCAGCTGGGGCAGAAAATATTCAAAGAAACACATTTCTCAGCTCAGTGAAAAGGCTATGGATTATAAATGTGCTAGACAGGAATAAGGCATACATATTGTACCTTGAAAACAGAATTTGATGCTTACTTCTGAAAATGCCTAGTCATAAATAAAATTCTACATAAAATGAGGTACTCCCCAAGGTAAGGACAACTACAGTGCAAAGTTCTAAGTTAGATTTTGTATTTCCAATTTTCTTATCTATGTTCCTGCAGATATTCTTTTTCCGTCGGAATGTAATTACTCTAAAGACTGCTTATAGTGCATGTGTGTATGACTCAAGTGCCCTCAAACCCAAACTGGAATTATTTTAAAAGTGCATCTATATTTTCTGTTTGGAGGATGAGACCAAGACAAGAGCAATGCACTTTTCAATATACTTAAAGAAGAGCAGGTAAGATTCTGCTACGGACAACTGCATTCATTTTACACATACTCATTTCAATTTTTAAAAGTACATTAACTCCAGACAATCTGCTAAAAATAACATGGCATTGTACAACTGTGGAATATTGATAGTAAAAAGACTGACATATTGGTCAGACTACTCTTACATGTCGACTGAATTCCCCATTCACATCACTATTTTGCATATAACCTGATACACTCACACATATAATAAAGTCCTCCCAGACACATAACACATCTTCCAGGCCACTCTGACTTGCCCTCTACCAGCATGAGAATAACCCCAGCCTGCACTAAAGAAAAAATCTCTGAGTTCTATGAAAATATAAATAAAAGCTCTCCTCTTTGGAGAAATAGCATGCAGACATCAAAGGCACATTATTCTTTATTACAAGTGTCTCTCAAGATGTGTTGCTCCCCTGTGACAAAGTCTGTTGCAATCACACTTTCTGATCCACATTAATAACAAGATCAATAAAATTACCTTGGCCATCAAATAATGGCATGTGGAAAGCTGCTAAAGCTGAAAATTATGTTCTCCCAGCAACTTGAAAGATAAATTAAATCACTGAACAACAATAAAAAAGCACGACTCTAAGATAATCCTGCAGAACTAAGGCTCAACCACTGTCTATCATTAACTTGTACCATTTAAAAGCAATAACTTAACTGTCATTTGCTGACCTAGATACTTGGCTTGCACTCCAGATGTTCTCACATTCCCTGCTGCTGGATTTGTTTCCTTACAGGCAGTATGAATGGGTACTCCATCAAAATTCTCAAAGCCCTGGATAGTCACAGTAATACAGAAGTGTTTTTCACATTCTTTCCTAATACTCTTATCCTCCTTTTTTTTTCTTGCACTATTTTCATTCAGCAATAGAGGCTTGGAAAGTGTTAGGGAAAAATTTGAAACCAGCTGTTTAAAAAAAAGGACCTAACAGAACCTGGGGGAACTGTTAACAAACAATTATCTGTTGGTAGTGTTTAGTACATATTCATCCCTTCTGTGAACACAGACTATGGAACATGCAGAGCAACCTCTAACCAAGGTGTTACCATCACTACTTTTTATTTAACAAAACACGCATTACGTTAGTAATTCCCTCTGAGCTACAGACAACCAAGCACCAGGATAAAAGTTCATCATTAGCCATTTAATGTTAACTAGTCCACTCACTTAATATGCTTTTCAAGCTCAAGGACTGAAAGCAGAAATATGGCCAAAGGAAACTAGAGTTCAGCTCCTATAACCCAAGGATTTTTATTATTTTTACAGAACTGAGAGGAACCCTGAAACAGTGCTCAGATGATCCAAAAGACAAGGCACTAAAATCGCCCAAGGATTATTTTGAGAAATGCTCAATGCATGCTGCACTCCAGCCATATTTCCTTCTCTAGGCATACACTGACATTAAAGGAGCATTTATGAAGAAACAAAACAAAAACCACCACTAAAGTAACAAACAAACAAACAATCAAAAAACAGACTCAAAATGCAAAACAAAATCCCCACACTAACTAAAAAAACACTAAAAGTAAGAAAGCTTCCTCCCAATGAATCACCTTCTGCTATTGCCACACCTTCAGAAAAGAAAGAGTAGAGGTAAGACGGACCCAAAAATCAGAAAAAACATCGTGCAGAAATAAAGAACTGCGCAGTAACAACAGCAATGGAGCACCAGCCGAAGAGATCATCCTGAGGGATTGTGTGTGTCACCGTCAGGCAGATGAATTCCTGCAAAAACTGCTGCCCACAGTCCTGGTTTGCAATGTAATGACAGCATAACCTTTCTCAGAAGAAGAGAGGAATACTGAATAGTAACCTACAAAATTTGAGTGATGGTAACTAAAAGAATGCTACTTTTAAATGACCGCCCTCACACGAATACTTTTGCAGGTCTGAACAGTGACAAAAGTTTCATGTGATTAATCATTATGAGCAGAAACACCGGTTATTTTATTTTACCTGTGTCCAGTTAGAGGACTATTGTTATAAGAAACAATGATTTTGGAGAACTGATACTGCTGATATGCTGGAACAATTGGCTTAGCTGAGTTCACTTAACACTTCCTCCTGTCTGCTACTCTGGTTCACCTTCAGAGAAATCATCACCCTTTTCTAGCATAGTCTAGCTAGACTACGCTTTAGGCCAAGAAAAGGAGAAGTGAAAATCTCAGAGGAAGGTGAATAATTACTGCTTTCTCAAAATTAGGTCTTAAAAAACTATTTTGCTTCGACAGTTGGCTGCTATAAACAGGAGAGAAGCACAATCACTAGTATTACAAAGCCTCATTCCTGTAGCTCATTAATAATCCTGTCTTTGCTTAAAAGGGTATTTCCTTATAAAATTATTTTCATTTTTGCCAAGTTTTGCTCACTTAAAAAATAAGTGACTAATATGATATTTTATTTTCTCTAGATATATTAATGCAGATGGTTTCAGGAACCAGACTGCAGTTGAGTTATATTTAGAAAGCATGAGGGCAAATAGCCCAACATAGCAATTCCTCTCTGCTGGTGAAGACTTTGTTTGAGACAGAAGCAATGTGGCAACTGCTCTTACCTTCATGAATAAAGATCTATGGAAATTCCAGCTGTGAATTAGCAATCAATTATTTTAGAAGAAAAAGGGGCTGAAGGATGGGAAAATTTCCTAAGGTCACTAACAAATCACGTTTTAAAGTTTGCAACTGTGAAATGGAAGCCTTGCTGATAATGTAGCCATTTGTGCAGAATCCTGTGTCAGAGGTACACAGAGGAAATAAAGGGAACAGCACCAGTGTTCCATAGAACTTAAAAATAAACAAGTGGCATTTTGGAAGCCCAGGCACGTAGGATAGTGACGTTCCACCATCAGAGAAAAATCTGCTCTCACATAACTCACAACTACTGGATGGGTAACAGTCATATTGTTAAAAGTCTAGCAAGCTAATTCTGTGAAATAGGATTGAGTTCAGAAGGATGGAGAGGTCTTTCTCAAACCAATAAGGTTTTTTCCAAGATTTTTTAAGTTTTCATCATACGTTAAGATAATGATAAGCAATGATTATCATCATATGGACAAAAGCTAAGAGACATTATAGATAATTCCCATTCACAATTAAAGTAATCAAATAGCTTAATTCTCTCTCCCATTCTTTCTATAAGTAGATGTAAAGGGTAAATTGAAAGTAAACAAAAACTCACTGCCCTCTCCCACCTTGGCCAGCTTGACAAGGTCAACCAGTAATTTAGTACAAGAGATTTGAAATGGGTGCACATGAAACTGGGAAACAACAAATTACCATAACATTGGTCTAACTGAAGAGAGAGCTCCAAGGTTTAACATATGCTCCAGCTGATAAAAAATGACTTTGAGGTCTTCAGACAAGGAGGATTTAAAACCTTATTTCTCTATCACACCATTGCTTTTTATGACAGTTTATCTAAGACTCTAGTTCTCTTAATATCAAGAGTACAGCTACACAAGCAGAGACAGAGGAAACAAAATGATCTAACACACTAAAATTCTGCCCATAAAAGTATATAACTCCAGCCATTTTACCATTGTAAATTGTAGACTTACCTGTGCTCTAAGGCTACTGAAAATTAAGTGTTGTTTGGGTTTTTTTTCCTGAATTCATTGTTTGCTTTTACGTAGAGAAGAAAAAAACCAGGTGAGATAAACCTTGTCCTCTCTAGAGGGAGATGTTTCCACAATGGAAAGTTTGCAAATCTGTACTACACTACCACTGCTTCTAGAAACGCTTCTCAGCAGTGAGCTTCAGAAAAAAGTTTATCATAAAATGTTACATTTAGTGACAGCCCCACAATGTTTCTCTTTTTTGTACAAGCTTTTAGACATACTTAAAAATTAATCTTTTGGGGAGTCTTTCAGATAGCATGGGAGCTAGATTACTGGTTCCCAATTGAACAAACTGCAGTTCATCTCCTTCAAGCAGAAGATCTTTGTCATTTTTACAAGGGGGTCATTACCACAGCTTGGGGGCTGCTACTGCAAAATAAAAAGAAACTGCAGCACTTCATAAGCCATAGTTTGGAAGCTCTTATTGACACAAGAGGAAGCCCACAATACTATGAAGCAAAAGTCAAAAGCTGAAGTCAACTTTTACAAAAATTGAATTAAGTCTTAAATTAAGCAATTCTTCTACTGATAATATGTGATACAGTTATATGAATAATTTTTCTTCCACTGCTGTTCATATATTACCAGTGATTCCATGTGCAACTGAATTAATTTTCTTTAAGACATTTATGACCTTTGACCAGCAAGACAAAGCTCTCACTCCAAATCAACATTTTCCTCCCTTCTTCCCAGAAGAAATTGGTTCAAGTTTTACTGACTTTTCAAGAACTAATGTTTCACTTTGCAGTTCCAAAGTTCTACATGGTTTAAATTGACTAATTTTGAAAATTTTTTGGTTTGGTGCAAATAAAGACTTGCGTGAGTGCTTGCCTGCAATGGTGGCAGTGACATGTTTCTGTGTTTTTTGCAAGTTCAGGCCATCATGAAAGCAGTAAATAACAAAGGTTAAAACTTCCCATGCCAGGCAGATTAAATGATAGCTGCATTTTTTCCCTGGAGAAAAATTGTTTTTCCATCTTCCCACTTGGCCTCCAGTGTACCTGGACACTGTTTAGTTCAGCACAGTCAATTATTTAAGACACCAATTATATTTACCTTTACAAATTGCTATACTGCTCTATATTTGAACCTTAATACTCTGCAGCAAGGTAAACTTTCTAAAAATAATACTAATCATATTTTTAAATGTCTATGGAATCTGATGACTATAATCAAAACACTTCTTAAATTTGCAACTCAGGTATTGTGAATTTTAAATACATTAATTACTTCATATTTGCTACTCATGACTCAGCTTTGATCTGCTAAAATAACATACAAAAGGCATTCTTTCTCCTCTCAAGATTTTTATTTCTGCATTATAAACAAAATGCTTTTGTTAGTATTTAAAAATGACATTAAGATGACACAGCAAAGTAGTGTGGGTGAGAATGTGTGGGAAGCTGATCAGAAGCACAACGAACTTCTTGGATGTTCAGAGAACAGCGGATGCCTCCAGGGAAATTTGGAAATAATATTCTGCATAGAAACAACTCTGCCTATATATCACATTTTATCTTTTTCTCCTAAGGTTCTTTATCACTTGGAATATTTGCTGGAAAACAGATTTTCTGTCTTGATGATTGTCTAATCTGCTACTTACAGCTCCAGACATAATCCTGTTTATGACATTGCCATTGGTGACAATGGAGAATTCCCCCCACGTCCACCTCCACACTGAGGTCAGGACGATCAGAAGGACACAGTTCAGCAAAACACTTCCAAACCTAACCCCAAACATCCCCTCATGTCTTCTGGGTGTGTGTCCTCACCAGTGAGGGTGTGAGCACAGGACACCCAGGGCTCCCGTTCAAAGCCATGGGCTGTCAGGCACATCAAGGCTGATGGTCACACATTTACACACCACAGCTTCACTGGTTTTGTTTGTAAACCTGCTCACACTGGTGCCCAACCACCTCACTCCATCAGCCAGAACGAAGTAAGAGAGGCAGGTCTGGGAGTGACTGGGAGCTCTTACACACACGTGGGAGGGGAAGGGGCACACACAGACACTGCAGAGCCAGCCCAAACTGGCAGAAATTAATGAACAAGATCAAGCTGTGGAGGAACACATCAGCTATGACCAGGAAAGGAGTGTGCTCCAGTTAAAGTGCAATATAAAAACTCCATTACTGCATTTCAGCTTATATGAAATACTCAAGAAAACATGTACACACATTTTTTGTTTTCAAAAAGTTTAACTCAAGAGGTAATTTAGGTTACATAAAATACAAAATACTTCCTTAACAAAAACCATTGGGACATTGATTAAAACAAGCCCTTTACATATCCAAAAGCAGCAATTTTGATTGAAATCTTGTATTCTCAATATTTACTAAGTAATTGCTGCCTTCAATTAATAAACAAAACTGTTATCCAGCCAGCATATTACTGGGACATAGTTATCTACCCTAAACTCCTGTGTGCCATATCAGGAGTTCATACGCCTTTGTGTTCTCAAAAAAGCAATGCAATTAAAATTTAATTCTACACTTTAGACTTGGCACAACCATTTAGTTTATGCAAGGTGATTCTATGATTTTAAAAAGTTAATTTTTATTCATTTAACTGAAAGTAAAAAAGATGATGCCAGAACGATTTTGATGTCAAGTGATGTCTCCCATTTAACAAGAGGCAAAGTTTGGCTCTGGTAGGAGCCACATGAACCTCCTAATGCTGCCTCAGCAATGCGTTTGTTTATAGAACAAACTCAAGACCAAGAAAAAAAAAAGTTTACTCTTCCTATGATTGGACTAACTGGACTTTAAATATCCTTAAATCAAAACTGCCAGCAAGGTTCTATGACTTTCCAGCCAATTAACACCACCAGTAGCATCTACTCACTTCAAAAGAGCACCTATTGCACAGCAACAATTCTGGAGACTATTGCCTAATCCCATTTACACTTAGTGGCTGAGACATTACAAAAATCATCTTGTATTGCATTTCAAGTCACTCAAGTGCCCACAAATCCTGTATGAAACCCATGCAGAAATAGCCTCCATGGAAAAATCAGCATCACATTTCCATACTTTAAGACTTCAAAACAAGGCTCATGTGGGACCTGAGCTCACAAAAGCATTCTGCAAAGTCTATGCACAGAGGTGGGTACTTTTAACAGCACATTTGAATGCAGCTGGTTAACTAGAATTATTATAGATTTCTCTGTAACTGGTCACTTGTGTCACATAATAGTAGATTAATGAAAACTATTTTCATTTCCAGGCATTTACACTAATAGGAATGATTATAGTTAAGGGTCTCCTGGCATTTCCATTACAAATCTATTTTTTGATGATTTCTATGTCAGCTATAATAATATATTTCTAGCTGAAACTCGATATGAAAGGTCTCAGCTATGCATTATTCAGTAAATGTTCCCACACCTTTGAAAAGGCTTCTTTCAAAATTAAGAAAAGACAGTAATTTTACCTAATTTTCCTATTTATTGTGGTTGTTGAGCATTTTATTTTGAGCAACCTAAGGTAGCATTTGCTACAAGACACAAACATTATATTGTTAATTCTATTATGGATGGACTTCCTACAAGTATCTAGCATCACAAAATGTCAGTGAAAAAGAGCAATTGGAACAGGAAAACAGATTGAACAGTCATATAAGTTTTAGGAAGATTTCAGGCTGATTAAAGGCTGCTTTGGTCATTTCTGGACCTACATGATTAGAGAAACAATGATGGAATTAATAGGAAAATGCTCCTTTTCATTTGTAAATGACATGCATATTTATTTAATCCTATTTCCTTCTTGCCTGTATATTATCTAAAAGAATAAATCATTTCCTAATAAGGAATAATGAAACAGTTACACTCCTAAATTATTTAATTTATGAATTCAATCTACTGGGCCTTCATACAATTTTTTTTCCACTTAAATTTTATGCCTCCTTTGCTGCATATCTTGTCAAAAATGGATTATCACTCTTATTCTGACACACCTGAGAGCCAGCAGAGTCTACTGGGTCATCAGTCCTTGGGAGAGGAAAAGAATTCCACAATGCTCTACAAGTTCTTTGGAGCTGCAGGGACTATTAACTCAAAAATACACTTATAAAAGAAACAAATAAGGATTAGACAGTGGACCATAACAATTTCTGGACCACTGGGTGATAACAAATGACAACACGTTCACCCTTACTGACCAAAAAGAATTAACAGTATTTCACTACTTTCACTGTGATTGCAATAACGTGCCTCTTTTTTTTAAAAAAATATACATTTATAAAGGTCTATACAGAAAAATAAAAAAATCAAAACACTAATTTTACTCAATCAAGCAGAAGGAATCTCTTCCAATTATTAAAAAAAAAAATTTCAAACTTCCATGGAAAAAATTAAATCAATTTACAATAGAAATTAGAATCAGATTTTCCAAAGGCTTCTGCATCCATGGCAGTGAATGGTTTTTAAAAAGGCTTCACTATCTTTTTCAGTATTTAGTTATTACGTTTTAATAGCTGGCTCTCACTGAGAAATAGATGCCTTCAGTTCCCTAAAAGCAATAGGAACTTCTGGCTGCTTTATAGCTATATGCAATTCAAGAAGTAGAGTGAGAAAGACTCCTGAAATCTAAATCACAAGTCACCACTCTGAGACATCCCAAATATATGAACATCCACATGCATTTCTGGAAGACCTTCTCATGCCAGTTGGGATTAGCATGACCTTTACTTAACTCTACACCTTATAACAACTTCTCTCCAAGGGCTGTATCTAAAAATAAACAACACTTAGAGCATTTTGCACGTTAGGCCCTTTTGCCTCATGTCAATCAAAACCAACTTTTCAAGGAAATTGTGATGACTATTCTCTGAAAAATATTACATTCTCAAGTTTGTGCCATTTTGACGATTTAGTTTTCCCAGTTCACAAAGATCTGTACTGCCCATCCACCCAGGAAGGAACTGCTCCAGGTGCATGTTGCTCCTACTGGAGCCCATTCAGACAGGTAACAATATTTAAATCTCATGCACATAGAGACAAACCCAGTGTGCTCAGGTAATGCCTAACATAACAGAAAGACATGGCTACTGTGGTTCAAAAACATTTCCAGCGACAGAGAAGGCAAAGGACGTGGTGTCAGCCTTTCCCAGGTTAATTCATGACATGCAAGGCCTGTTTTTGTGGCCTCTGACATCCCAGTGCTTCCACTCCCAAGCACATGGGCTAACAACAATCCAACCAGAGCCAAGGTTTCCTACAGCCAGGCTGCTCTGCAGCAAGGGCTGCAAAACACACGGCCATGGAAAAGGGACATTCAAAAGCAATAATTATTATGACTCCCAATTTTGAAGGAAAATTCTGGGGTTGAATCCATTGTTGCAGATTTGTTTGGTTAATAGAAATGCCTGTTCATTAAAGCTGAAAAGAAAGAAGAAACAGTCCAGAGAGTAGACACTGGAACAGGACTTTCCACTTCAAATAGCTGAATTTTTTGAGTAATGCTTTCATTAGTGTAATTTAATATACTGCTCCAGTCCAAGGCCAAGCTTTCTTTAAATTTCTTCTACTTGTACAAAATTTATAAAGCTGAGTTTGTCTTTCAGCACAATCACAAAGAATCAGTGGTTTTTATATAGGAAAAATCAGTGGAAATACTCAGAAGTGACATATTTACTATAACAGCACACACTTGAATTGCAAAATGCATCTCTCAGAAGGGTTGCTTTTTTCCCCACACAGTTAAATACTTAGTACTTGAAAACTAACAAATGAATCCCTCTGTCAGTATTTACAGAATAAAAATTAATAGGCCTTAGCTTTGATGGAGATATGCAAAAAGAAGTTCAAGACAGACAAAAATAGCACAGTCCCCTTTCTCTTTTAAGTCTGGGGACAGAGTAAGAGCTCACATTCTCAATGCTTTATCTGGCCTGTGATAAACTACATTGAATATGATCTACATATTCTGTATTCAGTTGCATATACATAAATTGTCTGAATATTAAATGTTTTCTTAATTAGAACAGAACTTCTGGTTTTTATTTGGAATTAATTACACCTTTATTTGAAAAATTCATACAAAAATGTCACATGCAGTTGGTGTGATTCCAAGTCTTGGGAGGATCTTTGCATTGCTCAACTAATTTGAAAATAGTCAGAAAATTTGCATGCAAAGATTTTTGTAGGGAAAAGCTGTTAAGTGAAAGCACTGCTACTTCACTGGCCTTCAGACAGGCAAGACTGAAACTGTAAATATGCCCCTATGTCACTATTCCTCCAGGGCTTGTGCTGTCCTGGCTTTTATCCATCCACTGTGCACAGCATCTCTGTCCAGAAATGGGAGCAGGGTGAGAATCCCTGTAGAAGCATAGTTGGAGTAATTACAGTAGAGTACAAAGGCTGTTTCTCTCCTGGTTTTCTTTTTGCAAACCCAAAATTGACATTTGTCAATGCCTGCAATTCATATGTAATTATACACAGGTACAGACAGATTGCATCCACTCATAGTAGTAAATATTTCAGTTTTAATAACGCCAGACATTTGACTTTTTCTGAAATTATCATCTCTAAAGACAAACAAGATGCCATCTTCCACGTCTTAAAAGGGGACTTACAAAAATTACCTTATGGATGAGCACTATCCTTTGAAATAAGGGGACTGAACCTTGCTTACTTAATTCTTACAAGCACTAACAGAGAACTACAGCATTAACCTCTAGAAGTCTACTAGGAAACTGGACTACTTCTGGAAAAAAAGAATTATTACTATACAAGGCTGTGCTTCAACATGATTGAATACTGAAAGTTCTATTATAAACCTTGCAGAGGGTTGCATGATGTATGAGGATAAAAAAGGGAGGGAGGAATAATAAGGATTTAGTCATGATGCACTGACAGACATTGGAGTCACTTAGGCGCACAAATACAACCATTGGAACAGTTTAAACTTGTAACAAGTTTGTAGAGTATAACATAAAAATCTTTTATTCTACTACACGGCTCATCTATAAAGATTTTATGTGATTTTCAATAGAGAAGTTATGAAATAAAGCAGCCTATAGCAAGAGCTAACAAGTGCACTTCATGTTCATTCCCACGCATTAGCACCAAGACACTGCCCATAAAATACATTAAAGATAAATTTATCTTTTCTTTTGTGGCAAGAGCCAAAACACTTCAATATTTATAGATCAAGGCTTTCTAAAAGGAAAAAACAAACAAAAACCCAGAAGACAATAATTATTAATTCAGTAGTACAAATCACCTCCAAGGCAATCTCTTTAAATTACTAAAAACCATCCCCAGGTCTGCAGAAGGGAGAGATCACTTTGAAAAATCACCACCACCAAGGAGATTTTTCTACTGATTAAAGTCTTGCAACACTGTAGCACACTGAAAGTGCAATCCAATTAACAAACCATTTATACTGACCTTAAAGAAAAATGAGAATTACATCACGCTTCTAGAGATGTATAACTAGATACACATAATATATATAAATATACATAATAATTATTACTTGTGAACTATCTTATAAAAGTAGTTACAAACTCACTATATTCCTTCATATATGTTCTAAATGAATCTTTTCATGCTCTGGCTACATATATTCTAGCAAAACCAGCATGAAAGCTTCAATCCACATGTGGAGTATCAATAGGAAGACTCATTTTGGTCCTTAAGAATAAATATTTTATTTGAACATAGGAACTCTTACTTATTTTCACATGCCTTTAAGCTAAAAAAGGAAAATGCCTGAACTAGAGACATGTAGTAACAAAAAATGGAAATCCATACTAATGCAATTTAGTTCAAAAATGTCCTGTGATGTTATTCCAGACAGTAACTGAAGGAAAAGGTGAAACAAGGTTTTCAGTAAAAAGAAGTTCTCACTCCTAAGATATACATCACCTGCCCTGCATTCACAGAAGTCTCTGCACACACATTTCAGTACGAGTCAGTAATGTATAAGCACAATAATTTGACAAGAGCCAAATTCAAACTGTGTGCTGAGAAATGCAGTTTTATGTGAAGAAACATATGCATTTATGAAGAAATATATGCATTTATGACACAGAGAAACTAATAAAACCAACTGTCTCTGGCAACAGAAGTATTTAGCAAAGCAGCACCTTCTCAATATTCCAATATTTCATTTTCAATGCATTTTCAGCCCTGTTCTCTCCTTTTTCTTTCTACAGAATATGTGCAGCAACATAAACAACTAAAAAAGGATTAACAGAAGAAGATATTGCTGACAGAAACCATTTTCATGACCATTTTCCTCACCTCTTTCTACACCAGTGTATATAGGAAAATTTTTCCTGTTTTCATTTTTCTCTATCAGGACTTTTCCATGAAGTTTTGGGGTTTGGAACAGCTCTACCCTATTCCCTTGCCACTTAATCCCTGTTTCTTTTTATATCACAAACACGTAAAGATAATTGCTGCTACTTGAGAGGCAGCAAAATGCTGTTTTCTGTTTTCATTAGCTAAACCTATTTCATAATCTAAATCCTGAGCTTTGTTAATGTCCCCTACTGAAAAGACCTCAAGAAAAATGAGAGATTTTAAGTAAACCAGTAGTGGGCTTTCATTATCAGGAGCAACTCAAAACCAGAGGTCTACCAGCTTATTTACAGCTACGCCCACATATTTCTGAGAATATTCTGATCTATGAGTATTACACTCATTGTTTTGTAAAACTTTGGCATAACTCAAAGACAGAAGTGAAATATAATAGTAAAAAAAAAAAAATAAAAGGTTTTCTTTTTAGAGCTTGGAAGCTATCAGCTCTGCTATGTAAAACTTGGCACGCACTAAGAAATAAACCTTTCCCTGATAGATGGTAACAGCTCTTTTGTTTCTCCAGCTCCCACTTGATGGAAGGATTATGCTCTCAATCAACGGTAATGGCTCCCACTAAGACAATCCAATCCATCCTCACTAACTCCACACACACTACTGACTCCTTGTGCCAAAACCTGCACACGAAGCAAGAAACACTTGGAATTAAATAAACTGTTCAGACTCCTCTCTGCAGACCCCAATGACCCACAGTGTGAATAGTTGTATTTAATTCTACTTATATCCAGACAATAAAACCAGACAAGAGTGATACCAGACCATACAGTCACCCCAGGACACATATACAACCCACTACCTCAAACAGCATTTATTTCCTGAGTAAAATATGTAGCTACAGATTATTCCTTTCTCTTTTCAAGACATTTTGTACTAGAATCCCAGAATAGCCACAGACCAAGGGGGAAAAAAAAGGAAGGAAATGTTGACCTATTTAATAGGGAATAAGCCAAGACATTGAAAATTAACACATGACCAACATTATCCATAGAAATCCTCATGTCTTATCTAGACAGATCAAATTCACAACATGTTACACAGAATCTTCAGAGGTGTGGGTGTCTAGGGAAGAAAATTTATTTCTGTACTTCTTAATGAACCTGTATGAATTTTTACAAAGAATTTATGAGGAGATAGTTGGGAGAAAAAGGGAGTAAATTAGAATGGAGAACATAGTCCTCATTACTACATTTTCAACAGGTCTGTTCCAAAAATTAACTGAGAGGAAAATGTGGAAATGTGAACATTGCATTAGACTCGCTGCAACCCAGATAATCTAACATTATATTAAATTCATTAACCCAGGAAAACCATTTAAGTAGCCTTCACAGATCTCCATCTTTGTTCTCCATTGTTACCTGAATAAGAGAAACCCTAAGAAAATCTATAGTGTAACTAGAATAAAGGATACACTCAACACTACTGCAGGACCTGGTGGTGAGTGGAATTACCCAAAATCATTATTGTGTCTCATAAAATACCTGCTGAATATTTTTTCTTTGCAGAATATAAAGAAATTAGCCCAAATAATCATAATATTTGTTGATACTCATATCAAGACTTGAAGTTCTCAGTTTTCTCATGTGCATTCACTGCATTCACAAAGCTGGAAAAAATCATGTTCACAAGTATGAAATGACACTTTGAAACCATTTCTGTAAACTCAAATAAATGCTAGTTCAAATTTTTAACCACCCAAAGCAAAGAGCTTGCAGTTTCAGCTCTGTTGCATAAAAGAAATAATTATAAGGCATCTGTAAAGCCTAATACACTCTGAGTAAAGAACTCTGAGTTCTTTACGATGCAAGTACTTATCACCTCTTTAAGAATTCAAAGTCAACAATAATATTCTTGAACATCCTTAATATACTTTTACTTTCTATAAGAGCAAGTCTAAATTATCCTGTTCAGCAAAGTGAAAACTTCATGATACTGGAGTGACATAAACATTCCACCTGCAGGGTGGCACAAGTTTATATGGTAGATGCAATATATCAAGACTTGAGAAAGAAAGTTAATTTTAAAATAAATTAACATTGAAATTAATAGAAATTATCTCAGGTTGAATAACTATGATTATTTAGCCTTTCTCCCAAGGCAGAAGTTTGATCCCATTAATGTTAGTACACGAGTCCAGGTAATGATCTGCCTTTATCTAAAGTCGATAGTGTTGGCCATGACTAGAAACAAAGCTACAGCAAGGCCATGCTTAGAAAAAAATAGGTCCATAAACCCAAAAGATTCTTTCTGTGTCTCTTGTTATCTCAGAAGGCTTTGCATCAGCTAGCATTCCATGGCATTCCTCCTGGTTTCTACTCCAAATTCTGGTGAACTTGCAAGCAAAAAAGCCAAGGCTTTGCACACTAAGTATTTTGTTGTTTCTTTGCATGTCTCTCTCCTCATTCATTTTTGGTTATATTCAGGATCTATTAGCACTTGCTATGTTATACAGACCATTGTAGAATCAAGTGTTACATTTTGCAATTAAGCAGATTATAATCCTGGTTTGGAATCTCTTTTGAAACTGTAAATGAAAAAAAAAAAATTATGTAACACGTTTGCCTGGGTTTAAGAAATAGGTGGCTTCTTTGAGTAAAATAAGCCCAGAGCTTAAATGCTTTAGGCAAATTAGTAGGACAAAATTTTCTATATAGTCCCTCCTCTGAGTTCTGCAGATAGTCTGAAAAGACTTTTTTTCAGAAAGGTCAAACATTTCATTATAGAAACACAATAAACTGACTACAGAATACTAAAAATAATTCTGCTTTATATAGTTAGGCTGTGTCAGATCATAGTATTCTGATATGCTATCACCTTTAATTGGACACCAAAAGTTTAGAAACCATTTAAAGAAACAAAGAAAAGATTCACAAGATTTGAAATTTTTTTTCACAAGAACCTTCCAGTTCTGAAGGGATGGGAGGATATAACACTGACCTGATAGATCCCAGCAAGGAACCCTCATCGTTCCCTCACTGCTTGGGGCTGTCTAAGCAATAACTCCATGTCCCTGTTTCTCCTACCCACAGTTCTCTTAATGAATACAAGTGGTTTAAAGTACAATGTACTTCCTCTGCACAAGTTTAGTGGTACAAAGTTTAGAAGCAGCTTTCAGCCACTTAAAAATTTGCTAGATGTAATGTTTCAGAAGGTGAAATTATTCAGGTTTCCTGGTATCTTGAAAAAGAGCAGCATCCAGCTCTCTGTCAGCAACACCTCCCTGTCTCACAGTAAATAACCTGTAATGTTATCCTCAAATTAGGCCAAGGGCTTTATTTCACATCAGGAGAAAACTCCTGAACATCACACAAACCATTCAGTTTGAGAATGAATGTTTGCCAATTCATTCAGCACAACATCTCTGAGAACCCAAGCATGACACTGAAGAATTAAACATTTTAGTAGTACAATGATATTAAAACAACTGATAACTTTCCAGGTGTTATTTTCAAATGCATGGCTATAACTACAGCAATAGCCCTAAAACCACATTTGCGTTTAGAAAGATGTTTGCTTGAAACTTCTTCAAGAATAATGGAAAGTTTGCTTCAAACAACAAACTTCTATTCACAAATACTTGACAAAATCACATTTATTTTGCATCACTTTTGCATCAAGTGCTACTATGTTTCAGTGTCTTTTGTCGTTCTTCATAAGCCCCTATGAATGTTAGGCCAAATTCTGTGTCCTTAACCAATTACACATGCAAATTAAGATAAAAACTTCAAAACTTGACCCCAAACATTTCCAACTAATACAAGCAAATGTTAGTACTAAGTTTCATCAGAGTCAAGAACAGCTTCTTGTAAAGCATGAATCAGACTTCTCCAATTTTCTCCACACCTCATTAGTCTCCCAGGTGGTGAAAGTGAAACACAGAAAGAGTCAAATTACTACGTTCTGAACAAGTTCAGTATTTGAGTACAGACAGTTCCAAGTGTTTAGGTAAGAGAGACACATCTTGGAAAAAGGAAACTTCTAAAATCATCGACTCTCCCATCACCATCCAAAACAACGTCAGGCTGGGAAAGGAAAGGTAAGTTTCCTACACATACAGAAGTAAAAACCTCTTTTTTTGTTTTTAATCGAGAGTGCACCGCTGAGAGACAAGGGCAGTTATTGATTTTTTTATTATTTTCCGTTTGTAGAGGAGGCGCGGCGGCGCGCACCGGGGGAGGCGCGGGCCGGGTGCGGTGCGCGCGC